>CM046726.1:18359164-18959164 GCA_025584915.1 Monochamus saltuarius
TGTAATTCAGCAGATGCAGGAAGCATTAAACGAAAAAGTTTGCGATAGATTTTTCTCAATGTGATTATGTATCGTAAAACATTTCGAGTAAAATTTCATTCAAAATTAACACAACTAATTGTCAAAACGAGTCCACACCCGATTGTGTTGAAATAATAACAGAATTCATTGATTAATGTTCACTCAGTTATTTGTTAGCTAAATAAATCTTTCCAGGGTAACACTGAATAATTTTTGAGTGAGCCTTTCTAAACTATGTGTCATTCCCAACACAAAATTGAGTTATATTTTCAGTTTATTTTTTTACAATATGTATACAATTTAAATCAGTAATGTGTTACTTTATATAATTTTAGTGTTATAACAAACTCAGAATAGTGATGATTTTTGATTATGCTGTGCTGGTTCTTATACAGTTTTTTTGAACATTAGACCTACTGTGTAGCTATTAAACGCGTTTACTTTTTTACGGAATGCAAATTATTTGTTTATACATATTTATAATAATTATTACAGTTACTATTAATAACATTATGACTACAAATAATTACAATTAAATTAATAATAATAAAATTATTATAAATAATTATGTCATAAAAATTACAGTCTATAAAAAGAAAACTTGTTTAGTTGGTACACAATATAGGTTTAATGGAATTGTGGAAGTAACCATAACATAAATAATAATAAGAATAACCATTATTATTATATTATTATATTTATTACTACTACACACTATTTGAAACAAAAGTTTGCTAAAACAAGCTAAATAAGATAAAGATTGAGTGTATTTGTAGATAATAACATGACGCAGTACGTAAAGATGTTTTATTTTATTATATATATTATTAAACAATACATTCTTTCTAAATTTAACAAAATATGTACTTTGGTGTCTCAAAATCAGTGGTGTTGTATGACCATTGAATGATATACTTATTACTCAATGGTATGGTGACTGATTAAGTTCAACTGGTATTTATCGAATAATAATAATAATAATATCTCTACCCCTCATTCTAATCACAGGGATTAGCCCAGAAGTCGGAGACTTGTGCGGGAGAGGGGGCGGCATATTATTATTAAGCAGGCCGCATTTGCGCCCAGGAACGACTTACGTTGGTAGGCCCTAACCACTATTCAGTGCAGGAATGAGGAAAACCTGGAAAACCTCATTAATTAAGGGGTGGTCAAATATCAACCGGCATCAATCTCTCACATTGACCCAAGCTAACATTATTCCACCCTACCATACCCACAGAGAGGGTGCCAATCCTCTCCACGAATATAGCTTATATACGGTCTACCGGCAGCTGGGCTCAAACCAACTCCGTCTAGTCACCTCGATTCAAGTACTAACGCCTTAAACCGCGCGACCACTGACCGATCCGAATAAACTGTTTAAATCAATAATTTCCAAGTTTTATCTATTTTTCAAAATTGTATAGCTTCGTATTTGAAGATCAAATGAAATGGTTATCATGAAATTATACACCCAAGACATAACAAGCAAATCAACAATTTTTTTTCTTTTTGTATCAGATGAAGACGGCCGTTGTTACTTAACTATTTCTACAACATTTTTATGATACAAATTTGCACTTTCCAATTATATTGTGATTTGAAAATGTATTTACAATTGTGGTTCATTGACGATGATCCGGTTAGAACAATACATTTATGATTATCGTCCACAAACAGCAGTGAATTGTATCATACATAGCAAAACTACAAATGCGCATTGGTATCTGCTCGTACCCAACTGTGTTTTCCCTCTTCTACTTCCTAAATAATGTAAAATATCTACAACAGTTGGTGTTATTTTTACACAATAACTTCTCATTCACACATATTTTGATTTCTCTAATCAGATATTGTCTAGATTATCTCATTTCTTTGTTAAATTTACTCAAAATTCGACACCAAATTAATTCACTCATAAACGAGTTTGAACTTATTCAATGTTATTTTTTACTGAGTGAGTACCGCTCGATGCAACTTACCGTCTAACGTAATAGCAGCAAAGTTACTGCGATGCTTAATTACGCTGGACACAGGTTAAAAATTCCTGTCGTTTCGTCAAAATTAAGAATTCGACATGAAAATGAGCTTGTTACTTTTGCACATAATGCGTAATGGGTGCATAAAATGCCCCAGACAACGTATATCAACGTAGCCACGATATTTGGAATTGCCGGTACATCTCTCCTCGAAGAACTAGGAAATATGAGGATCCGTGACATAGAAGACCTAGGGGATGTGCTTATTGTTACTATACCAAACACGAAAACCAATGTTTCAAGAAAATTTGCGGTGAACAACAAAGAAACAATTAAATATGTCGATATATATCCAAGTTATGCTATTTTACATCCTAGAGATACCCCTCAGTCTCGGGTTTTATTATTCTATAAAGGGAGTAAATGGGAGTACTAAGTAATGTGTGGGTATCAACAGCTTCGGGAAAGTGACATCTAACAACGGTGGTTGCTTAGGCCTTCCAAACTCCGAAGGGTAAACAGGATATTGTTTTAGGTACTCCTTTGTCACATAAATATAAAACGGCATGCTAGGTGGAAGTCCGCAGCGGTAGCTGAGTCTTACATTGAAGACTGTTTGGATAACAAAAAGTAAATACAGCACACCCACAGCATTCTTAAAGCATTAAATCCCTCATCAAGAGAACCGTGCTGGAGCACGTAGTACACCAACAGTAACAGTATGTTCCGTTACTGAAGAACAACATCTATCAGCTATTCCCTCATAACTGGTTACAAGCTAATTCTTTAGCATATTTTGTCAACAGTGAATTACACGACTGAAGAACATCCTCAAACCGCTATTGCCTCAGTACTGAATTCACAAAATGTCACAAATTGTACATTTAATTTCAATGTTTTTCGTTAGCATATTCTATCAGTTTAAATAACAATCTACTTAATTGAACATATTTTGTTTTCAATATTTTGCAAAAATATTCAGTTGTGTTATTAGAAAAAGTCTTAAAGAAGTTTGATGCACATCTCTATGCCCAGCTTTTAAGCTGTATCATTCATAAAGGAGTATTTAATTTCCAAAATAAGTACCTATCACTAAACCATAGAAAATCGGCAAGCCGATCCAGAAAACTCATTTCAGCAGTTATTTTCAACTAATTCATGAACAGATATTTTTCGTGATATTACGACAAATGTTACCAACCCGAGTTATTTAACGAACTGTCCTTATATGTAAGACACAAATATTCTTTTTGCACAATGGTGCCTCTTCACAGTTCTTCAATAATACTTTTCCAAGCCTTTGTGTAGACCGTATCGTGGATCGGTAGCGTCACCTGCACGTTCCCCGGACTTAAATTCCTTAAACATTTTCAGGAGTCTGTTGTTTACAAAATTGAAGTGAAATCGGTAGAAGAACTTCGGCAACAAGTTGCTGCAGCCGCAGATGTCATACGTCCGTCCGCTAAAATGAAAGGTGGTCAGTCACGTACTTGATGTAAACAGAAACGAAGCGATTGATGAAGTCAACGATACCCAAAATTGATTGTGGTGTTTG
Organism: Monochamus saltuarius; assembly: GCA_025584915.1. Classification (NCBI taxonomy): domain Eukaryota; kingdom Metazoa; phylum Arthropoda; class Insecta; order Coleoptera; family Cerambycidae; genus Monochamus; species Monochamus saltuarius. Next base: position 18,362,720 of record CM046726.1, read on the forward strand.
TTTTTTGTGCTAAGGCGATATTTATAAAGAAAGAATACCGTTCTATTTGCTAAAATATGTTTTCCAACACTGTTCAAATATAATTTCTAACTTCATAAAGACTCTGTATTAAATAACATTAGTTAAAATTACAGGCAATCTCCTATATTTTTAATTCTTCTAAGGTTTTTCCTCGTTGAATAGTTTTCTTTGAGGATCTTATTGCAAATCATTAAACATTTGCCTAAATGATTCAACCTTAGTTTGAAGAAAATTAGCAATGTGAACGGTAGATTATAGAAACAAGATTTTTTTCCGAATAACATTTTTTTTTTTAACAATAATTCAGTTAAGTTTCAAACAAATGATAACATAAATTCGAAGAAAAAATTTAGTCGAAGGAACAAAATTTCCCTAGCAATGTCCCGGAAGGGTTATGATTTTTAATACAATAATATGGGTTAGAGCTATTGTTGATGATTGCGTTAATATATGTCCATGGTGAATTTTGAATGTCATATTTGAATAATATATAATATTGAGCTAGATTACTTTTCATTTAGATAATTATTGGATCCATCATTGTTCATAGTTATTGCTTTAGTATACCTAGATATCTGATATCAAAAAGAATACATGTCTTTTCTGGTAAGGTAATATTGGTCTTTGGATGCTGTATTCTTATTTGAGATAACGTAACTACCTTGGAAAGTAATATCTTATCTTTTAAAAATGCTATTTTAAAATTTGTTAATATTTTTCTTCTCTTGCAAAAGTTTATTTTTATAATTACTTTGTTTTTCTAAAACAGTTTATTCAAACCTTCAAATTTAATTCTGCTGAAGTTATTGAATTATACAGTGTGATTCGGAACTTATCTAAAATAAAATCTGAATGTACAGGGGACATACGAATACAATTTTGTTCAGAAAAAGTCAAAAACGACTGCATGTCACTGACAACTGGTTCACTGTAAAACCTGATAAGGTGGAAATCTGCGACTGGACAAAAAATGGTATGAAATGCTCAAGGAAAGAAATAAATAACATTTATTTTTATAATGCCGATTTTATACATCAAATTTAAGTGCCTTTGCCGCTATTGTTATTAATTACTAATAGATTTAACATTTTGGGCCTGTCTTACCAAGTCTCTACAAAATAATACAAATGTTTCTGCTTATTGTCTGTTTTGAACTCGTAAGTTATTGACAGAAACTATGATACGTTTCCGTAAATCATCAATAGTATGTATCGACTCCGGTGCGATACACTTCATTTTTAAAATATCCCCACAAAAAAAAGTCCAAATGATTTAAAGTCAAGAGATCGGTACCGGTTCTCCTCGTCCAATCCCTTGGTGCTAATGCTTGGACATGCTGTACATGGTACGGATATAATTGAGCCTCGTGTATGATACGTACTGCTGCAATAGACTGTGGAAGTCCTGGACCTCCATCTCTTCCATGATTCGGTTTCAAACTTTCCTCGCGTTACACTACATTTCCACTCACTGCACACCGCGGTAAAAGTAGCTGCATTTGGCACATATTTACCGGGAAATTGTTTTACTAAAGCATTTTCACAGTGTAATAAATTAAAACGATATCCATCAACTTCGAGTTTCTACTATACATGTAAGCTATTTTTGATACATAAATACTAATGTAAACACTGGCGTCACAAAAAGGAATCGGTTTTCAATATTCGGAATCGCCTGTCTTGAGACTACAGTGGCCCAGGGATGTAAAGGTTGAAAATAATAACTTCAATAATGTTTTACTCGGAAACTATAAGGATTTTATAAAAACAATACGATATCTACTCCATTTTTCATGACGCATCTATTCCCAAATTCTTTTAGATAAGTTCTGAATCACCCTGTATAATTGGTCCTACGCTTCATGCATGTTCTGAAATAAGTTTTTCTACGTACCTACTGGTAAAACGGATGCGATGTAATTTAGAGGGATTTTTATCATCTGATAATAGAGCTGCTGAAAAAGATTGCAGCACATTTAGCACCTTGTATAAAAATGAAATGAAAGTAGTATATTAACCGTTGGTATTTCATTCTTTATCTTGAGCTATGTCAACCGAAATAAAGGTTCATAACAAATGCGATGGTTAGAGAGCTAAAATGCTACTCAATCATATTAAGCCATATCCTCTGCCCTAGCAAAGAAGGAAAGGAGAAATAAGGCCTAACATATATTTTTGATAACCTTCAGCTCGTGATTGATGGTAGCAGTGGACTTAATGTTTCATTATTTTACAGAATAAGATTTTCTTTTTTCTCTGGTATGTATTATGCAGGACTAACAAATAGGTTCTGAAACAAAGCACTGAACTAGCCGTTTAATAATAATAGCATTCAACGCACATTTCAATACGGAACTAAACATATATTGTATTGTAATACACGCGCGTATTCGATAGCATGGTTTGATGTACCTATTAAAATATGAGAAAAAAATTATATGAACACTAACCTTATAATAAACAGAACATAACAAAAAAACAGAATGCAGCAAATGGGTAGTATTTGGAGGTATCGGATATCCTGTATATTTTGAAGTAATTAGATTCACACATATTATTAAGTTACTTTTCTCCATGGTCGGCAAAATGCACACATCATCTATTCGTAGAAAATACTAATCTACAGCGTATCTGAAATACGAATGCCGAAATTTAAGAGCTTATATATTTCCGAAACTAATAGTTTGTGCACAAATGTATTTCAAAAATACATTCACCAATAAATAAAAACGCCACATAAATACAAAATTACGTTGGAAATTGCAAACTAAGGTACAACTAAGACCAAACAAAAACACTATTAACGTAATTTGTTTGTAAATTACTAACTATATCAATCTTAATATAATAAATAGTGGACATTGATAGCAACCTTAAAAACAAAACAACTATGTCATAAGTCATCATTTGCTTGAAGGCCATTAGAGATAGCTATAAGCAAGCTTGACAAAAGCCTCCCTAAAATTATGCGCAGAATCCAAATATGCGAAAAATATACAGCGTGTTCCATTTGCATAAGCAAGTAGATAAACATTTTCCAGAAAAAAATATCAAAATATCCAGTTTGATGTGCAAAAGTTCAGTTAATTTAGGAGTGGTTCTGTAATTTTTTATATATAATATCATAAAATGCAATGTTTTACTATCTCTGTAGTTTACTTTTAGTTAGAATATTATTTCTTAATCAATAAAATTTGATGAAGTTGGTGTCGCGCAATATGACAAAAGCGAGGCTGAATTGTATAATTGATTAAGAAAATTATCATATTACTTAAAGTAAAACACAGAGGTAATAAACTGTTACGTTAATTTTGCCATCATCAACTGAAACAAGCTATAGTAGTGGTTCTCCTTTTTACACCCTTATATTTGGCAATATTTATTTTCTGTCAGTCTTTCCTTTTTCCTTTTCGAAATTTAAATTTGCAATTGATTAAGTATTAAGTTTTAGGTAACAAAATAAATCCATAATTAAGTCAGCAGTTTTTATGAGTTATTTCAATTTAATTATAAAATTGTCAAATTACAATTCCTTTTATTTCCGCATATTTTTTTTCCCGCGTGGGCTATTCTTTTCTTTGGAGACACAAAAAGTTTCTTGGTCGAGACGCGAGTATTCAGGCAAGCTGTCTATCGTTCATTGAATTTCGAGTTTGTGTTTGTTTTGTGCAATCCAATATAATTGGGAATCTTACCGAAATTCATTATTAACTGTGATTCGTTAGTGTAATCATAATCACAGTTTACGACTTTGTCGGATTCGATGACAACTTGACTTGTAAGTAATTTGTTTCTTAGTTACATGGTTTCGTTTGTTGTTCTTGAATATTTAGAATACCCATTGTATATCCGGAAGGACGTTCAAAATATAGTGGATAGACTATCTAGGAATGTTCCAATAGCAGATTGGACTACCTTGAGTCAGTAGCATTATCTATTATCTTTCTTATGTTACCTCTGTCTGAAGAAAAGATTATAGCCAAAATTTGATGCAATAATGTCAAATATTTATTGCTCGTATTTTTAGGGCTTTTGTGTGATACTGTGTGGTACTTTTCAATTCTTTATGGTTATATGGTTCCATTGTGTTCTACACAGTTATGTATGGTTTTATATGGTTCTACGCTGTTCTTCAAGGATCTTTAATGTTCTCTAGCCACATTCTCTCCTCATCCAGCCATTATTTTTTTACCGGGGGCTACGTGAAGGTGGACTCATTACATCACCTATGGGATCGCTGAAGTCAAACTGTTTTGGGCTCTCATCCATGAATTTTGGTACACAATCCAGGGCGGGGTCAACTACAACAAGTAACCGACATTTCCCTCCAGTATTATTATAAGATACTTAACTATTTTTTTTCCTTGTTTCATTGAAAGTTTAATAACAAGAGATATATCAATATAACGTGCCTAACGTGTCTCACAATATATAACAGCAGGACATATATGCCATATAAAAATCTGAAAACATTATAGATTTTAAATTTGCTGCATTTTTTTTATTCCTCTTCTTATGAATATTTCCATCCAATACTAAGTACCTATATTGCTCCCTGAGTAGAATATTAATAGGTAATAAAATCTATAGTAATAGTTTGCTTAGTAATAGTATATTTTTTTTTTGTCTATATTGTCTTTCCCTAATTTAGTTATAAGAAATATTTTTGTATACTTTGTACGTCGTACGTGATCACGACCTAACAATATTTCAATTCATGCACCCCTTTTTTTACACGCAATGGAGTATATTAATCTATTAATTAGTTTATAAAAAAACTTTTTTTTTAATGAATTTGTCTATTATATCAGATAACTATATTTATTTTCTGAATTCAACAAATATTACAGTAGTTTGGAAACCTGGAACATTGAGGAACCTCCTAGAAGGGTTGCATTGTATTTATCGCTAGTGGCGCCCCAAATTTTAGTAGATCCCTTTTGGAACCTTCCCCAATATGTTTTTCCCCTTCTCTGGACTAGTCGGTGGCTTTGTACGCTCTTTAGGCATCTAAACTACTGCTATTTTTTTTCCTCCAACACTTTCAACAATATTATTTAACATTTATCTTGGTTGCTAATATCTTAACCGAAAAGCGTAACAAAACATTGAATTTCATGATCTTTTATGCAGAAAATTCCGGGAGATTCTTAAAGTAACTAAACTTTTGCACATCAAACTCTATATTTTGATATTTATTCTCTAGAAAAGGGTTGGGATTAGGACCCATGTTATACAGAACTTTTTTTGTTTATTTTAATATTATACTATCCTCTGTCAAAATTGTAGCAGTTAAACTTCTCACACTCTGTATATTAAAAGGCTATTTTTTGTATGTACGGAAACAGATATTTAATATGCTAAATAATACCTAAATAAGTACATCCACGAATATACTTTAGTATTCCTTATTGCTTGATCGTAGAAGGAAACATTATGTAGATAAAAATACCCTCTTTATATCGAAAACAAAGACTATATATGATGTGTGTGGGAGGGGAAACTTATGACTGGTGACATAAATGTGAAAATCATAAAAAGCAGTTACAAAAGAAGATTATTACTCACTCCACGGGAACCTAACAAAAGCTAAAAGTCAAATTGTATACATAATATGTATAAATCGAGAAAAGTATCTCCTCAGACTCTAAAAATAAATTTTGTATATATTCAGCCAAGTGCGTACCTTGGAATCTCAAATGCGTGTCTGCTCTTGTATTTTCTAGAGTTTTCATTGCTTAAGTGAACGTAACGTTTACGTAATTCTCTTGTTCTCCGGAATCTGAGTAACTTTATGTCTGAATTAATCTAACTGCTCTTATTGTTCCGTCTCCAGTTTTAAACAGAAGTTTTAGATGTATTCTACAGTTGGAGGAAATGACATTTTACACGCAGACTAATTGTTGGCCCACCTATTCTCCTGTTTCATCCAACTGCCTATTCGTTTCAATACTGCTACTTTTTTATTATTCTAAAATTTGTTTGAGTAGTGTACATGGGGAATTAATCCTGCTGTTATAACTTCCTAATGAAATTTGTACCTCATTATTTCATTCATTGGTTAATTTTTATTTAGTGCCCAAGAAACACTAGTTAGTCTAAAATATGTTTTAAATTTGTCTTAGTTAGTTTTATTGGAATTTTGCCACACTTCTGAAAAAAAATAAAGATAAGAATTAAATAATTCCTTGCGCCAAACGGATCAGTCAAAGGTTATTTTTGAAACTAAGTTTGCCTAACCAAAAAATCTCACACTGAAACAAGCAGATAAGTAAAAAATAACAAAAATCACATCACTATCGCGCACTTCCGTATTTTTGACGTTTCGAAAATCTCTCTGGTTTCGTTTTTAAAATAGTAATAAAAATATTAAACGTATGTCAAGTTTGACAGTTTAAAATTTGTTTATCTGATTCCATAGAGATGTTAAATGATTTTTATTTTATTGTTACTTCCTTCTTCTTGATGCAAGTGTAGCCAACAATGATCGATGTTTTCTGAACAGTTTGATACACTCCGTTCAACAAAATAATCGCGGTCTCTTTTAATTTTCTTTTCGTTGCGTTATCTTCCTTCTCTAAAATTTTTGCCGAACCCCATTGAATTAAATGACCGTTTTCCCAGGCATGTTCGCAAATTATAGACTTCAAATTCCCGTCTTTTTATATAATTTTTATGTTCCTCAACTCTAACATTCATAGGCCGAGACGTTTTTCCAACATTATGTTTATTGCATTCACAAGGTATACTGTAGATGCAATTTTTTTAATTTTGTATATCATTTTTTGGACGCGTTTTAGACAAAAATGATCGTAAAGTATTAGTTGTCTGAAAAACTGTTCCAATATTAAATTTATTACCGATTCTTCTTAAAGAATCTTAAAAAAATTAAAAACTAAAGAAAAACTAAAATTATGCCACAAATAAATAGCTTCAGACAATATATGTTTTAAAAACTATGTAGGTAACTAAACGTATAGAAGCGATAAATTTTAACCTTGATTACGCTGCAAAATTGCCCATAGCAACGTTTATAATTTATATATTGTTGATAAACGTTTTTGATAATAAAATATACATTTTATGTTTATAAAATTTCATTTTATATGTTTACATTTCATATAGGTAATACTACTTGTATATTAAACATGTTTAAATATCGTTATGTATATGCGACCGATTTCGAGCTTGTTAGTTCGTTAAGGCGATTATAAACGTTTCTCCTTGACTTGATACTAAGTATTTCAATGTTCTTTATGTTCAAAGTACTAATAAATTTTGTAAAAAACGTGTTATGAATATTTGGGTAACACGTTGATGTACCTAATTAATACAGGGTTAACTATGACTTGTACAAATATTTTAAGAGGGGATAGGGAAAAATAAGAATTAATGGAATCGCCCTTCAAAAAAATTCCAAACTTATTTATAAAGAAAAAAAATTTTTTTTCAAAACTATATTAAATCCCTATTTATCGCCGTCACTGACCTTCTGTCGGCCGCGAGGTAAGGTAAATTCTGCCAGTCCAAGGTGTCAAATATAGTGACAGGTCCATTGACACGTGTATCAATTTAAGCCGCTTTGAAAGAAAAAAAAAATCTTTACAAAATGTAGATTATTATTTAATGATTTAATTAGAAATACGGTATGGTAGCACAGAGAGGCAGCACATACCTTACTAATATTTATTTCTAGGATTGATACTTGGAGAGATATGAAGAATGTTGAATCATCTTAAGGAAGTTGTTTTTTACATTAATTTTGTATACTGTCATTTCTAAAATCTGACAGTAAAGTTTTCATAATCTTCTATTGGTATGTTTCACCTTGCGCCACCAGATCACAGTATCTTAAATAAGCTTATATGTTCCTTCATTGAGGTTTACATCCAATGTAAGTAAGTCCCCAGATTTTACTAAGTGTAGAAATCTTTAGACAATTATGTCATCGCAGAACTGTGAGCTTGGGTAGACAATTTTTGATTGAAAAAGGGCATGCATAAACAGTCTGTAAGCTAGATTGAATCACATACATAATAAGTAAATAAAGCATATAATAAAAATTTCGATATTTTTGACACCCTGTATCTCGGAAACGGTGAACTTTTAGATATAGGTATATCTAGGTAAATCTCATTTATTTTCACTGTACAATCACCCATTCCAAGGATGCTAGTGATACCTGAGACACTTTGTATATCATTTTTGTTTATTTGTAAAATTTGTTATATTTGATTTAATTTTTTTTTATCATAAATGTATTTTCCAAAGTATCTATCCCTTTTTGTTTGGTTTCTTTTAACTTTCAGACCTACTTATTGAAACATATGTGTAATGTGTTCTAAATGCAATCATCTATTTCGTGAAGTGTGTAGCGGGTAGCGGCATCAGATGAAAAAGTAAGTTAACAGAAAACTATTACTTCTTGCGGACAGATCGCGGGGCTGGATCTACACATTAATTAATGACTAGGCATAACAAAAAACGGAAAGGTTACACTCGCACACCCTTATGCTGTGTTTTTGTGTTATTAGTAAAGCCTCTTAATACGGGTTTGTTACGACCTATTTGCGTTGCTTTAATATATTCGCCCAAATGATCACACGAACTACATTAACGTGGTAATGACCGAATACAATGAGCCTTTAAGTAAAGCTGTGGCAAAGTACATCAGATTGTGCACGACACTACTCCACGCAGTAAGGGGGTATTGCTTTTATCACGAAAGAATTGTTTCTGCCGCGTTAAATTTCTATACCAATCTGATAAAAAATACTTTACAGCTCCTTAAAAACGAAATAATAAATTGCAGTTCCGAAGGGGGCACTAAAAGTAAGTCAAGGTAACTTTTTTTAATAAAATTTATAGGTTAGACTATAAAATGAACTTTATTAAAAAAAACTGCGTTAATAATAGAATGGACAGCAGCAAATTATCAGGACAAATTTTACAGCAGGATAATTATACATGTAATGAGCTTGAAACGCATTTTTAACCGTGACTGTACCTCTATTTATTTAGAAGTTATAACTTCCATTTTCCGTGTGTATCTTTGCTACTGTATTCGACAGTATACAGGATAACTCTTGTAGTGCTTCTCAAATCGAAATATTTTAATTAATTTGTTATACTTTTATTAAAGGGATCTATTTTAATAATAAATATTTCTTTTCAAGTTCTAAAGTCCATTTACACACATCAGTGACGTATCAGTTCAGTGTCAGCTCTATATCAGTGTTATTTCTGGTCGATCACTGATGCCATTTCACACATATCCGCCCGTAATCCGTAAAAAGGAGTTAATAGACGATCAAACAAAGTGATCTGGATATATTTATCATGCATGATTCAAATTTCGTACCAGCTCAATATATTTTCATCCATTCTAAGCAATAGAAAAATCTGGTCCGTTGGTCAGTAGAATTACAAAAATATCGTCGCCAACGTATTTAAAGCCACTGAACGAACACTGTACTGATGTGTGTAAATAGACCTTTAATGTATAAAGGCGTGGTTTTAGTGACAGCTGTTGGCACTACCGTGTCACATTTATTGCCATTAGAATCATTTTTACTACCACTAAATTAAAAAAAAAATTTGTTTTTGTAAACATATGAATATATAGTGCTGGAACTCCCTGTAAGGACTAAAAGAAAAGAAGGTTGTGACGTTGCTCATAGAATCTCTCTAATGTAGGCCATAGAAAGCCATCATTCTCTCAACACGTATTACCTTATTGACGAAATAACAGTACATTCACAGAGTGCATGGAGTACTGTTTCGTCTTCCTGTTCGCAACCGCTACAAAGAGGTGTTTAACACTTCCTCATAAAATAAAGGTCCTTCCTTGGCCAACAGTGTTCAGTCTGAATACCTGTCACCAGACTCAGATTCGTCCTACACATGGCCAGGTACTTTTTCGCTGTATCCTTGCAGAGGTACTCTAGGAACTCCTTAGCCAAGTGACAGCTATTTGTTTCATTCCACCGTTTCCTAAATTCTTTGTGGGTATCCTTCTTAATAATTTCAACAAATGCTGACAACAGAAGCATACTGGAGGGACCAGGTCTAAAAATATTGAGTCCCGATACCCTCCTGGCTAGTTTGTCAACTGCTTTATTGCCATTGCACCGCCCGTGTCCTTTCCAGCATAAAGATATGCAGTTGTCGGTTGAGGCCACTACTAGTGCCTGATGACATTCCCATGCTGATCTAGTTGTTATTTTATGATTACGTAAGATCAGTAGTGATTGTCTACTGTCTGTGTAGATTCTGATGGTTGTGCCCATGGTATGTCTATGGACAATTTCTTTGGCGGCTATGATTATACCTGCTAATTCCGTTTGTACCACGGTAGCATGTCATTGCCCACTGTTATTGAATCTGGAATAAATTCACATATTGCACCTTCCTTCCTTTTTGATCTGTCTATGAAGATGTTTATTAAATTATCACTGGCGGTCTCCTCATTCCTGATAAGTACCGTATAGGGTCTGGCAAATGCAAACTTTGGAGAAATACTGTTAGTGTCTGCCTGCAGAAGGGTCTTCCTGACGACACCATTCCACAGGCGACTCCTAACTTCTCCACATCCTACATCTGGTATAATACCAGTATTTTTGAGGCAAAGCATAGTTGTCACAGGCACTTCTTTTAGATGAATATTCAAACGTGGCATTACCTCCATTGCTATGGTGGGTGTTGTTCGCATAGCTCCTGTTATGCTCCGGCAGGCAATCTTTGTACCTGGCTGTGCTTTTGCTTCGCTGTCGACTGTTGGACTTTAGGCCGCCAGACGACAGTCCCATTGGCTAACATTGGTCTTACGATGGCAGTGTATATCCACATGACCACGTTTGGTTTCATTACCCAAGTTTTACCAACAGTGCTGCGGCACTCCTCAGAGGATATGTATGCCTTTTTTAGTCTCCTCTCCAAATGAAGATTCCATGTTAACTTTGTATCTGTTGTGACTCCAAGGTATTTCACATCTGATGCGAAGCTTAACGTAGTGTTTACTCCTAAACCAACTCTCCAGTTGGTGCCTTTATTGGCACCATTTTTCTCTTCTTCGTGAAGAGACCCTCTTTTGGTAATCATATTTGATATAAACTACAGAGGAGGAACTCCTCTCTCCAAAAGAGCTGAATTAATTTTGGGGAACGTCGTTTTATCAAATGCCCTTTCCATATCTATGCATACCCCTAGGGTGGACTCTTTATTCTCCAATGATTTTATGATCATGCCCAGCACTTGGTGGAGGGAAGTGTCGGTGGATCGCCCTGGAGTGTATGCATGCTGATTGGGGTGTAACTGTCTAATCGTCAGTACTCTCTTCTCTATGTATCGTTCACACAGCTTTTTCATCGTTTTCAGCAGAAACAAGGTCAAGCTATTAGGTCGATACGCCTTTGGAATGTTGTAATCCAACCTACCTGTTTTGGGAATAAACACTACCTCCTAATCATCGGAAGGACTATCCTGTGTCCTATTTGTTTTGAACCATTTACTTCGTCTATGTAGGTTGTGGTGTTTTCACTAGTAGATGTTTTATGAACTACTAAATCCTCCAAAGTGGTTGAGTTATTTAAAAACTCGCTTGCAGCACTTGATATACTTGCAGTAGGGAATTTTATTTTGTTAAAAACTCATTTACGACTTATGGACTCCTCAATGTAGTCTTCTTCAGCTCCCGTTGAAAATGTCCACCCACCATACATTTTTAAAGTTGTAACCAACTTCTGAATTTACTAATAGTGTAGCTGAAGTTCTACAGAAACAATGTCCGGTATATTTTTCCAAATACATTAATTCCTATTAATTGATTATATGCTCAACCATTTCAGGATTAAACAAAATCTGTTACTATCTATTTGTGTAGATTTTGCGGTCCTATATTTCGGATATATATCCAAATATTCACCTATAATAAATGATATTTTTTATTTGTTTTTGTATTTGGCAGAGTGATCAACAATCCAGTTTTCCATATCTTCAATATCTCCAACTTTTATTTAAATAAAAATAATAATAGCATTCCTCGTTTACAAAAATATTTTCTTTGTAATTACATTTGTACCTAAATACGTGTCATCGGGAGCCTCGATTGCTTTAATTTCTTCATTTTATAAAAAGCGTGATTTTTAGCACGATATCCATCCGTTTGCCGTTTCAAGAATGCTTTTAATTTTAGATATTTTCCAATATCGATGTTATTGTAGACTGAATATCGCATATTGATCATAATGACATACATTTGCTTAATTCACAAAAATTCCAATAGCACATTTTCTGAAAGAGATATAATGTTATTCTCAGCCCGGTAATCAGGCGCAGTATGAAATTTTGTACTTTACTGCCTTGATAAGCAAATAACTATAATTTATTATTTACACCAATTACATGCACAATGTAATAAAAATTACCATTATTCGGAAAAATATTATTATTGTCATGATTGGTATTTATAGTGGGTAGTGTTTGGCTTTCACACAGGAGGTTCGGGTTCAATTGTTAACACTTGAACATGTTTTGTTAGTCCATTCCCGATATTGAACTGAAACATTTCAATTTGGTGTGAATAATCATTAATCATAAGTGAATAAAGATAATCACTTCTATAGTGCAATATGTACAATTGTTTTCAATAATAATGATACTGTTTATAATGAATTTTGCGATTTCTTAGTTTTTAGTTGTTTCACTCATCAATACAGATTTAATGAAATTTCTACTCAGAAGTTCAAAAACTATTTTGAGGGAGTGTCATTATTATTGCAAAAGTGTGTACATCATTGTACTTGAACAAACAGACGAATAATGTATGTATTATTATATAGTCGTGGACAAATATATAAACCATATGAGTATACGTGCTGAAAATTATTTATCCCATTTATATAATTTTGGTAATTAGGTATATCGAAAAGTGGAATCTGTAAAGGATATAAATAAATTTAGAGTGAAGAATGAGTTACAAAATTAAACTTTAAGATACTCTTAAATAGTTATATCAAATAAATGTTACTAGTAAAAGAAAATATATTTTTTTAGTAATTGTTTTGTATAGTCCTAAATGTATTTTATTTTAGTACTATATCAACTCTAAGCACCTACATTATGGTTTTATTTATTTAGTGAATCACCGGTTTTGAGTAATGGGACCTAAACCGAATATCTGGATTAATTAGTACAATCAATATAATTTACGGTTCTATTTACTACATATACGTCTGAAAATCGTAGGCCATACAGCGATGTATATTGTTCCCCCTAGTTTTGTAATTAATCAGCTTGTGCCTGAATCCTAAACTTAACAGTAACAAATACCTATTAACACTTCCTCGAGTGACTGTTAAAAATTAGTAAACATGTATATACAGACATTCCAACAATTTATATTGCATTAACAGTATCAATATAATGATGAAGGACGGTTCAAAATTGAGTCAATATATTATGTTTGCACTATATGAATTAAATATTTTTTTACTAATTTTTCATGTAACTATAAATTTCAAGTTAAGCAAGAACCTTACGATAACAAATTTGTTGAAATAAGCATTCCTGGAGCGCAACCAAATAGAGTAAACTAAACCTAAAAACACGCATAGAACATAGAAATTGGCGAAAAAATATTAAAGTTTTGTTGAAAATGAAGTCCTTATAGATAATGAAGACCAATTACATATATTTGTATTGCATCCATGAATGGAATTGAACTTCAAAAATATCTATTTAATTGTAAGAAATGCACAAACTCTGTCATCTTAAGGTGCGTTGTTACGATTCGATTTTAGTTGATCAAAGTTTTTGGTTTGCACATTTCAAGCGAAACTTGAGAAAAATGATCTTGCAATGGGTAGACAGCGTAAAAAATGCCATTTTTGGATCTTAAGCAGAAACCAGTCAGAATTTTCAGCTCAGTCATGATTATGATACAGTTCTATAAATTTTACAATAGTACTCTATAACCAGTTTAATGTCACTCTGTAATATGTCTTGCAAAATTAATAAGCAGACTATAACGAGCAGAATAGGATGATTCAAGCCGACTGATAAATTTTCATACGCTTCAAACCGTCTGAAAACCATTGATGATTCATAACTTGAACGATAAAGTTTGAATGGGTCAATCTTTTGTCGAATCAACTTAACTTGACCGACAAAAATTGAAACGATCTCACAATAATTTTCTTTCGATTTTCGTTGATCCACTAAAATCGAATCATGAGAATGCGTATTTAGTAATACGATCAGTTGTACTTCATGGCCCATGATTTTCTGATAATTGAACAAGGAAATGTTTCACAATTTTTTCTAAAAAAACGGCGTTTAGAAACATGCCTCTTTGATGTATTGCTACTGATAACTAGCAACAACAGAGAAAGGCTTTGGTAAGACGCAATGTTACCTCAAAACCGTTCTGGAACTGCTCTCGGTATTCAATTTGACTATCTACAATAGGATAATACTCAAAAACCATTTGAGTATGTATGCAGGAATACTAAACAATGAAGCTGTAGGAGGAGAGTTCGCTTTACAAACTTTGAAATATGTATATACTATACTAACTATAGCATACTAAAAACATTTGCTTAAAGACAGTAAACCAAGGCCTATCAGAAAAATTGATTGAAAGTAAACAGAAATCAAAATTTGACGAAATATCTTCATAGAGTGGGTTTTTATAATAACAAACTTATATGAATACATAAAATATGTTTTTATAGTAAATTTTTTTGCTCTCCTCCTCTCTCGCCCACAAAGCACATCCACACCTAACCCGAGATTTTATAGTAGAATTGAATTATTACTTTTTCTGTTTCTGTTGTCTTTACAATAGTTTTTGGATCGGTAAAGAATTCCATGGCAATGATGTCCTTATCAAGCTATATCAATCATATGTGTGTTCCAAATAGAAATATTGCTCACTTAGTGTGTGTGTAGTTATTTTTAGATTTCGCCTTGATAGTAGATATCCTGAGAGTGGTTGCGATTAAACCATTTGTGAAATAGATTTTATTTTAACTCATTATCGTTTAAAAGAAACTTTTAAGCAACTACAACTTAGTATTTAGTATACAATGTATGCACATGTTAAAACTGAAAGTCGTATTATCTTCTTTTATGAAGTTAATCAAATCTGACTTATTTTTATATTATTTTTCAAAACGGAATTAATGTAAAAGGTCGTATCAATCAAAAATTTAATTTCCACATATGATAAAATAAGGTTCCGGTGTAATAGAATCTAATGTGAAACATATAGTAATATGTCAAATAACATTTTTAATAAAAATTTACAATTTGATGGCACAGAAAAGTACCAATTCGAGGCAGTAGGTAATAGGTATCCCAAAATGAAGATTTTGTCAGTTACGACTTACCAGGGCAGTATTGTAACTATAATTCTATGTCATTTGTCAAATATTTTCAATTGTAATGTTCATAAATTATTACTTAGTTTAAAAAATTGTAACGTACTGTATTTTTTACACATATGTTTGCTGTAATGTGTTTTTTTTAATCTTTTTATGATTTACATTGTTTTGTAATTGGAATTATTCTGTTGTATAAATAAATATTCATAAAAACAATGTTTACTACTGCACTGTATTGAATGTATTGTACGTTGCATCTCAATGAACTTAATGCGCATTTACAGAGATAGTTAGTTCATGAACTCTATGACCATGTCAAATCTTTTCAAAATAAACTTAGACCTTGGAAAAGCCAATTATGAAATGGTAATATTTTTAATTTTAAAACACTTCAGTTGTGATGGCATTCATTTCGCGTCATTAGTAAATGAATTACAATCTTTTGGGAGAGAATCTTTCTGTACATTTAAGGATTTTGGACAACACGAAATAGTTCAGAGATCTTTTTTCCCCTTTCAGTGTTGTTGAGAAGGCACCATCACATATCCAAATGATGCTAATTGAACTATAGGAAATTCCGATTTGAAAAATAGAATTGGAGACGTAGTGTTGGTTGAGGTTTGTCAGAAATATGCAAACTTTCAAAATTTATTCAGCAACTAATGGCTCAGTTCGGAAGCACGTATTTTTTTTCTAAACTATATCCCGCAAAATTTAAAAGTAGAATCTGAATTACAGATACACACTTGGAAACTAGTTGGCACGTCGCCACATATAATATATCTGCGAATTTTGATCGTCTTGTAGAAAACATACAAGATCCATGCTATTAATTTTGACTGGTACATGGTATTCTAATAAATATTTTGTTGTTTTATTATCACATTATTTTTTGTACTGCTGTTGGGGCCAGTCAATGTTTTCTGAAATGATTTTATGGCTCTTTCACTTAATATATTGCACATTCGAACTGATGCTAAGTAATTAAAAATATCGATGAAGTTTTCCGTGACATTTATTGAATAAGGCACTACTTTATGTCTAGTCAGACGCATAGAGAAAGGAAAAGAATATGGAAAAATCAAATATTCCAAAAAACTTAAAAATAGTTATCTACAAAAATCAAGTTAAATAAAACAATAAAAGTATAGTAAAGAAGGCGATGATGAGAATAACTAAAGTTATGTTTTTCATTATTTATTTTAAAATTTTTGTTTTCCCCTGTATTCATGGCCTTTATAGAGTGTGAACAATTTTGGTGATGCATGTATTGGTATATTGGAAACTATAAGAAATAGGAAAATGCTTCAATGAAGAAAGTATTAGGCAGTTCTGTTGCTTAATGGTGCTTCCAAACCGGTGCTAGAGCTTCAGGTTTTCAAATTATTTAAAAAAAATTAGTGTGGCGTTTTCGAAAATGGTCTGTAACTTTTTCACTTAGAGGAATATTTAAAATTTAAAAACACTTTTTCACAGCAAATTTTTTCGAGAAATTTTACGTATACCTATTTAGATTTTCATCGCTATATTTCGGTTACGAGAAACCGTCATTAATTTCTTTTAACGCAAGATTTACTTTTTTTCAAACTAACTTAAAAACCCGAAGAGTTAGGACCGGTTTGCAATTGCCATTAAGTCAGCAACATAACTGTCTAAAACTTTTCTAATTTTCCTATATTTTATAGTTTCCAAGTTACCAATAGATGCATCACCTAAATGATCCACGCTGTATATTTTTAAAATATTCTGGATTATAGTGTTTCTTCCGTTACATTTTAGAATAATGAAATGCTCATTTTCGTTTACAAAAATAATAATAATGCACAGACGTTTAATATTTTCAGCGCACAAATACGTCGATATAGATACTCCTACTTAGAGTGAAAGAACGCTGTCATAACAACCGACTATTTTATCCTTCAAGTAGGTATGTAATTGATTCACGTTCCAGACAAGTACAAAAAATCACTTGTATTCATATTTACCATGACTGCTACTTATAAAAAATACTCTAGAGTACTGTACCGCTTATTTCAGATTTCAACAAAAAAAAAAGTGAAGAAAAGAAAGCCTTGAACATCTCAATTATTATCGAAAACCTAGACATATACAGGTTATTTTCGAACTTCAGTAGTTTATTTTAACAGAAAGTAGAACTCGCAAAAATAGTTGAGGACGCGTTAAACGATTTAAACGCGGTCTTCTTCACTGCTTTGCACGTTTGATTGGCAATTTATTTACAGGACTGTCAACAAATTTACAAATAACAGAAAAACTTGGTATGTCGTTCTCACATTTTTTGTTGCCGTGCTTAAAATAGATTTAAATCTTCTTTAAATTATTGAGTAAGGGGCCTAAGTTTAGAAACTTTTGCCTCTTATACAATCAATTTTATTTATTTGCAATTTTGACCAAAAGTTTGGAGCCCTCAAGAGGGTAAATTATGCAATTTTTGTTAAATCAACTCATGTTTAAGAGTTCTACATACTGTTACAATGAATGACTTAAGTTCAAGTTCGAAAACACCCTGCACATAAGTAAAAATGAAACTGTTTACATAGTACATAATATTTAAGTAGTAACGTTCTACTGAAAATTTCACACCAACGTCTACCATATAACCAATTAGAAGGTATTTGTTCTGTTATTATTTTCATACTCCTCCAAGTAAGCCGGATGTGATTACATTGGAAATTTTTCGACGTTTATAAACAGATTGACATTTTGTTTTACAGTACTTGATATTTTTATTTTTGAGTTTTTAATGTAATATGTAAACAAGAAAAGTAAATTATTATATTATGGATGTAATTACCTTTAATACATTATATTTCGGGTCCAGTCCTCAATATTACACAATTGTTTACACTGTAGTACGCGTTAGTTCTACTCCGAGCACAGGGTTTAAAGAGTTTCAAAACCGGTCCTGTCCAACTGGCCTTGATCCCGTCAGATTCCGTTGTAGCTTTCATTGTGTTTTTCTGTGCTCCAGAGCGCGGGTCGCCACGACAGAATAATTTGCTTCACAAGGAGTTCTGCAATTTATTATTGTCGTTTGCAATAATTGTAAGTATATAATACTGTAATATTAACATTTTTAGCATTCTCTTTTAGTCTGCTATGAGTAAACATAAATAAAAGTCTCATAAGAGACAAAAAGCCCATCGCCAAGCGATCGGCTTCCTTAGACACAATGGATTCTGTGAATCAAAACATTATCAGCGAGATAGTAAAAGTAGTAAAACGGTAGGTATGCTAGTTTCCATTTATTTTCTAGATAGGTCGAGGGGCCATATTGCCGGCAACAAAGCAAAAAGAAGCGCTAGCCGACACACCTTGTCTAGTCACGTAGACGAAATTGTACAGGACCGGCTGGCAGCATGGATTTTAATCTAGACACTGATGCATGTAGCATCTATTCTGTTAATAAAGTGAACGAAGAACCAGGTGTACTGGTTATTCGCAACAATAATATATTATCATCTTTGCCGGATGATATATATATTACACGATGCATGTGGACGATCGCTTGTCAATTACCCAAGATGGTACAGGGCCCGCTTTAAGAACGGATTTTAATCTAGACACTGATGCATGTAGCATCTATTCTGCTTATAAAGTGAACGAAGAACCGGGTGTACTGGTTATTCGCAACAATAATATATTATCATCTTTGCCGGATGATATATGTATTACATGATGGATGTGGACGATCGCTTGTCAATTACCCAAGATGGTACAGGGCCCGCTTTAAGAGCGGATTTTAATCTAGACACTGATGCATGTAGCATCTATTCTGCTTATAAAGTTAACGAAGAACCGGGTGTACTGGTTATTCGCAACAATAATATATTATCATCTTTGCCGGATGATATATGTATTACATGATGGATGTGGACGATCGCTTGTCAATTACCCAAGATGGTACAGGGCCCGCTTTAAGAACGGATTTTAATCTAGACACTGATGCATGTAGCATCTATTCTGCTTTTAAAGTGAACGAAGAACCGGGTGTACTGGTTATTCGCAACAGTAATATATTATCATCTTTGCCGGATGATATATGTATTACACGATGCATGTGGACAATCGCTTGTCAATTACCCAAGATGGTACAGGGCCCGCTTTAAGAGCGGATTTTAATCTAGACACTGATGCATGTAGCATCTATTCTGCTAATAAAGTGAACGAAGAACTGGGTATACTGGTTATTCGCAACAATAATATATTATCATCTTTGCCGGATGATATATGTATTACATGATGGATGTGGACGATCGCTTGTCAATTACCCAAGATGGTACAGGGCCCGCTTTAAGAGCGGATTTTAATCTAGACACTGATGCATGTAGCATCTATTCTGCTTATAAAGTTAACGAAGAACCGGGTGTACTGGTTATTCGCAACAATAATATATTATCATCTTTGCCGGATGATATATGTATTACATGATGGATGTGGACGATCGCTTGTCAATTACCCAAGATGGTACAGGGCCCGCTTTAAGAACGGATTTTAATCTAGACACTGATGCATGTAGCATCTATTCTGCTTTTAAGGTGAACGAAGAACCGGGTGTACTGGTTATTCGCAACAGTAATATATTATCATCTTTGCCGGATGATATATGTATTACACGATGCATGTGGACAATCGCTTGTCAATTACCCAAGATGGTACAGGGCCCGCTTTAAGCGCGGATTTTAATCTAGACACTGATGCATGTAGCATCTATTCTGCTAATAAATAAAGTGAAAGAACCAGGTGCACTGGTTATTCACAACAATGAGATATTACAATCTTTGTCGAACGATATTCTCAATATCACACAATGTACGTGGACGATCGCTTGTCAATTATCCAAGATTGTACATGACCGGCTTTAATCTCGAATTTTAATCTAGATACTGATGCATGTAGCATCTATTGTACTAATAAATAAAGTGAATGAAGAACCAGGTGTACTGGCTATTCACAACGATGAGATATTACCGTCCTTGCTGGATGATATTCTCAATATCATACGATACATGTGGACGATCGCTTGTCAATTACCTAAAATTGCATAGGACTGGTTTACAGCGCAGTTTTTAATCTAGTGACTGATGGCTGGAGTATCTATTGTGTTAATAAAATGAATGAAATCCTGGTGCACTGGTTATTCACAATGATGAGATATTACCATCCTTGTTGGATGATATTCTCAATATCATGGGAGACAATCCCAAAAAGACAAAGATACCGATTTTCATTACATAAATAAATCATCCTAAGATGGCGAGCTATTCTTTAAAACGGACTTAAAAAGAAAGACCCTGTAGGTCTTCTCGGTAATTATAAAATTTCAATAAACCTTACAAATGTAAGTTCTCCCAAATTAAAGCAGGAGATAATGATCGCCTCATAAAAATACTACCCCATTAATGATTGATTCATCTCATGTAGAGATTCAGAATCAACTAAGGAATGGGTTATGTACTTTGATAAAAACGTTAGCAAAGAATTTCTGTTACCCAGCACCTCCAATTATTCTGCCATTCTAACAAAAAGGGGCACCACTGTTAATAGTTTTCCCACAAAATCGTGTTTAAAATGCCCAACACCCGGCATGTCAAGCGGGGCGGGGTTGTAACCAAAAATAAAAAAGCACATTTGCGATAGAAGTAGAAATAGAATCAGTAAGTATTATTTTCTATGCAGGTCGTTTACAAATATTTTAATGACCAATGGCTAACCAGGTGTGACAGTTCGATTGTCTTGGATTCGTTGCTATGATATAAATTACCTTTTCTCGACATACCTGTTCAGCTTCAAGCAACTTTATGCTTGAAGAGAAAATTGAACAAATAAAAATTTGCAAATCTTGTTCCTGGTCAACTCGTGCCTAATATATTATTAGCGGGTTAGCCATTTCAAATGGAGGACACCCGGACAGTAGTTCGGCTTGGAGTTCCAATTAGCAATTTAGGCAGCAAAAATGGATCTCAAAGATGCCTATTCATTAAGAACACAGGAAACCCCTGCGATTCGAATTTGATGCACATCTTTATGAATTTGCTTGTCTGTCATTTAGCTATCATCAGCGTCATTTACCTTTACTAAACCTACGAAACATGTTATACAGACTACATTCTCAAGGAATAACATGCATCAACTGGTTTCGTTGATTTTCTGCTTTTGGGTGGAAACAAAGAGAAATATCGTAGGCATGTGCAATTTACTATTTCTTTATTAAACCCCATGAATAGGCGTAAGTTTTGGAGTTCCCTTTCGATTCGAAAGGAACAAAATTAGAAAGTTTAGAAAACTGTCCTGACAAATTAAAAAAATAATAATTATTTGTCAAATTTAATGGCTTGCTAAGCTCTGCTTGCATCGCTGTGAAGTCTAGCTTCATGTACACAGAAAATTATATCATTCAAAATATATAACCCTAAAAGCTAACCTTGGAAATTATTCAACAATAATGCCTATTTCCTGAGATATAATTTTAGATTTGCAGTGGTGGCTAGAACAGTTACACTTGTTGCAATGATCTAGTTTATCTGATTGCTGCAGAGATAGCGCACACGGATGGTGGACTTTAGTTCGTGCAGTTAAAAATGAGTTCTTGGAATTTCAAGATATATTTTTGAACTGAAATGTTTTTGCCGACAATATGCGGCTATATGGGAAATTGTTAGATTCTAACAAGAATTGACAATACAACATGTCATGTCAACATGTGTAGTGTATCAAACTAAATGCCTTATTAAGAATATATCTGACAATGAGGCGAAGCCAGCAGTTTGCGGATATTTGCATCTTACATTTACTCTCGTGATAATATCTGAGACTGAGTGATCTATTCATTCAGAGATTTTCAATGATATTTCGAGTCGGATTATAGAAATTGATTTATTAGCTTCAAGCAATAATTATAAATATTCAAGATATATCTCCTGGCTATGGGATCCTGGACTAAAAGCCAGATGTATTTACGGTTAATTAGAACATCTCGGTTTGTATGCCATCATTTTGCATTTATTCTACGAGTATTGTAGAATTTTTTTTACGGAAAACTTGACAGGTATCCTTATCGTTCCCCCGTGGAAATGGCAATTTATTATTCACAAAACTAGTAATTACCGATCTTTTAGTTTTTGATCCAAAAGTAATCTTGTATTGTGTCCTGTTTGGCGAAACAGTGCTCAACTTACCTTGAGTGGCACTGTCATTCATTACTTCAAGAAAACTAGAAGACAATCAACACATCAAAAGATTCTCGAAAGATGTTTCTAGACATTGACCACCTTAACCCTGGTATAATTTTACATTGAATCTACAGCAGATGCTGAAATACTGAGAGGATTCCTGTGAATCTACCCGAATTTCTTTCGAGTAAGTTAGTAATCATATTGGCTCTCACTTAAGGCGAAATCATTTGCTTCAATATTGACAATACTCATCCCGGACTAAGTTAAAACATCTAGTCCTAATTCATCTCAGCCTTGCTTAGGTTACCTTAGCTAACCCCAACTTATGTGTATAAACGTCAATTGAGAAATACCTGACTGTTACACAAACCCTACGCAACAGCTTCTTTGATTTACATTAGATGTACTAATGTTACATTTTCTTCCTTCCTAGTTTATAATAACTTACATGTAAAGTTGCATTTCAGTTATTGTTAATGTATGAAATCAACACTTTGTGGTGTTTGTGGCTTATTAAATTAAACAAAGCCACTACACTTATTACTAAGTTTTACGGCAAATTTCTTTAAACATCTACAGTGTAAACAATTGTGTAATATTGAGGACTGGACCCGAAATATAATTTACTGATCAAAAGAACTTACCTGAAGTTCGATCATAATTATATGAGGGTCAAGTCCGAAAATATTACACACCCGCCCGTCCCTTAGTTCCCCTGCCGTAAAACATAAACACTTTAAACAATGAAAGCTACAACGGAATCTGACGGGATCAAGGCCAGTTGGACAGGACCGGTTTTGAAACTCTTTAAACCCTGTGCTCGGAGTAGAACTAACGCGTACTACAGTGTAAACAATTGTGTAATATTTTCGGACTGGACCCTCATATAATTATGATCGAACTTCAGGTAAGTTCTTTTGATCAGTAAATTTTATATTTTTCCTACCTGATCCCCACTTCTACCTTCAAATTAATAGATACTTTGGTGTAAAATTTTCTCACCGAATATCCCTCGTGCTCAAATTAATAACCTGAAATGTGTCCTCGTTCATAAATATTTTATGAAAATTATTTTTCAAAATGTCCTGGAAAAAATATGTCCTTGGAGAATTCTCCGGAAATAATTTAATCAGTAGAGGGATTATAAGTGAAAATATCAATTCAATTACTTAAATACAAATTTAAATTGGTACTCTTCTGAAATATTTTGAAAAAATGTTATTTACTGAATAGGAAAGATAATTTATATACCCACTCGCAGTTGGACAGGTTTCTTCAGGTCAAAGAAAATTTTTTACAACTTTTTCAGACAGTAGGACAATATTGATACCTGGAGTCAAATGTTATAGTCGCAGAATTCAGACGACTTACGCCGGCCGTGTTCACGCAATTGTTGTCATTGTCAACATAATGTTCAATAGTTAAAAACAATCGTAATTATACGTATATATACCTACTGCAACCATTTAATGTAGTTTTAATATTTACAGTTGCTGTTTCTTAAATATTTTGACAATATAATGAATTATTCATTTTTTCAATGACGTAAGCAGTCTGAATTCATGCCGCAACTATACAGTGTCTTTCAAGTCATTACAATAATTTTAGGAGGTGATAGAATACTTGATTTTGAATGAAACAAACGTACCTACATACAGTATTTGTGATAATTAATTTTTTAATATTTTTTAATTTAACTGTGCTTTTCTACAATTATTGGAGTGTAGAAGAAAAACAAACCTTTTTATAACAAATATTTCTATACTTTTTTATTAGGAATGAATATATTATTTAAATGATTTAACCAATAAAATACAAAGTGGCTTAGTTACTCACCTAGAACTTCATAAACATGGTTTTTCTACTTTGCAAATGCTAAGAGTCAAATTTAAACGTGGATTTTATTTAAACCTTTGTGTGTAGTTTATTCAGATATTATTAAAAATTTACCTAAGCAATGCTTTTCAGTTGTTATAAAAGTTTATTGATAAACATTCCAAAAATTATGGAAATTAATCTTAACAGGTTTAAGTGTGCAGGGAGCGCATTGGCCAAAACAGAGGCCAGCCGTTTAGTATGCAGTCAAAATGAAGACATTTGCTAACAAGAATGCAACCTTTAGAAAATATTGAAGTTATTAAAATACTGGAGGATTGAAAAATGTAAATATTTATTTCAGTTATTCAAATCATACAAGGTAATTTAAAGTTACGGCATAGAATGGAAAAGCAATGTTTCTATTAAACAGCTTAGTATGTCATGAGCAAACAATTGTCCTTAGTTTCCATAGCAACCGTAAATGTAGATCAACTGTCAAACTGTCAAAGTATAAAGTAAGTGCAAATATCTTCATTTCTTTAACCATTTTTATTACATACTGAACGGCTGTCCTCTGTTTTGGCGAATGCGCTTTCTGTATATTTAAACGTGTTTCGATTAATCTCCCTAATTTTCATAATGTTTATCAAGAAACTTTTCCTAAGAACTGATTGCTTAGGTAAGTTAATAATAGTATGTGGATAAACCTACACACAAAGGTTTAAATAAAATCCACGTTTCAATTTGACTCTTCGCTTTTACAAAATAGAAAAACAATTCTCTGAAGCTATTTATTTGTGGCATAATTTTAGTTTTTCTTTATTTCTTTATAAATAAAAATAGAAAAACCATGTCTGTGAAGTTCTAGGTAAATAACCAAGCCACTTTGGATTTTATTGGTTAAATTATTTAAATAATTAATTCTTAATAAAAAAAGTATAGAAATATTTGTTATAAAAAAGTTTGTTTTTCTTCTACACTTCAATAATTGTAGAAAAACACGGTTAAATTAAAAAATATTATAAAAATAATTATCACAAATATTGTAACCATTGGTATCTAGATATGGTATGTTTGTTTCAATCAACTCAAAATCAAGTATTCTATCACTTAATAATAACTTAATAATTTTTGAATCGATATTACATATGGATTAGACTTTAGAGCAATGAACATTATTTCTCTAGTATTTTCTATTATAATTTTTAATCAGTTTGCTATCTTTAAAGACAGTAATGAAAAACTAAATTAAATGTGCTACGTATTTCACTGCCTGTTATATGAGAAAAGAAATCTAATTATATCCTTCGTGCCCTACCCTCAGAGGCCTTTAGTTCCACGCACACTTTGTCCTTTTATGAGATCCATATCTCTGAAACCTACACGTATAAAATGCATAAGCTCTTATCCGTTAAGTCGACAGAATCTTGTAACCTACACTACTCAATTTAACCTCAAATTGCCATAAAATATGTTTAGTTCGTTATTATTGCTAACTGTAATTCTGTTTTTCCTTTTAAAGCATATTTCATTTACAGGCTATAAGGTACCATAGAACAGTTGTGAAACAGACTGTTTAAACTACGACTTTAATTTTGAATTAAAAATTTTGGTATGAAAATTTACAGAAAATATATATTTGGACAATATGTAATAATTTGTTTCTTAGGCAGTACACATTTAATGAGCCATTATTGGCAAAATATTTAAACAGTGGCCCAATATCTGTAAGAATTTGCTGTTATTAGTATAATGGTTTCATTTAGTAAACCAATATTTAAAACACTGTATGAAACTAATATTAGACCATTATATTGGCGTTATACATGTTGGCATAACATTGGATTTATTTATCTTTCCGAAAAATTTATTTTTATGGGATTGAACCAACATTGGTAGGTACTTAATTAAATTACAATATTCCACCATTATATTATGAATTTTACTGGTATAACATTATCTAAAGTCATTGTCCAAATATTATGTAAAAATGAGAATCCAGTGTAGGGCCCTTTAAAGATTTGGTTTATTATTACATTTGTTGTCAACTATAAACGGTTAACAAAACATTGCCTTTATATTCATGAATCATTTAAGTTTATTAGTCGAATAAACCATCAATGGCCCATCAGTGGATAAAAATATTACCTCAACATAAAGGATGTCCAGAATATGAGTGTCGTAATTTTAAGGGCTTATTTATCTGACCAAAAACAATAAAAAACGTTTGTCTAATACGAATAGTTTGTCTACAAGTACATACGAAAATTAAGAAAACCGCTATAATAGTATGCAGAAGTATGTTACGAAATCGTAACGTAATTTGTTAGTAATTTATGTTTTGTATCACTATTAATGAAGTAAACAAGTTTCCGAGAAATCAGGTTAGATCGCGTCCTTGGAGAGTTAAGGTCCATGAGTGCAGCCTGACTGTCAGAACCGATAAGGATATTCCTCTACAGCGAAGAATTCTGCCCGATATTCCAATTTTTCAGGTATATTCCTGCACCCGAATATTCGTCTCCTACTCGACACCCATCCAAATATGCTTAAGTTTAGCAACATAAATCTTCTATTAATATAATTGGGTGACATATTTGTATAGAAAATTTGTGTAATTGTTACCATAAAATTATATGTATACGTCTATTCTACTAGGTTAAGAGGAATAAACGTCTCTAACAACCCAAATTAACAAAGTGTTTCATATAAAATGTGTTTCTGTAAAAATATCGTGGCGTGAGAATTGCAATAAAAGAAAAACAGTATTAATAATTATAACATTATTGAAAACACGTAGACTAAAGTAACTTGTCACACATCACATCACTCTATAACTTTCGTAAATGAAGTTTTGAAGTAATAGTTTCCTCAATTCTCAATACAAATATTACTCTACAAACTCGACTTGAGAGGAAAGAGGTGACATATTAATATTTGCATTCAGAAGTACCTAACATCTGATAAATTACCAGAGATAGTCGTTTCATAAAATACAGGCAAATATTTATTCAAATCAAATTTATATCGTCCGTGCTATGTTTTTCCATATTATTTGCTGTATAAGTTCTGTTCCGTAATGTTACATTAATCTTACTTTATTCTAAGGTTAGGTCTGTAAGAGAATCCTCCTCGGAAATCTTCATGGAAAATTGCACAGTCAATGTTACGGTAAATTGTCTTATAAATCCAGTTAAATCTTTCTTAATTGCACTGCGGTTATTAAGGGCAATTGGCAATTATCTAAAGCCTAATGTATTAAGTGTCAGGCATCTTCCATATGGTTTCAGAGGAATGAAAAACGTAGTTAATCTGAAACGTCTGATGCACTTAGGTCCGAGAGCTTTAAGCGGTGCATTATTTCTCCGGAGCAGATCCAATCCCGCTGTGTACAAAAACCAATTGTGATCTGGTCGTTTGCAATAAACCAAGACTTCAAATTATTTGTCACACATGGTATTATTAAAGTGTTATTTGTGTAATGATGACAGTTAGTGTGTAAAAATGTAATTCTGAGGATGAAATTTAGTGCAAAAGATGATTTTTCTCTTGATTACACAGGTCAACAATAATTTTGTGTATATGAGGTTTATCTGTGTGAAAATTAAATATTAAAAGAGATGATAAATCAATATTATTTCCTTCAAAACAATATTCTCTGATAGTGTGATCAAAGATTTCGCTTCAGTCGCAAGTTTCGCATTTAGATTTGGGTGGGTCAACGTTTAGATCGAATGTGGTTTTAGTTTGTGATATTAAAAAAGAGCTTAGTAGGACAAATATATGTGTGTGCTACACATTTTCTGTAGAAGTCAGCAATAATGTAAATTCAAATTTCCCAGATATCTCAAAAAGATTTTCTATGTGAGTTATGGGGGATTCATGGAAAAAGAAAAAATATTTTCTTCTCAAGAACTACTTGTTTGATTTTGATGCCCCAAAAATATATCAAGGAATCTGAGCAATACTGTAAAAAATGCTGAAAATTTTTCAACATTGAAACTAGTCAAAAAAAATTAAAATTTTCGGATGTCTTTTTATTTGAGATACTGTTATCATATTCTACCACTAAATGTTTATTATCTAATAAAAGATATTTCATAGCTAAAAACACATGAGTTGGAGCGCAAATATAGAGTGCCTCCGTTTTTTGTTCGTAGCTTCAAAATGTCTTTCTATAATATATTTCTATGCCATTCCGTTTTTCTGATACACGGTGTTCAACATCTTAATTTTTATCTACTAAACAAATAAATATTCTTCGTTCAAATTTGATGTGCATTAATTGTAATAAAAGGTTAATATTTCGGCGTGAATAATTTTTTTTAATTAAAGCCTGTGGGGGGTCTTCTTCACATTGATAAAAATTTGTCTGTAATTTCACATAACTTTACGGTGGCAATTTGTGACCAGCGTAAAGTTAGGTAAAATTACATAATAATTTTGTAAATACTTGATAAAATATGGCTCCTTACACTGTTTTATTTAAAAAAATTTAAATGATTTTTGCCCATTATTTTAACCCTGTTGATATATCCCTATCATATTTGGCGCAAAGTTTAAATACTTTAGAATATATTTAAAATGCTACAAAATTGTTCATGGCTACTACCAGAGGCGTACGACAGAGGTAGATGAGCACTTTCCCATTCCTAACTTCTATGCCACTGGCGGAATTTTATTTTGGTACAATTTTTCAATTCTTCAATATTTTCAATGCAGTTAACCTACTATTTCTTCATAGCGGTAAAGTCATTATTTCTCGAGATTTTTAGTTAAACAGAAGGCAGAAGGCAATCATTTTTATTTTATTATGTAATTTACTTGTCATACTATTATTAGTCAGAACGGTGGCTTCTGTCATGAAATAAAATTAAATAATTTTAACAGTTGTAGCAGGAAAATTGAGTGTCATAAAGAAAAATGTTATAGGAAAAACAGTTATTATTCTTTCATGTTCTATTTTTTCCCAAAGTTAAGAACGAAAAACCGGGGACACTCTGTATTTGCGCTCCAACTCATGTGTTTTAAGCTATGAAATACTTTCAATCACTTTGACAACTTTACGCCTTATACTAAATAAATCAAATATTGATAGAATATGGTGGTAGTATCTGCAGTATGCCAAATAAGAAATCTGAGAATTTTTTCTTTATTGAAAAAAGTTAAATTTGTTTATAGTATCAAGTTCCATAACTTATTATTTGAGCATTAAAATAGGAAAAGCGAAAAATATTTTTCTTTTTCCACAAAAAATCTTTTTGAGACAAAACATTCTGGGAAATTTGAGCTTACGATATTACTGACTTCTACAAAAAATTTGAAGGAAATCCATCAAGGGTCAGCCCACATATATCTTGCGAAGCCCTTTCTGAAACATTCTTTTAATTTATATTTATTTAGAATTTGATATTAACGACTTGTTCTTAGTTGACATTAGTTGAAGAGGAATGAATGTTTTATGCATTTCAAAGTAGTTACATTAAAACTACATTTCTTATTCTTAAATACCAGGTACTATAATTTATCTTTAACTACAGGTAAATATAATTTAACTGCAACATCAATGCTTGCTTAAACATCACATTAAAATTGTAATGAATTTAATAATTAATTGATACTGCAGACTCAGTTGCTACTGATTAATTTCCAGAAATAGATCAATGTTAAGGCAACACATTTTCAAAGTAGCAATTAGTATTAACGGAAAACAATAAGCTGTTTCCATGAGGAAATATCTACTGGAATGTATTTACCTGTTCGATTGATTACATTTCTATTTTTAAATTGAAAATATGTCACTCAAATTACAAGTAGTTAGTAGAAGAATAGTGTTCATTTATTTGTGCAAATGATTAAATACAGTAGAGTGCATTATGCTTACGACAGTTTAATAATCAATACGAATGTATAGCGTGTTTCTAAAATAGGTATAGGTCCAAATTGGATCAGAAAATATGACATGTTAGGTCAAGCTAAAAGCTGCTTTTATCATAGACCTGAAAACGCTTAATAAAATGTTACACGGTAGAAGCATATTTTCAAATACATGTTTAGTCAGTGGTCGCGCGGTTTAAGGCGTCAGTACTTGAATCGAGGTGACTAGATCGGTGTGGGTTTGCGTCCCGCTGCTGGTAGACCGTATATAAGCTATATTGATACCGGTTGATATTTGACTACCCCCCTAATTAATGAGGTTTTCCAGGTTTCCCTCATTCCTGCACTGAATATTGTTAGGGACTACCAACGTAAGTCGTTCCTGGGCGCAAATGCGGCCTGCTTAATAATAATATGCCGCCCCTCTCCCACACAAGTCTCTGACTTCTGGGCTAATCTCTGTGATTAGAATGAGGGAATTATTATTATTAAAAATAACCCTTAGGAATATTTTGTTCCTGCTTGCAACGGCATAGATGCATAACGTCAAAGAGGATTTGTTTTAGCTAAAGAAAATGTCCATGTTACTGTCGGTAAGACTATATACAGAGTGTTCTACAAGCTGTATGATAAATTTTGACAGATGGTAGCTGGGTTAATGACAAACATGTTTTTCTTATATTAACATAGGTCTTATTCATTTTTGTTTAGAAGTTAAAAGCATTTAATGAATAAAAATAATGGGTACTATGACAATAATAATTATTTGTGTCATTTTGTATACTCATTTGACACTTAGCGTTAAAGCGCTAAATAACAAATGCATTTATTTACAACTCAATTGTAAATGCCGCCGAATCATTTCGTAACAAGAATCTCTATTTTAAAATACGGCAGTCTTTGAACAAACACGTTAATAAAAATGTATTGAAGTTGGAGGCGGAGGGTGCAACATGCACATTTATTGTAATATTCGATATTCAATTGTTCATCACAATTTATAATTTGAAATAAACACTTGTTCTTTTGACATTCGTACCTACTCGAATTACCAAAGCTAAATATCTTGAGAACGGTACAAGATAGCGACTATCAAAAAGTATAGTTTTTTTGTGTAAAAGAAGTTGTAAAATCAGAATTTGCTACCTGAGAATTAAATTTTTGAAAGATAAAAAAGTTGTGTCGTTTTCAACGCATTCGATCTAGCGCAGGTGGCGCTCTCTATGAGCTACAAGCAAACCATGGATATATTTCAATCTCTCGCCCCAGAAAACCCCTAACACCAAAATTTCATCTCGATATGAGCATTTATTATGAAATAAATAATAAAATAACTAAAATAATATTTTGCATTAAACACCCAGTATCTCTGTAAGTATCAACTTTTGGACTAAGATGAGTTTGTCTAAATCGCAATATTTTCACGTCAGGAATCTAGTCATGAATTTTGGCACATTACATCGCGACCACCCTGTATATTTTAAAATGGTTGTAACTTCTAAAAACAAAAACAAATCAGACCTATGTTCATATAGAAAAAAATGTTTCACTTTAAACTAGCTACCATCTGCCAAAGTTTGTCATAGAGCTTGTAGAACACCCTGTATGTTCCAAAAGCGTCTTAAAAAGACAAATTTTTTGCGATATGAATTATCTCCATCGTTTTCAAACGATTAAGAATAATTGTTTTCATGCACTTTAATACTGTGAAAATGACTGTAGAGTATAGAAATGAAGCAAGCGGATGCACCCAAAAGGTAACTGGTGTATTAACAAAATCAAAAACAATTTTAAAAATTCGTTTTCTTCCTGATAAATATTTTTTTTAATTTTCTAACAGAACATGTAGAATAGTACCCGCTTTTGCTTCTTGTTTCTCAAACTTAAAAGGAAATAGAGTGCAATGTTTTTTTACAGAAACGTTTGTTATTCTAGAATAAAAATTAACTTTTATTGTTTCTTTAGTGTGTGTCTTAGTGCCGCCACGTGAAATCACTTCTGACATTTACGCCATATACATACGATTTATTGACTCCATGAATTTATTGGATAGAATATTGATCTCATACAAAACTAAAAGAATCTTACCGTAAAACGAACGACTTGACAGATTATTTCCCATATTTAGGCATTGTACAGTTTCAAATTTAGTTTATTAATAAATTGATCAAATGATCAATGTGTTTGAATAGATTTTGTAAGTTTGAAACAGATTTAACAAAAGCAAGTTTTTCTGAGGATACATATAGCTGAATTTTTGTTTAGATTTGATCATATATGGATTGGTGACCCAGTGGTATAGGGCATCAGTACTTGAATCAATATTGTCACTGTCGTCGATTAAATCTCAGACTCAGACCCGAGTAGTAGGGAATTAGACACAGGTGTGGTAGATTGGAAGAAACCCCGTAGGTTGAGAATTTCTTGCACTGATCGATGCTTAGGGCTTACCAACTAGGTTGTTCCTAGATGCAAATACAACATAGCAAATAGCATATACCATTCCTTCTCTGCACAAGTTATCTACTTCTGAAATAATTTTTGCGATTATAATGAAAAGTAGACACTAAATCAAGTACTCCACTTCTACTGTGGGGATTTCAAACTATACGAATATAAATAAAATACATTAAAATATAATAAATTAAATATTTATATTTAATACTTGATAATAACACCTTTCTATGTATTCAGCACTTTTTTTAATCCGCTTTGGTTATGTTTAATTTAATCCTTATTATAATAAATTCTGTAGCCTTGAATGAAAACTCACTCAACATGCTCCCCTCTACTCGTAAGTTTCTTCTAGTATTATGTGAAATCTCTATACGAACAGAGTATTGTAAACATTTTGCAATTAATTAACATAATGCTCTACCCTGAAAAACCTAATTATGACCAGTTATATACGTTCAGGTTAATTTTGAATATAACAATGACTAAAAAGGGCAAAGCAAAACGAGAACTTATATATCCGCAAAGCACCCCAAAACAGTGAAAGAACAGGACCCTCATCATACTGCGACAAGTTAAATACTGGTGTTATTAAGACATAAATCATTCTTATCCGAAACACTTACTGCACTAAGCGGTATCCTATAGGGACTTAGTACATTTATTTTTTGTGTATTTCGTTCAGAAATTAATCCGCTTCTTTTCCCTTCTGTGGTACTTAATCATTTCCTCTTCCCGTATGCTTTATGAAGGGTAAAATATCTTATAGTGATAGTAATACAGGAAACATATGTTTATAATTCCATATAATCGATTTCTCTCCTGATTCTAATTGGAAAACGAGAAACATATTATATGACAATAAATATATGAAGTTGTAATGTATACAGGGTGATTCAATCATAGTGTCATTAATTTTAAGATAAGGAAGATAGGGCGTATCCACGCCGAAAAAGATATTTTCACACCATTACTGAAATCCTCTTTTCAGACTTACTGATTGCTGGCGGCAGTTCTACCCGGTGTCGACCTGACGCAACGTTGCCAAATTTAAATATTTTCCTAGTACTTATTGTAATGTTAAAATATGTAATGTATGCTATAAATTACTTTTTAAAAATATCTAAATTGAAGATACAAAACTCTAACGTATCAAATAATAAACCAATTACACCAAATTACATAAATAGTGGTAAGAAACAATACTAACTGGGTAAATTATTGAGAAGCACAAAAGTTTTTCATATTTAAATATTGACAGTATAATACAAGAAATCTCGTGCTGTCAAGGAAAAACAGTTCGACATATTCAGATATAATAACAGTGTATTTAGGTCAATAACCTTGTTTTCAATTAAGTTTTAATTAATTAAACAGTTAAAATATAAAATAAAAGTTTTGTCAATAAACACAAACCAATTCTTAAAAAAATAAACATTTCAAAACAAATACATATAAAATATTTAGTCCTGATCCTGTCACAATTACAATAATAAAAAAAACAGATTAAAAGACAAAGAAAAATTATAACAACAAAATAAAACAAAACCTGCAACCACCAAATGGCAGCAAAATGTTTAATTATATGTCATATAAATAATTTTTTTTTCACTCACCCAAATTTGAAATGTCCTTTGTCTAAAAATTTAGTGTCAAACATGACGAAGATAACATCTAGATACTTATAAATACAACTATGATTCATAAAACAAACTAGTGCGATTTCCCTTTTCACACACAGTAAGGTTGTTGAATTATATCGTTGTTATTTAGCAGGATGACAATTTAAAAATAAGTTTCAATATGTGTAGATCATATTTCTTTCCTCTCTTTTTTCTATTCGGTAAATACAAGATAAGTGATAATTTCTTACTTTCTCCTTATTTATAAAATTCAAAACATCGCGCTCATTAAAAACATTCAAATACAGAGTAATCTAAAATATTGTTACAAATGAATTCTGTCAATCAAATATAATAAACAGAATTTAAATTGTCTATATCCTTCCGACTATTGACACTGTTAATCTTTTTGAAATAAATCATTTTCTCTAATAACCTCTTAAATAGAATGTTTTGACATCCAAGCACTTTGGTTTTGTCAATCTTGTTTTCAATCCCTACTCAGTGACAAGTGCTGCAGAGCTGCAGAACCGCCAAATAATATCAGGAACAAATAATTATATTCTCATTTTATAAACATCCAGTGTAATGACTATGAAATCATGAGTATTTAACAGAGTAGTCCCAAATAATCTGACCCACTTTGGTAATTTAGTGCATACGCCATCAATGCCAAAAAGGTGATAATGACAATCTTCTGGTTATTATCGATAGGCCTCATCGGATCACTTCTTCACCACCACCCTCCGGTCATTGAGTATCACCTTAGTCACTTTTCCAACTACCATCCCTCGATTCATAAAGTACTAATATTTTACCTAAATAATTTAAGTTTTCAGATTTCAAAATGGATTTGAGCAAAAAATGTACTGCTTATATACACCACTGCTTCAGAGTTAAGTGTATCTCCTGATAACGACATCGCAGGAGTAATTTATTAATTAGTATTCTAATCCCGTCGAATATGACTTGAGATTTTCTCAAATGCTTAGTCGTTCCAATAGTTCACAACAGCTGATAAATGTATTCATTGTCCACAGTAAAGTATTTTAAAGGATTATTTTGAGAACGTTCTAGAGTATATTTAAATTTTCAGTCTTGAATAACAACGTACAAACTTTAAAATTTCAATTGGTTTATCTTAGGAATGTTTGTCAAAAATTATAATGATGCTATTGACAACGGCAATAGCAGGATTTGAAATCCCAATTTTAATCCTATCCGGTTTTGGTATCTTAGGACAGCGAAGCCGTAACATAGCGATTTAAATATGACCTTAAATTAAGAAAATATGTACTTACAGAGTAAATAAATGGATATACATTTATCAAAAACGGTAAACATCACAACCGCCAGCATCGCTTTCTTAGGAAAAATTCATAATTATAAAAAATATTGTAGAAACTGAAAATTGACGCAGGTATTTCACTTTTTCATTTCATTCTCTTCATTTCTTGGTACATTACAAATGGCCAATGAAATTGAAAAGTTAACAAGCTTGTTAAAAGTTCTCTAAAATACGTACTCACGAGATAGGTGATAGGTGGATCTGCATTGATAATAAATAAACTGAAAAAACTTTAGTTAATCCATTTTCTTCAAACAATCATTGTCCTATGTGCAATTAACCTTCACATAGATTTAAATTGTAACCTATTCATAAATTGTGTACAGACTCATTGTCTCTTGCAAACTAGATGATCCCACTTTTTTGTCCAGATGTATGCGTCTTTAAGCACACTATGTGAAAATTCATGTAGATGCTTGTAAAGTTGCGACTGTTACGTCTATTTACTAAAAGGGAAATATACTCTGTAGATGTAACTATTGTAGGTCAATTAGTGTATAACATTCTTCTTGCGAATTAATCGAATTAATTATTTGTAATGACCTCAAAATGTTTTTATTAAACAATGAATGAATTTGTATTGCTCGGTCGGTCTTTAGTACCCAATTTGATTTGATTTCTGCTTCCAAACGTATGGACATCATATGACGACACTCTATTGATAAAGTACCAACCAATAAGTAAAATGTACGATCTGGAATATATTGGAGATTATGAAAAATTATTACCGTGAATTGAATCTTTCCATAGTAATAGGAATTTTACAATGCAGATTGATCACTGTCACTCTGATAAATCAATGACAGCACTTATTTTATTTTTAGTCGGACCTTATACAAAACTGTAGTTCCAGATCATTTTCTTATTCACATGGCGGCGTTTTTTATCTTCTTGGGCTCGACCAAGATCCATAACTTTTTGAAAAGCATATTTTTTTGATTTTCTGGAAGATGTTCCACTCCACCTGTGGTATGAGCAAATAGCTACATCCTCATTTCTCAAATGGACTGGTAACAGAAATTCTAAACCATGGTTACCCAGCTCACTCGACTTAAATCTTAGCGATTTTTATTTATGGGGCCACTTGAAGCAATTTGCCTATACCGTAGAAATAAATGATCGTAATCAATTATTGCAGAGGATTCAAGACAATGGTTTATTTAGTTCGTCGTTGCCAGTTATGTTGTTACAATAAATAGTTCTGATTTTGTAAAATTATGATTATTTGTTAGTGTTCAAAGAGACTAGATTTTAAAGCACTAAAACGTTTGAAAAAAAAAATAGGATCTATGTTTATGTGAAAATGCTATTGAATCAGCCTGTATATTATATTCTCGATTATATCTTCTGCTCGTATGTATAAGTTAATTAGTTTTTGAGTAGGTATTAGAAATATAAATTTTCACTCTACCTTCATCCTAAAAATTTTATTTCGTTGCCCTCCCGAATATATATCTTGTCTCGTCTCTCATGAAATATTTTCACGTAAAATGGATAACCGTTCGACAAATGTATTCAAGATTCCTCATCGCCCTCGTATATAACCTCCATGATAAATTAAAGCATTTTAACCTTGAATGGAGCTCGGTGGTCAATAAAAAGGACGTGGAGGAATAAGGGTCAATACATTTAGGAAGTTCCGCGTTGTAATTTATAGTTTTATCGGCCATTCTTATCAACTTCTACAACGTCAATTTATTACTGAATTGGGGAAAATGTGCTACAATGAATTACTTAACAGCTCTACATTAAATAGAAACGGCCCTCAGATTGACCCATTAAATATCACTTAAGTCATCGACTGGAAATAATGACCTAATTATAGATTCGATTTTTACATATTTAAGAAATCTCTAAGGAATATATTTGATCAAATTGAAAACAATGGGATTTAAACAACTGAATTTGAGGTTCCCTTAAATCTTATACACAATAATTTCTAAGTAGTTTCTAGCCACAATACGTAGAACTGAAAAGAGAAAAGTTACTTTTTTCAAGAGACTCAATATAGCAGGAACATCCCTTTAAGAGTTTAAATAATTTTATATTTGATCACTCAAGAAACTCAATACAAGAGAAACAGCCAACAGCAGGGTTTAAATAATTTTATATTACCTAGATCATGTCTGTTACTGAGTAAAAGAAACAAAACAATGCTTCCCATTTTTATTTGTCGCTACGGTATCAGTTTTGTGCGAGCTGTGAAATTATATCAGTTGTTTTGAATTGGAAGAATTTTCGTGGTTAATTATTCAGGGTGATTCAAAACTTATCTAAAAAAAATTTAATGTACAAATACAATTTTGTAAAATTAAATTCAAAAAGAGCAGTTCAAAAGTGACGGACTTACTGGTATGACTTTTTTATTCATTCGCAAGCCCGTAAAAAATGTTTTCAAACGGATTATATAAAAGGTCTAGAAAAACGTATTTTATCTACTCCTGTTAATTTATATATTAATTATTCAACTGCTTTTGAGCAATTAATAGTATCAATAAACAAAGATTTTAAAATTATTAAA
The DNA here is from genome assembly GCA_025584915.1 of Monochamus saltuarius. NCBI lineage: Eukaryota > Metazoa > Arthropoda > Insecta > Coleoptera > Cerambycidae > Monochamus > Monochamus saltuarius. The sequence continues at coordinate 18,400,959 of CM046726.1, forward strand.
TTGCCAACACCTGTCAGTAGGCGGAACTGTCAATTATTATCATTGAGGACTAACGTCATTTGATATTTTAACAAAATAATTTTGACGTTTTCAAATCAATTTCTAATAATAGTCCTAAAAAAGATGTTATAGTCGTAGTTAAAGTATAGTATTCAACTTGCGGTAATGGTCATAACTCACTTGATGAATTACAGCAATCGGCTGCGGCTCGTGCTGCAAACTTCATCTGCGTGGGTAACTACTATTATTTGTTTATGTGGTTAATAAAACTATTTTGATTTATATCTTTTTAAAGGAAGTATGTCTTTATAAATAAGCAAAAATTCCAATTATATATGGAATCGTGTTGATGTTTATCTGACGACGATATTTAATAGAAAAAAAAATAATGTAAACCTTAAATGAGGAATGTCTGGTTTCATATTATATGTAGGACCAAACATGTTATCTGATGTTCCTATATTAAAGTCTGAATGCGTGATATAAAACTGAATACAGAATATATACAATGGACACAGCAAACTTAATCATTTGTGTTTATAATGCTTTTTTGGTTTTGTTAATTACGTATAATTATTGCACAAATCATTAATTACAATAATTTCAATTATTCACGTCAAAGAGACAATTAACTAGATTTTGAGGATACATGTACTATGTAAATAATGTTTTACTTCATTATAGGAATATCTAATTTTACATATATTGATTTATTATGAATAGCAGCAAAAACAATTAAATAAATACTTAGTTTGTAGTCTATTATATTGAAATTTAAGTATATTTCACAACCCTGTCAATTTAATGTGCATAGTTCATTTCAATGTGCTATTAACTCTGGCATTACAATATTAATAATTTGTAAGGTATCATCGAATCCAGTAACAGAAATTGTTATTTCCAAATTCATATTTCAGTAATACATGTATCGATATTTCTGCCTGCCTACTGAAAGATTTTATTAATATTATCCGTTAGGTTTTTTTTCAAACTCACAAACTCCTCCTCGACACTGAATAATTTTTCCAACTGAATCACTGCAGCTATTCTGAACAATTATTACTGGCTGGCTGGCTTTCGCTGCGATTTATCTGAATTGAATGTGGTTACTAAGGTAAATGGGAAAAATAGAACAAAAACATACATTTAATTAAGTTAATTAAAAAGAGTGTAAAATATTTCAGGAGGTGATAGTGTCAACCAAAATAAGCAGAAAAGTCTTAATAAACATGGGTCCGCAAAGTAACGGTTGCGGAGATATGGACCACAACAAAAAACAAAGTTACAGAAGATGTTCAAAGTGCGCTCCGTCCATTTCCAAGCAGGCACGACATCTTCGTCTCAACGATATTCGAACTCTTTCGAAAACACCCTCCTTGGTTTGGATTTCTTGACACTTTTGATTAATCCGTAGCTGCAGCTCTTCCAAAAATATACTATACTATATAATATACTATAAATAATAAAAATTCACATTTTCTGAAGAAAATTAAACTTGAAATTATGAAGGCAAAAATAGCATCCGGTTCAGAACTGGACAGAATGATTACGATTCCACGTGTACGGTTTTGCTGATAGCCCATCAGTATGAATATTATTCAAACCAGTATCGCCAGGATTTTAAAATCGGCACTTGACTGTTTATTATTTACATTAGATACTATTGTACTAAATCTGTAACTACAGGCAATTTGCATATTTTTTTGTTTTATTACCAAAATATTATTCAGTTCATTTTATGTGTACGGTGTTAATTTTATGTCATTATCTGCAAAAATAAAGCGGTAATAAATTAATAGATTTATTATGTCTTTCCCAACCACAAAAACGTGAGAAATACAAATAGCGGTTATGTGACGTCACAGTACCTATATGAACATGTCATGTTGTTTTATATGCGTGACATCAATGTCAAAATCGTACTGTCAAAGTCAAAGTATTATTTGTTTTGCTGGTGTGCATTGTATATAATATCCATATAATTATAGTAAATAATGGCAACAGAGAGTGGATTTGTTAAAGGACAAACAGATAACCTGCTCAAAATTGACTCATTGTCAATGTTTTTGTTTCTGGGAGAAAATCCAAATTTTATGGTGAATAATTTCAAGACGTCTGCGTTTTGCATCACTTTGTTGCTCAGGTACCATTTTTCTCTGACAGTTAAAATGATGGGGTATTACACCTTTTCTTAGTTGTAGTCTTTGTACATTCCCATTTAATTTGTGCTGCCAATAATTCTCCATATCTTCTTCCAACTATTAATTTTAAAACACACATCATCTTTATAATCTCTTAATAAAGTGCAACATGACTTACGGTGAAATGATTCTCGCAACAATATAACGCTGTTGTGTTCGATAGTGTTGCATTCTCTTTTTCGTCTCTATTCATTGAAATGCACCATTTGCCATTTAAAAAAAATCGATGAAGTCATTACTCGAAAACAAATGACATTTGAAAATCGCATTTTACGCTAAAATATGTATTTTTTAAATTAAAAATCGACCTGTTCGAGGATTTTTCCCAAAAAATAATTGTTTCGTTTTTATTGAATTTATTCCATACTTTTGGCGCATACTGTATAGCAGCTCCACAGTGCAAATATTTTTATTTGACAATCGTAATTTTATAAAAGATATAACCCTCTACTTTTGTTGTAGGATACATAACGTAACGTGAACTTTTTAATACTTGTATCTAGAACATAACTGTTTTTCTAAAATAAGAAAATTCGCAATGAAATTATGTAACACAATTATTTTTTTCATTATTTTGTAAATAATATTTCAATATTCAAGTTGCAGTGCAATATCATAACGAGATGTAGAAACTGCGAACTTTATATTTTGCTTTACGCAAATAAGAGCTTAATATCAGTCTGAGTTAATAACCTATTATTTTGTTTTGCATTAGTTCGTTCATGGCATATATTATTAATTATTATTGCCCGCCATATATGATTTCTTTCCTAAAATTAAATAATAAATGCCACCGCTGATTAAACAATGCCAGATTGTGTTTCGCACTGCATAATTCTTTCGCTTCACCACCGAATTTAACATGAATCCATCATTAATATTCATAAAGAGAAGGTAGGTCGATGGCTACCTAAATACCAGATATTTTACACTGAGTTCCTGTGCAGATATTTTATTGGCCGTGTAGCCTAAATAACATTCCTTTAGTTTCATTGGGGGATATGTTTATTTTAGGGAGTTAACATTATGTTAATGCTTATATAGCTAGATAGTGTTATATTTATTTTCTGCAGTTGTGGTAGGATAGCTTAGCTGCAGCACTTCCCATTTCCCTTGTACTTCCTCGCTTTAGGAGATCAGCATACATAAGCTATTAACAAACTTATTAGAGAGAAGAAGGTGATGATGCTACTCAGAAGGATATCTGTACTATAGGCCATAGAAGACCATCACTCTCCCAGTACAGATTCTCTTGTTAACGAGTGTAATCAGAGTGTAGAACCCATGAAATAGTGTTGCATCTTCCTGTTCGCAAGCTCTACCCAGAGGTGTTTCACATTTCCTCATATGAGAAAGATGTTTCCTTAGCCAATAGTGCCCAGTTTGAATACCTGTCACCAGACGAAGGTTTGTCCTATACATAGCCAGATACTTTTTAGCTGTATCCTTACAGGAGTACTTTTCAGCGAATTAACAACTATTTGTTTCAGTCCACCATTGTCTAAGCTCTTTTTGGGTGTTTTCCTTGTTTATTTCAACAAACACAGCACACTGCAGGAATCTGCTTCTGGATAGCTTGTCAGCTTCTTTATTGTCATTGCACCGCTGGTGTTCTTTGATCCAGCTACAGCAATGCTGTTGTCGGCTTAGGCCACTACCAGTGTCTCATGATATTCCCACGCTGATCTGGTCATTATCTTATTATTACGCAAGATCAGTGATTGTCTAATGTCTGTGTACATAGCGTTGCCTTCATTTCTATGGTGCAGTACTATATTTATAATAGGTCTAGATCTATATAATATGGATATTTACAACATAATGATAGATCTAAGATTAATATGAAGCTGGTCAATATTCATGATGTTATGAGTAATCTTTGTTACAGTAACTAAACTGAAACCAATCTTCAATTCAAGTGAACACTTTTTAACTAAAATATTAGAGTGCAGCTACACAGTTAATTTACATTGAGTAGCGAAATAAATTATCCTTATTATAAATTGGATGGAGTGTTGTAGCTGCTCATAATGTCTTAGTGTAGATTGAGGACAACTTTATATTGGTTAGTTTGAAGTTTGGTTCTGAATTTGTTTCTTCTATAAGGTAACATGTCAGTTAGTAACAATAATGTAAAGTTTCTTTTCTATCAAATCACTTTCTCCGAAATCTTCCCATCTCACAGAAAATGGCTCATTGTGAAAAGTAAATGATATTTTAATAAGGATGACTTATGTATTGAAATAAAACAAAGCATGTAAATGGCATTGTATTGCTTTTGTATTTGGAGGCGTAATCGATACCATTGTATATGAAGCAGAATGTCGAATAATTAGTTCTCGTTAATGCTCTTACATAGTCTGTAAAATTTAAATATGTTTTCACAGACATAAGAACAAATTTAAAAACCATTCAGTCACAAGACTTTAACCATAACCCTATTACCACTACACGAAAGTATGAAACCTTCAAAACTATCTCTCAACAAAATAGTTTCATATACAGTATGACACGTAACGTCATGTTATTGAAACCAACAAAGATCAATATCATCCAGTCTGGATCACAAATATTCAGTTATCGTTGTTTATTTAATATTTTCATACTACATTTTAACAATAATTTACACGTACCGTGGAATTGTATAATTCTCCATGACAATTTGATGGAACAAACGAGAATAGAAAATTCTTATTGGAAGCCTTTTTATATTTTTTGAAGGAAGAATGAAATCATCGGAAATATTTAAATGATAAGTCATATATTTAATTTCTCCTCTCCTCTACAGAGGTTGCCTTTGGGAAAAACAAAGAAAAGTTTAATCAAGCCGTAGAAGGAACTATGAATAACGTTTATTCAACTTCCCTGAATAGATACTGTTACACTTATCTGTTTTGCTGTGTCATAATGGCATCTCTGAAGAAAACAAATGATAGTTATCGAACATATGTCTAACTTGATGAAAACTAAACTCGATTTATATTATTCTGGAGAAGTATCCACTGTGTCAAGAAGTGCAATCAACTTGTGGTAAGATTATATTAAAAGAACTTTGAACCGACGAAAGGGAAGATATAAGCTAAAGGATAAACAGGAACATTAGTAACATCGGTATTAATAGTTTTATCTCGAGCAGGATGGTGAACAACTAGAACAATATCGATGGTGTTCCAGTGTCAATAGTCGATCAGTAAAACGATCTTTAATAACCAGCAATATAAGATGGTCTCAGTAAATTAACAATAATGTTAAAAGAGCTTAATCGACACGCTACGTTTCAGTAAAGTTCTTCGACTTTAGCAGAGCTCTTCAATTGAATATGTAAAATAGATGTTTTTCAATTGAATTTATAAAATAGTTTGTTCAAAACTGGAATATAACGCAATAATTAGATCTCCTTTTCTTGTGCGTGGTGTACTTATTCTGTAATCTGTTTAGCAAAGATCTACGAAATGGGTGCACCATCACAGATCTTATGAGGGCAGATTGGATGTTTTGCCTGCCATCTTTAAATCAGAGAAGAATCCGAGGAAATCTTATTCAAACTTATCGAATTTTTCATAATGTTGACTTGTCCTTTCTGTTTTAATTGAATGAAGACAAACTTCTTTGAGATCACTCCATTTTAATAATAATATGATAAAACCTATGAAGAGGAAAGGATTACAAAGGAAAAAAAGACAACTAGATATGGCGGCATTCCAAAATGAGAGAACCAAAAAGAAGTATGAAGAAGAGATAAGGAAAGGTTTACAAGAAAACATACACATATTGGAAGCAAATATAAATGAAGAATGGATAAAGATCGAAAATGTCATACAAACAGCAAGTGAGAAAGTAATACCAAAAAAAGAGTTTGCAGGGAGGAAAAGATGGTGGGATGAGGAGTGTATAAGAGAGGCGGAGAAAAGAAATAAGCTAAGAATTAAAGCACTTCAGTCAGTACAAGAGGAAGATAAAGAAAAATACAGGGAACAAAGACGAAAGGCAAAGAAAGTGTTTAGACAAAAGAAGAGAGCAGAACAGGTTAAGAAAATAGATGAAATAGAGCAACATTATAAGAGGAAGGAAATACGTAACTTCTACAGAGAGATAAAATAAAGATAAAGAAGGAAGTAATATATGTGAGGGATGAAAGTGGAAATCTAATTGCAGAGGAAACAGAAGTGAGAGAAAGATGGAGGCAATACTTTGCAGATATGTTGAATGAAGAGAGTGTAAGGGAAGGAGAGGAGCACGAGGAGATGATACCTGGAAGGGAAGAGGAAGTGGATATAGAAGAACCTACAAAAAAGGAAATAGATACAATTATTGAAGCTTTAAAGAATAAGAAACGTCCAGGAAAAGCGGAATAACAGCAGAGAACATTAAGTACGCAGGAGAGGATTTAAGACAAAGAATATACGAAATGATACGAATGATCTGGAGAAGAGAATGTATGCCTGAAGATGGCAGAGATGCTTTGATTATACCAATCTTAAAAAAGGGAGATGCAACAGACTGCAGAAACTATAGGGGTATATCATTGTTAGATATAGGGTATAAAATTATGGCAACGTTAATAAAACAGAGAATAGAACCTATAGCAGAACTACAAATAGGGGAGTATCAAGCAGGTTTTAGAAAAGGAAGGTCAACAACGGACCAAATCTTCATGGTGAAGGAAATTCTGACTACATGTTATGAGTATGGGATCAAAGCAATGGTTTTAATTGTGGACTTCAACAAAGCATATGATTCGATAAAAAGGAACAAACTAAGTAAAATTTAGAAACTATTTGGGATACCAACCAAACTGATTAGGCTATTGAAAATGACCTTAGAAAATACCAAATCCAAAGTACGAATAAAAGGTGAATGTTCGGAAGGCTTTACAATAGTATCAATAGATACAGGACTGAGACAAGGAGACCCACTCTCAACGCTTCTTTTTAATTTAGTACTAGAAAAGGTCATAAGAGATAGTCAGTGGAACAGAGAAGAACACATATTGTTTAAAAGTCATCAAATTGTAAGTTATGCAGATGACGTGGCTATTATTGCTAGAAATAGTAGGGAATTAGAAGAGGTAACGAGAAAACTTGTGGAGGAAGCACGTAAAGTGGGATTGCAGATAAATCAAGAGAAAAGTAAGCTTTTGAGAATAGGAGAACAAAAAAAGGATACCAATTTTAAATTGAGAACAGAGCATGGAGAGATGGAGTTTGAGGAAGTTCAAGAATATGTGTATTTGGGGGCGCTAATAACAGCTAACTGTGATGAGGAACAAGAAATAAATAGGAGAATAATAAAAGCAAACAGAAGTTCGGCAGCAGTCAACCACTTATTGAAATCAAAAAATTTGTCCAGAGGAGTAAAATTTAGAATGTATAAAACAATTTTGAGACCTACAGCGCTGTATGGTAGTGAAACCTGGGTTCTCAATAAGAAGTCAAGAGAAAACTTTAAGGTGGGAAAGGAAAATCTTAAGGATAATTCTAGGGGGAAGAAGACGGAGGAAGGCTATGTAAGGAGAAATAATGAGGAAATATATGCAATGTACCAGGCACCAACAATAGACGAAATTGTAAAAGCCAGAAGAGTGCAGTGGGCATCTAGAACGTATGGAAGATGAAAGGGCAGTTAAGAAAATAGTAGGGAGTAAACCTAACTACAAGAAAAAAAGAGGTAGACCGAGGAAGCGATGGAGAGAGGCAGTGGCAATAGATCTAAGGGAGAAAATGTAACGGATTGGAAAAGAAAGGCGAAGGACAGAATGGAATGGAGGAGAATAACACAGCTCTGGGCCTAAAAGGCCTGTAAACAGCTTTATATATATCATACTTTAGAACTACAATACGCCGAAATTTATTTTCTGATTGATTTGCCTGCTTCTGCACCGTTCATCATGTCAATCAAGAATAGATAAGATCGTCACAATGATAATTTGAATGCATGAAATTATTTATTACGTGCCCGGATATGGACTGCTTCGACATCTTCCTTTCATCAGTTATCATTTTCAGAGCATTTTCAATTTATCATGTTCCTAAATTATTTATTTATATTTTCTCTTTATATATTCTTTTTGTGCTTTTTTGTTGGTTTTTCTTTTTACGTTAGCAATAAGCTATTTCTGTAATTATCTCGGTATTTATCTATTATATGTAACAGACTTTGTTTCTATGCTTATGGTATGTTTCATAGTACTCATTTCTAATTTTGACGTTTAAAATTATTTTTTAGTTTTGTTTTATGATGTGCTTTATAAAATTATTATTTTTCTCCAAATAGTGATAATTCTAAATTATTTTCAACATACCTATAACTGAAATATTAATAATATTGCTGTTAACTTCTTCAGGTGGTCTGAAAAATATTTCCATGTTTTGTCTTTTAATTCAACTAGCTGCATAAGCCGTAACAGTTGAAGTGAAAACTTTCGATTCTGAAATATCTCAGTCTCCTACGAAATAAAGCACTAAATGGTTATCATTGTCTACTGAATTATGTAAGATTATATACGCACAGCAAAATTCTTTCGCTTCACCACCAGTTAGCGTGAATAAAACATTAATATTCATAAGAGAAAAGCGGGAATGGTTAAAATATCAGATATTTTATACGTCCTTCATCCGCAGGAACAGAAGTTTTATTTCCGCCAGTTAGCATTGTCATAAATGTTTTCATGTTAACAAAGTATACATTTTTATCAGTCATTTGGACCATAAAGCTGTGGCATTGCCTTGTTACACTCCAAAATTTGCATTTGCTCGATAATTCTTGGGGAATATTAAGTCTTAAATCCGCTCAGACCAAGCGATTCATTCGCTATGTTAAGCAGCTATTTGACGTTTAGATTGAAATGTATTTTTTAAGAACATTGATCGTTCTCTACTCCGTTTGGTACATTTATTATGCCTCAGTAAAAATGAAAGCGAAAACTTTTTCTGACAGTTGGAGAGAAGACTATTAATTCTACTCTTTTTTTTAAATTTATGACGATTCCGTTGGTCTGGCATTTTACCATATCAAAACTGAACCCTTTCCAACAGAGGCATCATAATACTTGTTGATTAATTAGTTTTTATCATTCCATCACTAAATGAAAATAATTAAAATATATTTAGCAGACATAAAATACATAGACAAGCTTTTAATACGACCTTTTAAGGTTTTAATCAAATATAGTAACTGGAAATTGTAATTGATATGTTTTTAATTGAATTTTTTTTACCAATTATTAACTTTTGTGAAGTACTGTGTTTGGCCCAAAAGTAATGCATACATACATATTTCAATGTTAGAGGAGAAATTCATTAATGGAGATGGTGGAATTGGGAGTTCGATTAGGATTGAAAGACACTTAAATTTCACGATATACAGCCAGGGTGTTAAAAAAGAGTGTAAAATAAGCGTACTAAGTATTAAGTGTACCTACCGAAGATTTCAAATAAAATTGTCAATTCAGGAGACATATGTTACCAGTACATCTATTCATATGTTGAATTTATTATTTCCTCTCGAACAAAACAGTTCGAGAACAGTTCTTAAGAGATCTAGGATTCTAGAAAACAGTGAAAACAGAATAAAGCATAGCGACCACCCAAAATACGGAAATAGGTACTAACAACTTTTTGTTCGAAGGAAGTACTTTGGTCAGTTCCCCTTTGGGTTCCAGGCGGTTCGGCACTTTAACGTCTCTATTGAATACATTGTAATTATTAGATTAAAGTTAAATTTCTAAACACAGTTCTTAAGGCTTAAGATTTATATAGCGTCTAATTTCATATTTAATAATCACATTTGTTTCTTTGTTGTGTTAACATTTTATTTATCTTTCGTTATTTAACCTTTTTCTTTGGAAAGTGGCGGTTTCTTTTTAATAAGTTGAATAAGTGTTCTATTTGAGTGATCAGGGAACCGTGGATTATAAAGCCAAAGATTGGTAAGTAAAACCATTAGATAATCTAATATTTCGAATATCCCACAGGTGATAAGTTAAAATTAAATACAGGGTGCCCCTAAAAGGTTGGGACACCGTTTCACCACATAAAGTATAGTTGAAAATAAGTCGATTAAACTAAACTTGTCTTAGTCCAAAAGTTGATAATCACGGAGCTACAGGGTGTCAAAATTTAAAAAATTAATCGGGTTTTATTTAATAACTTTCGACTGTTTCATTTTAATTTCACGAAGTTTTGTATCCAGGGGTTTCTTGGAATGGCAAATTCAATTTTATTGTCCATTTTGGTATATCTTCTAGATGGCGCCACCGGAGACGATTTTGAACCATTTAAACCGTTAAAACTTTTTTTCCACCCTGTATATTATTTTGGACTAGAAAAATCTCTTCCCCAGTCTTTTATAGTTAACAAAGGTTACCTTATTGAAGTCTCTTGGAGCAACGGTTTCCGAAAAGAACATATCCCATCCTTTTAGGGACACCCTGTATAATATAATAATTGTCATTGCGATACTATTCGTATTGACAATTAAAATAACTCCTCAGGTTACAATCTGATGTCATCAGCTATTATCCTACGTACAATTCATTATGGGATCCTCTGTATACATTCGTATGTTGTGTCTTCTTAAAATGTTGTAAGACAAAGCGTTAAATTATCATGCAATTTTAATTACATCTGCTAGGCACCATAAACTTAATTACTCGGATAAATATCTAATTATTTTTTTACGCTTACATTTAATGACAATATCTAATCTAGAATACGCAATACACGATAATATAGTTGACCATACTATAATGAAATTAACCTGTGGGTGTCCATTGCTGCAATATACTTGCAGCTTATCGCTACATATGCTTTAGCCAAGCGATTAAGCTAAATTTATGTGCAACTTAGATTCTCCACTCTATCAACTAAACTACATCTTTGCTAAACTGCCTGTAACAAAAGAAACATAAATCAGGTTATCTTGTCAGATAACGGCGAGAGTGCCAAGTAGGTACGTAGGTCATTAGACACTTTGCAGTTCAGCAATATTAATTGTGGATTTTATTAAATAAATATTAAAACGGTCACGGAAGAAATGTTCTTACATACTTAATTACGTTTGTAAACTTTGAGGAAGTGTCACGACGAGTCTCGGCAAATTTTAAAATATTATTCGGTTTTCCAATTATAGGGGGGGTCAAATTTTCGTTGGGATACCCTGCATAAAGTATAGATTATGGAAAGAAATTATAACGACGAGTCAATATATAAATTGTTGCTTATTCGAATTTATATTATAGACTGTTTTCTTTATTCAATTAGTTTTATTTTTTTTACGTTTGGGATGCTAATAAAGATGACGTGACGTTGGTAGCTCACAGTTTCTACTTTCGCTATTTTTTTCAGTGTCTCCAGTTTCTTCGGCTTCTTCAATCTCGTCATCTGTTATTTAAACTGTCTAAGTGGATATATATAGCTTCATGGGCATTTTTCTCGCCTGTTTTTGCTGCTTCGGTATTGAAACACATTCGATTTGCGCAAGTGGTACAAATGATGGAACAGCTCAGCTCAAGCTTACGACAACCGCAATTGCTCTTGCAGCCACTTCGAAAATTACTGAAGATTAGCTTAAGTAATGCTGACGGCTTCTTTTTCAGTTGTTACTGGTGGTAAACTCTGTACTATAAAACTTCAGTAGCAATTCGAAGAATCCGATGATATTCGATCTCTGTCTAAATTATATTGAATAGAAAACTTTCAGGTATGCATTTGTTCTGAAAATGTTGTATCTATTAAGTGCACTACAAATTATGGAACATACATTTACAATATCTGGCAACCAGAGAAACGATAATTTTTCTGTTTAGCTGTTTACGAACAATTTATTGTCTTCTTATTGTAGAACAGAGGAAATGTTTGTACTTTCCGCACCTGTATATGGTCAATATGATTATATTAACTTCGAACTCGGACAGAGACAGATAAACAAATTTGAGGTGCCTTATTTCAGGTTTAGTAGATATAACTATATTTTGTTTCAATACAGAAGTCCATAAAACAACGTTAAAACAGTGGCACGATATTAAGTCTATAAATTTTGCATCGCCATATGGCCTGTGAAACGTACCTGCCGCGACTTACTTTACACGAAGTTAGTCCCTTGGGGAAGGACCAAGGGAGACAGAAATGCTTTTTGCAATATGTTCCAGGTTAGGATTGTGTTCATCTGGTTATTAATGAAAACTGCCCTTTAATGGAAAGAGATTTTATATGTTTGAGGTTTTTAAAATACAAAGAGGTAAATATTTAATCTACATTTTGATTCTGTTTCTTTTGAGTACAAAAAATGAAGAACACTAAATTAATAAAAATAATTTCCAGAAACTAAGATGAAGAAATGTGAAACTTGTTACAAGGGAAGTTAAATTTTATAAAGAAATGTATCTACAATATTAATTATACAGGGTGTTTCAGTTCGAGTGAATCAAATTTTAACCACAGATAGAACTCGATAAGTAATTAAGAATTGCCTTATAAACCAAGGTTCTATGTCTCACCGTTTTCGCTCTACAGGGCCGTATTGGTCGGTTTTTTACATCATATTATTTATGATATCTCTGGTATGGTTGTAACAATTTGATTAAAATCTGGTATGATGTTAATACTTACGAATGTCTATAATTTACTGCAAAATTTACAAATTTTTTGTAGGTCAGTGGCGTAGAAACGGGAAGGGTAGCGGGATTTTTTTGCCGCAACTTCTACGCCAATGACCTAATACTTATTTGAGGTAAATTTTTAGATTCCTTGGCCTCCCACATTATTGAGATTTTCGGCAGAACGAGACACTTTACCGATTTCAAACAAGTATTATGCCAAATTGTCCAAGGAATCTAAAAATTTACCCCAAATAAGTATTAGGTCACTGGCGTAGAAGTTGGGGCAAGAAAATCCCGCTACCCTACCCGTTTCTACGCCACTGACCTACAAAAAATTTGTAAATTTTGCAGTAAATTATAGACATTCGTAAGTATTAACATCATACCAGATTTGAATCAAATTGTTACAACCATACCAGAGATATCATAAATAATATGATGTAAAAACCGACCAATACGGCCCTGTAGAGCGAAAACGGTGAGACATAGAACCTTGGTTTATAAGGCAATTCTTAATTACTTATCGAGTTCTATCTGTGGTTAAAATTTGATTCACTCGAACTGAAACACCCTGTATGTACTGAATTTGTAATATATATATGAACAATATCGGCAAGAAATAGAAAATTAAAACGTAAAAAACTAAAACTATTGAACAAGTATAATAAAAAAAACTAATATTATAGTAGTTCAAATGGGAATGAGAAATGGGGTAGTATTTGAAATAATTTTTTATACTTATATCAGCCATGGGCAAGACATGTGCATTGGATACCAAAATCAAATCTTGCAATTCATTCTTCGAACGATGCTATTGTTTTGTATACTTTTGGCCATAGACTTACTACTACAAATTTAGACTTATTGGAAACGTTAGTTTTCGAACAATCAACAGTATCTATATTCACAAGTTAAGGCATTTTCTTCTTTTATTGTTACAAATAAGCTAATCACCTTTTCGGTATTTAAATGTGAGCTGGATATGAGACAGACTTCACATGTATAGGTCTAATTTGTATCCCACATATTATACTTTGACTTGACATCATCTAGCAGGATAGGTGTAGGTTTTTATCATCACAAAATCACCACAAATTATCTCATTTCTTCATTATTGCTTTGAAATATAAGTACATGTTCTTAAATAAAATATAGCAAGAATTAATTAAATATTACCCTGTTTGTGGCGTAATTTGTATAGAGGAATATATTTCTAATTCAGCAGAACAATCAATCCAACCATTTGGGGTTTTTATAAGTATCTTGATGACAGCATTAGGTGGAATGTATAGTCAAGTTAGTTAACATCAATCTTCAGGCGAATCCCTGATGTTTTCTATTACCAGAAGAGTCGTTTTTTAGTCCCTGAGCACTACAGTATAAAAGGTGGTCCATAATTCTCATTTTATAAGGATTTTCTTCTTTCATACAGTGAGGACGTAAAAGTTGATAGATTGTTTATAATCTGTACAGGGTGAACAAAAAAATCGGTAGGACACGTTAACCTTTATAAATGTTCATTCATTCATTCGTTATTGTCACAGATAGGACGTCACCTTCCATTTTCTACTGCATACAGAATCCTGGGTTTCTGTTATTCTTTTTAACAAGAAAAGTTTAAATAAAACATTACAAGTTACAAATAAATGAAATGTTCAAACTGTATTAACTATCACTAACATTCTGGTAAATGAGAAAGGCGGTATTCAAATTCTCTTATGACACTTTAATAATAATTGATGAGTGATCAGTCTGATATTCTCCTTCACTCTAGTCCTCAAATCTTCAATATTATTAGGTCGGTTTATAGACAGTTTTGATATGAAATAACCCCACAAGAAAAAAATTGAGTGAAATTAGGTCGAAAGATTATTATTACTTTATTAGAAAGATATTTTAAGCTAATATACAGGGTGTCCAGAAACTCTCCTGACAAACGAAGACCGGATAATTTTAAGACAATTTAACCCAATTCACCTAGTCCGAAAATGCTTCCTAAGGGAACTAGAGCTCTTTGAAGATGGCGCCTTGTAAATAGTTTTGTTTAAATACCTCCAGAACGCTTCTACTTAGAAAAACAAAAACTGGTACGCTTGTTTAGCCTTCAGAGATAAACCGATTCCATCAATTGCGAATTTCTAGTACCGGTCATAGGCGTCCGTTTTAGGTAGGTCAACGGTTATTTTAATGCATAACTTCTTTGTATTTAACTTTTAAGCATTTGTGACACTAGATTATTAACGAAAATTTTTAAATCCATTTTTCTAGAAAACGGTGTATCCTGATGACTTAAAGTAAGAGTACCTTTTAGTACTAGAATACCTGAAAATTTAATAAATTTAACGAAAATTTTTTAAATCCATTTTTCTAGAAAACGGTGTATCCTGATGGCTTAAAGTAAGAGTACCTTTTAGTACGAGAATACCTGAAAATTTAATAATCTAGAGTCACAAATGCTTAAAAGTTAAAGACAAAAAAGTTATGCGTTAAAATAACCGTTGACCTACCCAAAACGGACGCCTATGACCGGTACTAGAAATTCGCAATTGATGGAATCGATTCATCTCTGAAGGCTAAACAAGCGTACCAGTTTTTGTTTTTCTAAGTAGAAGTGTTCTGGAGGTATTTAAACAAAACTATTTACAAGGCGCCATCTTCAAAGAGCTCTAGTTCCTTTAGGAAGCATTTTTGGACTAGGTGAATTGGGTTAAATTGTCTTAAAATTATCTGAGGAATCTCCGGTCTTCGTTTGTCAGGAGAGTTTCTGGACACCCTGTATATCAAATCTCAATTCCTGTCAATAAAGTCATATGTATGCTCTCTGATAACAAACATCTAGGTATGCTAATGAACAATTCTACAGACAAAGCTATATTCAATTATTACTTCCTGGCCATTCTATCGCCTACTGTCATGTCATAAAAGAATTTGATCAATGTCAGCTTGTAAGTGGTAGACATTTCGAACATTTCATTCGATTACCATTTAATTTCTATATAAGTTTCAACATTACAGTTAATCATTCATTGTAAAATGCATAATAGAAAATATTTTTCCTCAAAAATCTTATGTAATCTATCTGAAAACCCATTACTTTTTATGCAGAATAACGAGCTCGTTTAAATGACGCTATCAAAAATTGAATTTGTCATTTATAAAAGAGGAAGTGATGTCATATATGCGACCATAATGACGTCATACAATGTTTATCAGAATTTACCCATTTAAAAATATAAGTTGAAGTGTCTGAGTATATATATATACATTTTTTGTTTGCCTCTGTACAGATTTTATTGAATTTATTCCAACTTTTGCATTTTCACTGTATATAAATGCTATAGAATCGAAACACGCGATAAAATAAACACCTATTTAAGGAAATATTCTACTTAAAAGACTATTATTTCAAATGACATCCTATATTTATTTTAGAGTAATATAAGGATCATAGAAATTGTTGATTGATAAAATTAATTTATTTATCTGCTTGTGTCACCAAAAATTAATATTACTTTTTATTTTAGTATCATTCCCAAATGGATAATATGCATGACTTAAATTTAAATGTAGTTTTAACGTTAAAATTTCAATCCAGTGTAATAAATTTATTGCTTTTGTGCAACAAACTAAAATGGTTTATTGCATTTATTGCAATTAATTCATACCATAATTGTTCATTGCATTCATTTAGGAATATTGAATATCAGTTGATTTATTAGTGCAAAAATTTTATTTTTCTCTTTGTCATGCGCTAACAGAAAATTTATATTGATCGCTAATGCAAGGTGGAATAAGATTTAGCAACACATCTTTCACAGTTTAACTTTGAGACAAACATAATATTATATTTTTGTCACATAAATGGATAATTTATTATGGATTGTGATATATAACGATAGTTCTTTTACTTTATTGTAAAGGTATTTAAGCTAGTCAAATCAATTTTCCTACAATTTTCGTTAATTAAGTCATATGTACGTTATTTGCTACTAATTTTTCTTATACAAGTTTGGCTAAATTAATAATTATTCATCTATTTCACTCTTTTTTCTTTTACATATGGGTCAGTTTCCAAAAGGGACTTGAAAACACCGTGGTGTACTGGATTCGTTGATAAATTTATAGATATCATAATTTAAATGCGTTACAATAAGTTTGAACTTTAAAACAGGATATGAAACAGTCCAACACAACTTTTTACGATTAATAATAAGTGATTACTATGTATGTTATAAATATTGTTTAGTAAGTAGCTTTCAGTAAAGGTAATTTAAGTTCATTATTCGACATGTGTAGTTGTCATGTAGACTTACTAGTAGAAAATGCGAGTTTGCTTTGCTTCCTGCCTCCTCTCACAGAAAAACTTGAGGCCTTGTAGCAGGGACATTACAGTGGGAAAAATCGGCTGATTGTGCTTCCCACTAGACTAATCATTCATCTAACAGACTTATCCTTTGCATAAATTCCAAAAGTCTGTCAGAACTCAATTCCCTCGCATCGCAAGATTTACCAAGGAGTTGAAATCTTAAACGCACCAGTACATGCAACGCGGTCTGCTCCTTCCAGTTGCACTCTCGGCAAATTGGGTTCACTACTAATCTCATGTTGCAGAGACATTTCCTCAATCGACAGTATCCTGTTAAAGATCTCCCCGAGCCTGATCTTACTCATGCTTAGCATTTCATTTGCCCTTTTCTGCGAAATAAAATCTAATGCTTTCTTCGCTTTAGCCTGACTCGGTTTTGAAACCTTCCCCGAGCCCAATTTACGGCACTATAACCAAAGGCTCAGTTTGGTCTTAAGGAGGGTATTTCTGATCCCTTTCTTGCAAGTTTATCAGCTTTTTCCTTTCTTTCATGTCCCGGCACCCATCAAAGTCTAACTGTGTTGGTGCTTGCCGGTTCATTTAGTAATTGTAAACAATCCCAAATGAGTTGTAACTTCACCTCGTTTAAGTCTAAGGCTTTTATTGCAGTCTGACTATCCGAGCTTACGGGTGTAACCCTCCTGAGATTCTCCTTTGCGCATGCGTTTACTGTGAAAATTCAGCTGTATGATCATTCCTACAATTCTGATTCCATTTTAGAGCCATTTGTAATCCAAACCAGGCTGCATATTTTTAATGTATTATAATTTAACTGCAATTTCTCCCGATTTCCTATTCACGTCTCGAACAGTCTATGGAAGTTTAAAAACTCAAACATACTTTTCAACATATATTAACACGCAGTCAGTCACAATAGATGAGATTTCTGCATTTCCATGAAGGATTGCGCCTTTAGGTGCCCTCGTCAAATATCTAAATATATAAATTATTATGCCATCGTTATTTTATACATTTTTTAATAGGTATTAGTCAGATGGATAGGCAATTATCGAAACTAAGCCATAAATTAATTAGAAATAGTCATATATAAAAGTTTTAGTTTAAATTACATATATACAAATGTCAAATATGCTTTTTATTTGTTGAATATAATAGCTGGGATATATTAATAACTAGGTACAAACAATGTGGCTTATTTAAGTCATTAAAGTAATTAATGAAATTAGTGTCAAATAAGGGATATCCCTTGTTCTGTTTATTTTAAAACATTTACTTCATCTATTATTATTTGATTTAAAAAATTACTTCCAGCACCTGATGTATTTGCAGTAGGGATTTTTTTTCTAACATCTACTAGTTATGGATTGGAAAATTTCCATCCACCATGCATTTTTAAAGTTGTGATATCAGCTCCTGAATTTATTAATAGTCTAGCTGAAGTTCCACGGAACTATCCGGTATTTTCGTGAGCATCCTTGAATTTGAGAAACTCAGCAAATTGTTTTTGCATTCTGCCAAATGTATGAATTCATATTAATTGGATATATGCATTACCATTTGAATATTTAAAGAAAAATCTGTTACTATCTATTTGAGTATGTCTTGCAGTATTATATTTACGATACATAATTAAGTATTCGCTTACAAAAGAAGATTGTTTTCTTTGTTTTTGTAGTTGGCAGTAGAGTGATCAGCAATCTATTTGCCAGATATTCAAAATATAAACTTTTATTTGAAGTAATTCATCACATCGACACACCCCAGATATGCCAAAAATCATTGCCACCTAAAATAATAATAGTCATTGTTTATAGTTAGTTACCTTTGTACCTAAATACTTATCATCAGCGGCCTCCATTATTTTATTTTGCTCATTTTCTAAAACGCGTGGTTATTTAGCTTTATATCCATCCGACTGTCATTTCAAGAATGCTTTTAATTTTAGATACTTTCTAATATCGATGTTGTTGTAGACATTCAAAGAACTCTGAGCATCGCATATATTGACCACAATGAAGAATATTTCATTAGAAGTTATTTACAAATATCGAAAATAAGACTTTAACTTTGCCACCCTGTATTTTTTTTATTATGCGACTTGGGGTACAGGTATGTTAGATTAAATCGATTTATTTACACCTAAGGAATCTGTGTCTCATTTTCTACTTCATTGAAAAACACCCTGTAGAATCTTGAAGGAGATTTTATATTACAACTACTATTTCTGTTTCCTCAATATTTTATTTGCAGAGATTTGCTCAATAATTTTCTAGTGCAGAACTGAGAGAACATTGTGATTCGCTGTAATGATGCTTTGAAAGTGCATTCTCTCATTAAGTCTAAAAGGGTTGGAAGGTATTTTAGCACTCGATATTGATCTCTAGCAAGCCTTGGTATGGAATACATGTAGACGAGAACTCAGCTATTGTTCAACGGCCATGTATTATTAATTTATTAATATAATATCCATCAAGTACAAAAAGATTATGAAAAAGAATAATTCCTGAAATACGTCCAGTTACATATAAAGACTTACAGTAACATAATTTATTTATTATGTATTTCCAAATTTGGAGTGTGCAGAGGTTATTATCCCACAATTGCATCCTCTAATGCGCCAACAAAGAAAATGTTAACATTAAGATTAAGCCTGAGAACTAACTTCAATAAAAAAATGCATGTAGGTAAGAATTTTTTAACTAATTGACGATTTTCCCGAACTTTTAAATTAATTTTTTGTTTATATTTTACATCCGTCGTCCAAAGCCGTTGTAATATTTTATTTCCTTGTACTTATCAATATTATTTGCAGTTAGCAAAATACTGAATACACATCTGAAACTTAACTAAAACGAAACAGAAACAACAATGAACCACGAAACGACTCTGTTGCACTTTGATAGAGACGTGGCGTGCCTGAAAGGCCTCTCTCTCGCAATCGGCTACAAACGGATTCCATATTCTCCATCTCTCTCTTACCTATGTGTTTATTGGTATGAGGCACGTCTTAGATGCGTTCTTATTTATTTTATTGTGCTTGGGAATGTATTGAATATTATCCATACACATTATTGCATGTTGCTTGTTACCGTTATTTCCGACATACAAAGTTAAAAATGCCTCAACGTCGCTGTTTACCCACCGCGCCACCGTTAATGCTCTTTTTTGATGTAGCATTTTTGTGTTTACCTAAAAGTAGTTTATATGTAACAGGTGGCGCAAAAATCATCACCCTATAAGAAGTTGTTATAATATTTGCTAATGGCGGCAAATTTGAGTTCCGCTTTGACATTTGTGAAGTAAACAGATACAAAATACGCGTCAACAAGACATGAATCACTATACTCCTGAAGAAAGCGGAATAATTGTTTCGATTTTTTTGCGGACTAATTCGTCGGTTATGTTGGCGCACCGTGAATTTCGACGCAGATTTCCCGGTCGTCCGACACCGACTTGACAAACACTATGGCGTTTAGCCGCTCGCCTTGAAGAGTATGGGATGACACGAGATGCTGCTAGGTCTGGCCAGCCCCGGAACAACCGTTCTGCTGAGAATATCGCGGCTGTGGCTGAAGATGTCGCAGTGAACCCCGGAGTATCGACCAAACGACGTGCCAGGCAATTGGGCATCAATCGGCTGTCCTTACAGATAATTTTGTCTGCAAAATCATCATGAGCGACGAGGCCCATTTTCATCTCTGTGGATATGTTAATAAGCAAAATTATCGCTTCTGGGGCATCCGCATATAACCCACGAAGAGCCATTACACCCGCTAAAAGTTACTGCATGTTGTGTTGTTTACGCTAGATGAATCATCGGACCTTAATTTTTCGAATACGCTGCGGGCCAAACGACTACTGTGGATGGCGAGCGCTACAGAGCTATGCTCAACGACTTTCTCCTTCCTAAATTGAATGAATTGGGACTGGAGAATATGTGGTTCCAACAGGATGGAGCAACGGCGCAAACTGCGCAACGCACAACCGAAATTCTGACGGCTGCATTTCCGGATCGCCCAATCTCTCGTTTTGGCGATTTGCACTGGCCGGCAAGATCGCTCGATTTATCGGTTCCAGACTTCTTTCTGTGGAGTTTTCTGAAGTCACGAGTCTATGTGAACAAGACACAGGCTTTTGAAGTTCTCAAAGAGAATATCGGTCAAGAATTCGAGAACCTATCGCCTGAAGTTGTGGAAAGAGTGATGGAAAATGCCATAAATCGGGCCCGTATGGTCATCACTTCTGGTGCCGGCCACTTGGCCGATATCATTTTCTCGACTTAATGGAAAACAATGTAAGGCATCTTGTATATACTCGTACATAGGTACTTCATAGCCAATATATGCTAAGGTAAGGTATGGATGTAATAAATTGATAGATGATTAATGTAAGCAGTTAGTGATTCTTATTTGTTCTTATTAGTACCTCATCCTACTGGATGTCACTGATAGGAACAGTCTAATATATTATTCAATAATTTAAATAATATTAACAAATCAGAATGAATCCTTCTTTTCCCAAGTGGCATGACGTTAGCGTGAGTTAAACTGTTGCTTAGTTGCTTCTATAACTTGAAAAATATACTGACTCTAAAATTAAAAACAATATTTTGAATCCTTTCTGACGTTATTTTATAAACATTATATTAGGATATAGTAAATATTATATTAGGACATAGTACAATGATTTGAGAGGTCATTTCTAAATTCCCTGCATGTTCTTATAAATACCAACATTCTACTATATTTACTACTAATGTAATCTACATGATGACCAAAGTTCAACCCACAGTCAAAGATAACGTCCAGATCCTTATTTCGTAAAACGCGCTCAATCTTCTCAGTGTTAATGTAATAATTAAAGATATGAGGGAGTTTTTATTGAATGTAATAAAATGGCATTTAATAACAATAAAAAAATATATTACAATATTGTACCGTATTTGTTAATATATTTCTGAATCAATTCGAAATAATTCAAAGCGGAATCATGTAAGAATTTTTAGATCATCGACATAGATGAGAAATTTAGAAATACCTAAGTCATTAATGTAAATAAGGAATAATAATTTTACGTGTTTGCCACATTTGATTTTTCTTTTTTACCAGAGTATAATTTGGTTAACAGATATTTGTTGGCATCGATTAATTTGTGACTTGTTTTTGGCAATTTTTTGTTAAAATTCACCTCTGTTTAAATAAGAGCAAAATTTGGAAATTTCTTCAAGAATAAGTTCAGATTTTGTATTATCACTATCAAAATTATTTCTAATTATTCCTTTCAAATTTATACTTGAAATGGAAATAACACAGAAAACTTCAGAAGCAGAACAAAAAATAATGACATATGGATAGTCTGAAAGTTTCAACACTAAATTATCTCGTTCGCAGAGCCAGAACATATCTGGCGGTAACTGGAACAATAACCTATGCATCAGCAGTTGCTTTAAAAATCTCATATTTGTCAATTCTTCCTTATCGGAGTGCTTGAATTAACAACTTGATAGCTGATTGATGGAGGAGGGATATGAACAGCATCTTGAAGATTACTACAGATATTTTGTCTATCGGATTATAAACTGTTCTTCAAAATTCTCCGTTCTAGGAGGAAATTTGAAGCTACAATAAAGAAGTTCTTAAAACTCTTGGACCTCACTAATGTAACTGTCAAAAAAGTTTGGCTGAAAGTGACTCTGGATACTTGACCATTCAAATCGTAATGAGACAACAACCAAGGAAAGTGAAGTTTCATCGAATCAGATCCAAATCTTGATTCAACTTCTGAAAAATAGTACGGCAGTTTCTTGTGGTGCGAAAAAATCACCTACTTTATGGCATGAATTACTATGACTAGCTTTAAGGCGTTTATAGTGTTATTGGTTGAAGTTTAACAAGTTACATATGTCGAAAAGGCTCAGTGATGGTTGTAAGAGGAATACCTAGCTACGATCGAAGTTATATGTTCACTAAAGGATCAAGGCAAAGCCTTACTCCGCAAGTCTACTGGCTTTATTAAAAAGTTCAAAAAACTATTTTGGATGTAAGAAACAGGACAGGATAGGGCAAGAATGTGGTTTAATGACCAAATATTTTACTAATATAGTACAGCTGTTTTATCTAACTTTTCTAAAAACAAAATGTTATAAAAATAATCATCGTCAGAAATTTCTAGTCTTATCTTATTTTTCAGTTTAAATTATTCTACTTTAGAAACTAGGAAAATAATGGACCCTAACGTAAAATATCCTACCAAACTTTCGTGAGCTTGATGATATAGAAAAACATTAACATTTTGTATTCATTATTTAATTTTTTATAGTATAGTTGGTTATGATAAAATAAACAAATCTTATTAGAAATTGTATATTTGTTAATCATCAGCATTTCGGCTTTTTTATTAAGTCAGTAATATTCTTAGTCATAAATGCCCTCACTAAAATTTTAACTGATTTAAATTAAATGTTAGATGGTTAATCATTGTAAATGTTGTATGGTTCAACTTCGCTAGATGATTGGTTGCTCATATTACTAGAGAATACTTTGACATCAATTAAAGATTATCTTCATGATGATATTAGCACGGCAAAAATGGAATAAAGTTTCTATTAAATTATTTGTTGACCTATCTCCAACTCAAATGTAAAAATTTACAATACAAGGGTCACAATTATCAATCTACTAATTAACTGGTATCGACTCATCACAATAAATAGTATTCATTAAATGAGTTTTATATTTAAGCTGCATATTTACTTAAAGCAAATAAAATAATTACGACTCCTTCAGCTCATTTCTGCTGCGCAGTATAAAGTTTGTCGAGCTATTTTTTAATTTAAAGCTTTCCGCAGTAATTACAGTTGTTTTTAGAAGTCTTTTCTCATCCATATAAAAATAGTTTGCTACCTGAGAATTAAATTGCATTCCGTTGTACGTTTTCTGTTTATACTGAAATTAAACTAACTGTTATTTCTCAGCGGACTGTAGAAACATGAGCTTATACATAATTAGTAGCACATACTGAATGTTTCAGGTAAACATGTTTATTTGTATTGTTTACTTTTATGAAACAACAAACGAACTGGAACAAACTATTATTTTAATAATAGTTCAAACTTATTTTGGTAGGCAGGTATAATATTATTGACTTGCTATGGATTCGATCCGTGGATTTATCTTGGTAAGAATTAAGTAATCTGTTTACAATTCACTCTGCAATCTGGAACGGGGATGTTGAAAATATGAAATATATTTGAAATTTCCCTTTATTCAATATTGTGTATCCCGGAGGAATGGCAGCGGCTTGATTTTTATAAAATCCGAATATTTCCTCTATTTGAAATTTAAAATATAACGATTTGCAGTCAGTGATGGGCATAATGGAGTGAGAATTTGAGAAGATGAACTGATGATTATGCACCAAGTTGAGTAAATCATTTACGTAACGAGTAAATGCGTAAGGTAAAGCTAAAACAATTATTCTAAAAATTATAACAAGAAAATGATGTACATGCATGCAATTGCAGATAAGGCTGTTACAGTTTGAAGAATATTAACCATCAAAATCATACAATAATTAGATGATGTAGAAATGACTCTCAGTTTTATAGCGATAGTAGATGCTCATGTGCAAGAAGCATTATTAAATACATAGGAACATGAAAGTTCAAAGGTTCAAGATCCAAGGTCCAATTGTACCGAGATCTCTAAACTTAGTTAGCTACTACTACTACATTTATTTTAAATATAAAATTAAGTTACGTTATAAATCTGGGGAAAACCAAAATGAAAAAAAGAAAACTGGTAAATTAATTAGTTTCCATATGTTGCCAAAATATTTTTAGCTATTGATTGGAAGATGCAATAGAAAATATGTTTTTTATCCGGTTAACCGAAGAATTTGCAGTAAGCCTTTTCATAACAATGAATTTAAGAGACGCAGGCTCAACAAAATAACCAATAAGTATAAATTCTCATGTGATGTTACAGCTATTAAATTAGATAAATTAATTTAGCAATTTTCTGCCTTAATCTGAAGTCTACATCGTGCAGTGGCTCTATGAAGACCTTGTAAGCAAGTATTACCGTTGACATTGTTGTGCATCACTAGCATAGTTATTATTTGTTTGACTAAAAAAATGGTTTTCCTTTATTGGGTAAAATTGGTGTACCTTTCTTCGTTTCTGATCCGATATGGGATATACTAGAAAATTCAGATGGTAGTTCCAAGTATAGTATTATTTAGTAATATTTAATTCAAACTTTAAAATTGCTTTTAGTATCATATGCGCTATTTAAAAATATATTTTAGAGATGTAGCAATTTTCGGATACACCGGAAGTGCCCAGCAACTTATTTCAAATGTATATGTATGTAATTTCACTGTATATTTATAAAAATTTGGATTTCTCGTCGAGCACTAAACGTCTTTCTTCTAAAAGACATAAGATAATTCAAAATCATTCTCATCATTTCTGTTATTTTTGAAATGTATATATGTTTTTCATAAATTTGTATTTTTTGTGAGCAATGTGAACTCCAAAGATATATGTTCATATAGAGGATCCCAAAAAACAAATCATAGGTACAGCAATCAGAAATTTGTCAGATAAAAACATTTAATATAGATCAGGATAACTTACATGATATTAAAACTTATTAAAAGTCTTATTTTTAAGATGGTTTTTCCCTAGAAGCTAAGAATTGGTATAATTTATTTTCATGCTGCTAAATTTCGAGAAAAGTTGATTCAATTTACAGATTTAAATAGATTAGCAAAATACCGTTTCTGCTTCTAATGAACCGCCATATTTACCGAATTCTGTTAAGTCTACGCAATTGATTTCTCTTCATAGAGAAAAAAAATGATGTAAATGTGTTGTTAACATTTATTATTTTCCATGTACACAGTAACCGAATATCATTTTTCGAAAGACGTTGAATATGCTCTATTGCTGAAAATCTGCATTTTATGTAGAATATTTTATTTAAATAATTCACAGATTTCTTTTAAATGTAAAAATACCAAGTACATGGTTTAGATGCCACAGATGCAGAGAGTATATTATTTGAAATTGATGAGATGAGACAACTTTTTTAAACTATCCAGTACAAAACTTCTCATTTTGGCATTTATTATTAATAATAATATCTCTACCTCTCATTCTAATCACGAGGATTAGCCGAGAACTCAGAGACATCTGTGAGAGAGGGGGCGGTATACGATTAATAAGCAGGCCGCATTTGCGCCCAAGAACGACTTACGTTGATAGGCCCTAACCACCATTCAGTGCAGGAATTAGGGAAACCTGGAAAACTTCATTAATTATGGGGGTGGTCCAGCGTCGATCGGTATCAATCTCTCACATTGGTCCAAGACAACATTTTTCCACCGTACCATACCCGTAGAGAGGGTGCCAATTCTCTCCACAAATGTAGCTGGTATACGATCTACCGGTTGCGGGATTCGATCCCACAGCGGTCTGGCCTCGTCGATTCAAGTACTGACGCCTTAAATCACACGATCAATTACTGATCATAATGTATTTGATAAAATCCTCTGTCATTCCTCCACTTCATTTAACAATAATCTTTCTTTTGTTTTGCTTTGCTTTATTTACACATTTATTTCGTATAAGTTTAAAAGACAAGCTTTCTTAAAAATGTACTCAAAAGTGCTATACTTTTACCATTTATATACTTAATAAAAGCAATCTTCCTTCAAAGTGGACTAAAGTAGTCACTTAGAAGAGGCATTTCAAGTAAAATACTGGGTACGACAAAGTAAAGAGAAAATATTGCACATTTGTGGCAAGTTTAATGTTATTTTTATTATATACGAAAATGAAAAGGTAATATAATTCAAAACGTATTAGGATTTAATGTAACAAACTTATGTCGGTAAAACATTCACATTGCTATTAATCGTACTTCAAAGCGCTAGCGAATTTGTGATAAAAACATCAACTTTTATCACCTTTGGATTTTAGCCTCAAAGAAATTGTACATCACGACTGAACCCAATATTACGCATATTTTATAAATTATTAAAATATAGGCAGTCGTAACTCTTTACCCATAGGGTAGGAAAGCGCGGCCGATATTGTGCACATCTGTGTGAGAATTCTACCCACGATCCTTTTTCATGCAAATTAGCGGATGGCGTCAGAAAAATTGAAAATTTTTACAGACGTGATTCCATACTTTGGGTTAATATAATCATAATGATCCGATCCGTGTAGATTTCTTTATTTACATTTCCGGTTCCATTTTCTATTCCCACAGATATTTTATACAAAAATACACAGTTTTTGTCGACATAGGCATAAATATTATTTAGAACTAATTTTTTAAGTACCGTTTAAAGTTCAAAGTGCAAATATTATCTAAAGCGCACTGGTGTATAGAATTATTATGTTATTATGAATTTAAACCGACGATGGCTAAATTAAACCAAGTTTCTTAGGAAAAAATATTTCCACATCTTTGATTACTTTATACAGAGTGTCTGGAAATGATGAGTCAATATCTCTATAACATTTTTTCGAAATCTCAAAATTAGCGAGGTTTCAGGGCATCACAATTTTTTATGGATTTCTTCTAATAACTTTTTTGTTACTTACCAATTTTTTTTCTAATTTTGTACACATATCACTAGTGTTTCATTGTATCAAATAACGTTTTGTTATAAAGCTTTGTGGCACTCGGACACTCTGTATAATTATGAGCAAAATTTGCTTACGCATTCGTTCTCTTTAAATTAAGTAGGTATACAATTAAGTTTTAAAAAAATAGGTTTATCTTAAAAGGCGAAATAAATTATATGAAAAAGCATGACAGTTTTGCACATACCTATGTAAGTCCAAATGGGTCAGATTTTAATTAAATATTACTTGGAAATTCTGAAAATATACGTATCAACAAACATCAGTTTATTTTGTTTAACTCAGTTTCTTTTGATCACTAGTTATCGCTAGATGTGACAATTTTCACAACTGTCAAAAACATAGAACACTTCAGAGCAGTTTAAATTATTTATCTAAATGAAACAGATGCTACTAGTTTGTAAAGTAGTAAAACAACACACATTACACATTTTATTTGTAAAAATGTAAAAATATGTACAATAACCTTAAAGTGTAATCTCTAAAATTGAAATTATTTCATCAAATTTACACCACAAGAAATTTACGATCGAGTTCCCCTCCCAATTATAGCCGCCATTTGCTGGCCAATACGCATGCGAATTACTATCACGACTTCATACGAGAACGAGTTGCAATTCGCGTTCATAGTGTTAACGATTAAAACAAATGTATAATTTATTGTATAAGAGTAGATATTTATATCTTATGTATTTCACAATTACCTAGTTTTAATAGTCAGTACTAAATAAAACCTACCAATGATTTTGTCATTAATTTAACGTCCTCGGATATAAACAGCCTTATGAATTTGCACAGTATGTAAATTCAATAGTAGGTATACAGTGTGATAATTTGAACACTTGCAATTGCTATATCTGCGGAAAAAAATCAAAAATCCCTTAAAACCATTTCTGCAATATGGAGGGACAACCCTAATAATGTATTAACTAATTGGTTTCAATTTACCCTCGCACCCGCAGCCACCCCAACTATATGTAAAATCTTAAATAGGCAACCACCTGCTTGTGATGTCCTATATTAAAAAATACTTTCCAATGGTACTTCAAAATCTTACATTTCATTAAGTAAGAGTGGATAATAAATATTTAAGTAAAAACTAGCTGAAAAAATAAATATTGCATTTCTATTGTAGGTATATACTTTATTTAAAGGGCATCCACCATATAAAATAAAAGTGCATTGGATCTAGGTCTACTTCTGCTGAAATAGAACTAATTATAAATTTGCTGCTACTTGACTGAAATAACTCCGATTCCGTTTCACCTGATCTATACTTCATAACTCGCTTCATAACGTCTACGAATCGACCACTGCGACCATCGACCACTTCAACCATAGACGATCGACCATAACGACAACTACATGTGAGCGCCCAACGGGACAGCAGCCGACCGAGTGTCACCACCACTGTTACCAAATTCTTAATAAAGTTCCATATTTCTTATATGTATGTAAAAGTCTCGCAAGAATCATGTAAAAGTCTTGAAAAATTGCTAGACTCTTGTAAAACAATACAAGCCATGATCTTAAAAGAACAAAACTTTAGAGAAACTCCTAACTTGATACATAGTGCTTTTGCGGAGTCACTACTGAAGATGTCGACAGAGAAGAGAGGCGAAACGTTCGGAAACATGAGATGTGACCATTATCCGAGAAACGGTTCCGACCGTAGTAGTCGTAATACCAACAATAGGAGCCGAAATCAATATATGGGCAGGTCCAGAGACACCGATAGCGGGTCTATCCTCACAGAACGTAGCCCCAGAACAACCAGGGCAGGTAAAAGAATCACGGCTAATGCTAGGGATGTGCACTTTAATTCTGTTTCTGGATGCGACCAGTTACCGAGGTCACGGTATAGCAACCAGGAAAATTACTCCGGCCGTGAAAGCCTTAAAACCACTATAATCTCCTAAGTTGTTTTTCAAGGCAAGAATTTTTGAAATTTGGCTCAGCCAATACTATTTCAAATAAAGCAACAATTTAAAAAATAAGTTTCATATATCTTTATCCGAAAATGAAACATATTTGGTGTTAAGGCAATTAATCATTCATAATATATATTTTAATCTGTTGACTTTCAGTTTACTTATTCGAAAATTTGATAAAATAACATATAAATTATGCAATAGCCACGTCTTCGACAATTTCATATACTGTTTCATCGCTACGAAATTGAGCATTTTTATTTTATGCCTTGTTCTTTTAGCTCCCGTAGAATAACTCCCGCATTGCCTTTTGGCGGAATTGAGACGTCATAAAAATATTCTGCGCATATCTCCAGTTACTTTAGTTCGCTGTTATTTCCGTCATATTTTATAAGTACGTCTCCGACGCAGTCCATGTATCAGATTTATGTTCTCCCTCAGTTTAACAAGCTATGGTTCCGAAACTGTGAGGGCCTGTAGGCTTTACCAACTAGAATCTGAATACTGAGCAAATATAGGATACATTTTGATATTACATTGAATTCAATATTAAATAATTGTGTCAGGCACTCCACAAAGTTGTTTTCTAGCTTTTACATAATAAAACTAAGAAAAAATATGGCGATATTTCTAGAAACTTTGAACTGTAGAACAAATCTGAGCACTGGAATAAAATCATTGATGGTTTGTTATGCAGTGAAATGTTATATCTAATACTAAGTAAGTTTATGTTATATGAATATTTACGTTTACAGTTAAATTTAAAAAGAATATGATTTTGCATAGAATTTGGTACTTCAACTTTGTTGATTAGATCATTTTTAGCTGTTATTTGTTCGTATTTCTACGGTATCCTTGAAAATACCCAGGCGGTATGTGGAGATGTGGAGATAACAGAAGAAAAGCAATCCACTTCCAGGAAGAATATCGGACAGGTACAACGACTCTTGTAACAGCTAAAAAGAATTAGTGTTGAAATAGTCTTCTAAGATTCAATTCTATCTATTTGTGAAACAAAATGTGCTATGCTAAAATATCAAGTAAGCCTTGTAAATTTAGACAATTCAAATGGCACAATACCATATGTGGCACATCGTTGCATAGGTTATTTCATAAAGAATGCATTCTACTATTCATTTTGAATATTCGCGTGAAATTGAGAGATAAAAAAATTAAAAAACCTTTTTCTGTTTATTTTGGTTACACGGCTGATAACAATATCAATACCACCTTCTGTTTTAACCTCAGTCAGTCAACTTCCAGTTCATTTTCAATTAAAAGTGTCAACATGGTGTACACGACTGCCGAAAGAATCGAGAATCGTTTCTATTTCAAAAATAACGATTGTGCACAAGCTGCAGCGCGTGCTTTCAATGAAATGCATCCCGATAAATTGATTGGTCATCAATATGTTTCAAAGTTGATGAAAAAATTCATGAAAACTGGAACAGTGGCAAACAAAAAACATCAACCAGAAAGACGAATTATTAATGAATCTGTTGCTGTTTTGGGACACGTTGCAATGGATAACAATCAGTTTTTAAATCAGCTTTCCCTGCCGTCAGGAGTTTCAACAAGTAGTATATGGAGAATTTTAAAACAGCACAAATTTCATCCATACAAGGCAAAACTTGTTCAAGAACTAAACGAAGACGATGATGATCGAAGACTACAGTTTTGCGAAATTATGTCTAATAATCTATTAAATAACGTATGTTTTTTTTTAATGGAGACGTCTACAGGCCCAACTGTAGTAATTGGTACGACACGATTCCGATTTGTTTAGAGAAACCCGTACCTAATATCCACAAAGATTTAATGTTTGAGCAGGTATTCTAGGAGACCACATCGTTGGCCCGTTCTTTATTGATGGTCATTTGACGGGTGCTACTTACCTTGAATTTCTTGATAACGCCGTTGATCCGCGCATAACAGAACTACTGGGAAATGACGAAAATTTGCTTGAAAATGAACTAGTTTTCTAGCAAGATGGTGCACCTCCTCACTATGCGGTTCCCGTTCGAAAATTTTTGAACGATCGGTTTCCTGGACGATGGATTGGAAGAGGTGGTCCCATCGAATGGCCGGCTAGATCACCCGACCTGTCTCCGTTGGATTATTTCTTATGGGGACATTTGAAATCCAAAGTCTATGCAACACAGCCAGCCAACATTGAAGATCTTAAGCAGAGAATAATAAACAAATGTCGATAATTGACACCGCAAATTCTAGCAAATGTTCGAGAAATCTTTCAAAGTCGTCTGTATTACTGTATGGAAGTTAACGGAGACCATTTTGAACAATTACTTTAACGGTAATTACTATTATTCTGTAGATTAACCAAAATAAACAGAAAAAGGTTTTTTAATGTTTTCATCTCTCAATTTCACGCGAATATACAAAATGAATAGTAGAATGCATTCCCTATAAAATAACCTTTGCAACGATGTGCCACATATGGTACGATGCCATTTGAAAATTTAGAGGGGGTGGCTGTGACGGTTAAGGGGCTGATGGCAGACATTCGGATTTTATTTAAAAGTATGTCCCCTTTGTTATCTTTGTTGACAATTTTCAACCAAACGATAGTTTTAAAATATACTAAGGGTGGCAACTTTCCGTTGGAAAACCCTGTATATTATTTCATAAATATCCCTATTAACATTTTATGAATTGAAAGTATCTCAAGTCACTCGTTAACGTTACTCATTATGTTGATTTCAATGAAATGTTCAGTAAAGACAATCCCACAAACGGATAATCAATTATATTGTTTTAATCAGATGTAATGCCTTAAAAGAACTTCAAAGAGTGACACAAATGCTTAAAATACACTTTGTTTTACAAAGAGACCAAAGCATTAAGGAAAACACGTGTATAAATGATGTTCGACATAACGAATCAACTTGTCAAACAAATTGGCTTAAATAACTGTTTGTAATGGTTTAATAAATACATTTCTTCAGCTTGTTTCGTTGCTGTGTTCCTATGGGATAAATGGATTATTTATTGGAAATAACATCCATTTCTTTTAGGAATAAGATTTTATCTTTTTGAATTATACTTATGTAATAAATGTAGCAGCTGCATAAGTAAAACGTTCGATACCTTGGAACATAAGTTACTTTGCAAGAAACTTAGTTATTTTGGATTTTACCTAAATGCCGTTGCTTTAATAGGTAATTATTTAAGCAATCTTGTTCATAGTGTTTCAGATTGGGGGTACCTCAAGGGTCCATATTGAGTCCTTCGTTATTTTCAATTTATTTATTTGATTTCCATACTTTCATAAATAGTTGTAATATACATCATTACGCTGGTGACACGCAGGTGTATTATTCTTTCCCCTTTGATCAGTATAATATTGCTGAACAATTGATTAATTCTGATTTAAACTGTTTGCTTAATATATCACTTACTCATAATTTAAAACTTAATGCCAATAAATCTGCAATGATGCTTTTTGGGTTCAAGGAAAAAAGATATATAATTCGCAATAGAATGAATATCTGTTAGAGTAGCGAGGTGTTGCCTGTAGTTGATTTCTGTAAAAACTTAGGTATATGGGTAGACTCGGATTTGAGATTTAACATTTTATAACATTCTTAAAAAACAATAGATGTTGATGGTTGTCACCCTTTTAGACATTTGGTAAAAATAAAAAGCGTACTCAACAATTCCACTTAATTAGCTAAATATATTCCCCGATTTTCAGATTTATAAATTTAATTGTTTTTGAGACAAAAAAAATGGAAAACTGACATTTTTTGTCTTTGTCTTATTTTAGAAGCCCTTATCGCGTGAGAGAGGGCTCAAATCGAAAAATTTTATAGAAAGAACCCCTCCTACAATGACCCAAGGAACACACCCTCCAAAGGAGCTCACATTATTATTGGACACCCTGTATAATGGCTAACTGCTATATAATATATTTATAGAGTTAGAAAAAAAGATGTTTAGAACGAAACGAAGTATTTAATTACTTTTATTAAGTTTATCAAAAATTTCTGACATTAACTTTTTATATGTGTATAAAGTTAAAAAAACCGTCCCATTTTATTCGGATCATGTATACTCTGGTTTAATTTTCACATTCCACTGAAGAAGCGCAGTGACGTAGAAATAAATCGATTTATCTGGAATTTGAAGTATTCAAGTACAACATACTTTAGTAAATTTACCTCTAATGTGAACTAAATATTTTCTTATCAGCGGATAAAGTGGCTCTGAGAGTACTATTTCATTAACAAGGAATTCTAAATTGTTATCTGAAGCTTTTCCTTGTCGTTTTTTAGAATTTCTGATACAAACAAATTCTGATATTGAATAATATGCATAGTCTATGTCGAAAATTAAGAAATATAATAATTTAATAGTTTACTATTCAATAATTTCACATTTTCAAGTCAGAAAGATTTAAAAATATGTTTATGGCTTTGATGGTTTATAATTGAATTAACTTTCGGAACGACGTGGAAGACATGATCTGATATGGCAAAATTAGAAGAATATGACGAATGTGGAATAAACCTTCCAATCAAGTTCCGGCATAACCGTTTTTATGTCAAAATCGCTTGATCTTAAGTTTCAGTCTTAAGACGGCGAAATATTAGACATTTATTAAATCAACGAAATATGTAAGAATATATAATAACTAATTTATTAAATACATTGACAGTCAAATCTTAACAGTTTGATAAATTAATACAAGATGCTGGCATACCTAGCGATTTTCTTGAATAGGTGGAAATATTATGTGTGAACTTGATGAAATAACTTTGAATGTGGAGGGAATATTTTCGGCTACCAGAATTTTCATATCCGTTCATTTCTCATTTTCAATACAAGTTTCAATGTAGTTTTCAGCGGCAGAGTTAGACGTCCAGCCACCATGTTTTGTATACTCAGAAGATCCACCTCACTGTCAGTTAAAAGATCGCCGAAAACAGCGTATACGAATTTGGACTAGGTAGTTTAAGACATCGTACAATCAGTTTTGTTTCTTACCAGGTCTACTAAATTCAAGCTATCAATAATTTGAATTGTAACAAAAAAACTTTCTATACCTACGCTTTTGCATTAGTATTGGGTATCATGACGTGGAAGCACAGCCCAGCTAACAATTTCTTGTTCTGTAAAAATTGTAAGAACGTTTCCAGAGCAAATTTTATAGAGCAATGTTTGTTCTAAGAACATTTTTAAAACGTTCTTACAACACTTATACCATAAAAATGGGCACCGTTCTATAGAAGCTTTTAGTTCTTTAAGCGGTTCTGTAAAGCTTGCAGGAAATAATTATTGAAGTCTTAAAGAATTTTTATAACACAGTTACAAAGCAATCTCATAAAAATTCTATAGCACTTCGCTATACAATTTTTGTGTTGCATGGTGTTATATTTAAAGAACTTTAAAATCGTTTAATTGTATCTTTTAAAAACAAAATGTTTCTGTATCGCACATGTTAGAAATAATATGGACGGGCCAATAAGAACCAGTAAGATGGGCCTAATCAGCCTGCAGAGGAATACTTACTTACATTATTACGAATTGCTTAGTTTGTTACTCCATCAGGGAGCAGTACATTTTAATGCGGAAAAAGTTTTTACGTGAAATATGTGGTACATAATGGTAATTTTTTGACGCGCCCTCAGTTAACCTTATATTTCCTATGATGCTGGAAATTTAATAAAAAATTTTTTTTTTCTAAATTGATGAAGTTAACAACCAACTGTACATAAAATAGTCAGAAAATAAATATATCCATATTATTGATATCATTTCACCTATTTCTATTGTACATATTTTTAATTACGATTTTTTTTCCTTCTTCACAATATGGCGACAGAAAGAAATTCTTCATCTTGTACTTCCAATGGATTCTCACTAATATGACATTTTTGTGTCGATTGCAATGATTATAGAGCAAATATGCCTCGTAAGCAACTACTTAATATTCACAGTGTTGTCATATTTTATTGTGGTAATTTTACTTATTTCAATCTTATTTAATAAATATATTAAAATTCTTTAACTTCCACATTTAAAAGTGAAAATGTTTAAGGTTTGGAATGGTCTAAATTGGCGAAAATGGCTTCGAATTGCACCTCTGCCAAAATAACGCATTTCTCTCCCTTATAGTATAATGTACTATTATTAAATTCCAATAATCCTAACTCCACAATGATATGATTGTGATGTAATTGTGAATAAAAAGTTGTACTGCAGTCGTGTGTCAATTACCTTTAATCCACTTAAGAATATTTTAACGTTTAAACATTCTTGCGTAGATAAAATGCTACTTAAAAGACTTATACCATAAATTACTATCATCTATTATCCTAATTTTTATAACACCCCAAATTTTGCACCCTACAGTGTAGTCTATCATTATGAGTAAGTGAATTTTGACTGAATATGTGACAAAGCAGTAGCAAATTGTTTATAGGTTAATTTTAAGCAAACATCTCACGGTGTTGTCTTATTTATATGTTAGAAGTAACTTCCCAAGGTATATCTAATTTTAGCGCAATTCAACATTAATCACATCCCAGACAACTACAACAGATAACCTTACTGTAATACTTGTGCAAACGAATGCAATGCCCGTAACTCCTAATTAACCACTATTCATGAATTCCCCTGAAAGATTTTGTTTTGGTAATTTTGGGATATACACCGAATTAGTCAGATATTAACTCAGGAAACTACACAACAGTAATCCAATTTGTGTCAATCTCAAACTTTATTAAGTGGCTAATTTAGAACAGAAGTTACACAGCATCGCGTGCAGAGCTCACATGGGCCCTATCTATACGCTTGAACAGTGTCTCTGGAGCTATATATGAAGAAAATCGAGCGAGTCTCGAGCATAAACTAAACATTATTACGATAAGTTTTAATCTGATCGGTTGGAAAAAAATTACAGCAGTAAACTTTTTCCAGTATATAATAGCTATTTGTGCTAGCTAGGAAAATTGACTTTTTTTCCCATCAGGTGTAGGTTTTTTACGCTACATGCGGGAAAGACATTTTTCTTACGAGTTGCACATATGATATTTTTAAATAGTGTTCTGAAAATAGCTCAAATAACTACAGTTATCATATTTTTTATTGAGAATTGTGAATTTCGAAAATGTGAATCAATAATCCTGAGAAAATGTTATAGAAACGAGTTTGTTTCGTTAATATTGTTGTGTCAGTGATTTATGAAAAATGTCATAATCATTTGCTTACAACGGTAATATGGAAGATGATATAGAGGAATCTAAAAAATCCCGATTCACTCGTTATTGTCGAAAAAATCCAAAGATAAGTATGAAAAAGCGTACCGCTTATTTAAAGACTGGAGTCATCAAAAGGGAGCAACTGTTATCATTGAAGTAGTTCTGCTAGTCTATTTTAAACAAAAATTAAGAGTATACCAGAGTTCTACGCTGTGGAGTCTTTAATTAATGATAAGAACAACATTGTCAGTGAAAAAGAACATTCAGCTTGGACATATAAAATACATGGGAGATATATCGATAAAGATTCCAACAGAAAGATAAACCTGAGAAGAGAATTTACTATTTCTAATGGTACCTCGAAGGAGAATCTTGTCGAAATGTTTCGAAAACATTCCTCTCTTCGTCCGTCACCAGACAATGCGTTCATATACTATTGGGGGTTTACCTAAAAAATTGCAACAAAAACTTCAAGTAGCCTAAAAAATATTGGGTCAAAAAGAGATTGCTCGGCCTCTACTTCTTTGATACATGGTAATTTTCCGGGTTGTTGTGCCGTGACCTTGGTAACTGGTAGCTGCCAGAAACAGAGTTAAAATGCACATCCCTAGCATTAGCCGGGATACTTTTACCTGCCGTGGTTGTTCTCGGCTAGGCTCTGTGGGGACAGACCCGCTATCGGTGTCTCTGGGCCCGTCTATACATTCTGTTCCTATTGTTGGTATTACGACTCCTACGGTCGGAACCGTTCCTCGGATAATGGTGGTCCTCCGAGGCGTTCCGTAGCCGCCGCTGTAACTGGTCGCATCCCATGCTTCCAATTTGCAGAAAACGGTCAGCGGCACAGCGAAGATCTGTGACGTCAAACAACGCAACACATACGTTGAGAAGAGTTAATTGGTCGTTGCATTGTGCAGTTATGTACGAATACAACATACACTGCTTAATAAAAAATATTTCACCATGCCGAATGTAAAGAATCAATTAAATATTTCTATTAAGCTATCAGAATGTAAACAGGGTGTTTAGAAAATCTAAGATAAAGCAAGTATTTTCCATTTATTGATTCAGAGCTTCATTTGATCCAAATCACCTGTTCTGTATTTGCTTCTACCATTTACGTGATGTAGAATGCCATTTGAGGCATCTATAACATTTTGCTGTCTGACTTCACTACATTAAATTACTCGTTTTATTCTGAAACCATAATAAACAAAAGTGATAAATAAGGACTGTTTTAAATTTTTCAGCAGAAATGAAGTCAGTAGTAAATAGTAATAATAAATTAATAGATATTAAAAAAATATTAATTTCTTATTTATTATTTTTCAAATTAAAACAAGTTTAATTTGCCAGCAAGCATAATTTTATAAAAACCTCAAATAAAATCCTCAATCTGGATGTAACCAACAGTATTGCAAACAATAATACTGTAAGTTTATCGCATCCTCACTAATAATTATGGTAATGCAAAAACGGAAAATAAACATCTACTTGCTTTGACTCCCTGTTGCTGCACTAATGCAGTTAGGACTCACACCAAAGAAGTTCATAAGCATAAAATTAAATTAATCCACTCTAAGAAAATTGTTCAATTATGCTTATAAAAAACCCGCTGTTGTCATAGTGGAATTTGTACAACATTACTTACACAGTATTTACATGATCTATGTCCCAAAAATACCACAAAAATGGAAAAACACAAGAAACAAATGCCTGTTTACATCATCAACAACGTAACACTGCACCTGTCACCTGTATCTACGGAAACATAAACCGCGCTGAACGTCGTGTAATGCCACACCAATGATATCACGTTTTCAGCCACGTGGTTTTGTTTACATTCTATTACAATTTATTAATAGTAATATTTTAATTATTATATAATTATTGCCGCCAAACACATGTTCTGACCTTTCAGTAATATAATAATAATAATATCTCTACCCCTCATTCTAATCACGAGGATTAGCCCAAAAGGCGAAGACTTGTGCGGGAGAGGGGGCGGCATATTATTATTAAGCAGGCCGCATTTGCGCCCAGGAACGACTTACGTTTGTAGGCCCTAACCACCATTCAGTGCAGGAATGAGGGAAACCTGGAAAACCTCATTAATTAGGGGGGTAGTCAAATACCAACCGGTATCACATTGACCCAAGTCAACATTCTTCCACGCTACCATACCTGCAGAGAGGATGCCAATATCTCCACGAATATAGCTTATATACGATCTACCGGCTGGAGGGGTTAAACCCACAACGATGTAGTCACCTCGATTCAAGTACTGACGCCTTAAACCGTGCGACCACTGACTGATGCAAGAGAGTTATGTTTGAAAGATTACACTGTAACATTTCAAACCAATATAAAATGCCTGCATCTTCCCCATTAAAATTTTCAACATAAAAGATGCGAACATATTAATATTATTTTCAATGTTATATACAATTTTGAATTTTATATCTAAAATATTGGGTATATGTTATTTACTTATAAAAACACATATACTACCAAATATGTGAGATGTAGGCAAAGTATAGTAGGGGTGGGGTGTCTACTGTACCTTCTAACTTAATCGAAATAAAAAAAAATACACGAAAAATTGCAATTTATTGTCACTTAATGACGGTTAAATTGAGAAAATAGGCACCAGGTGGCTATTATTCATCTGTAATAACTAAAAAAATCGCAAGAGGCCAAACCAAATAAATTCCTCCTGTTTTATTACTCAGAATTGTATCTGTGTTTTTTAGTGATGTTACCTGTACAACTCTCAGCCGGGACACGATGTATGCCACTAGGTAATCGTAGAATTGGATCAATTCCTCAGGAGTTACCATAAATAATTGTCATTTACAACAACCCTTACGGTATGTTCCTGTAAACTGTAATGGAGGGACAGCATCAAGGATGATTACACCGAGAGCCCAACTCCGAAATTTCCGATGCCTTAGCCACTTTTCTCCTGCGAGGATTTTTTGTGTAAAGATCCAATTCTTTTCGATGGATATGCTCCTCACTGGATTACTGTTCCTTGTCGCCACATTCAATTTTCGATCCGCACCGTCAACTTTCTGGAACATCACCGAATTAGTCTTTTTCTATCCATCTGCTGCTTTATAAAATTGATTTCCGCTTTGTAGAGAACGGAACGGAATAATTCCATATACTTACATGCGGAAATGTATATTATTTTCAAGACTAATTAAATAATAACATTAAGAAGTGTGTATTTTTTTAATTTACTTGTTACACTATAATCACATGCATTGAATGTTCAGAACAAATCAAGTAATAGGTGGGTACTCTTTAAAACTTTATGAAGGTGCAGTATTCACAAACATTTACAATTACTGACCCAAACAAAGAATTATTATTATTATTTTCTCATTTATTTTATAGATGATCTAAGATAATTCATTCAGTACAGGGTTTGACGTTTCGAATGTCTGAAACACCATTTGCTATAATGTACAGGAACTTTTGAAACTGTAAGGCCTCTGTTCTCTCGAAATTTATTGTTGCATACATTGATTTTTATTTTAGGGTAATACAATTATTTCTTAACTTCCGTATGTCCTGATTTTTTATTAGTTTAGATGGTATTCAGCAAAGCGTGACTTGAATATTGTTATTCATCTAACTATCTAAGGCAATCAATTTGGGTACATTAACTATAATGTAAAATATGACTTAGCATCAATTTAGAGTTTGGGGTAGGCTAATTCCCCATAAGCTAAACTGTTTTAAATGCCTCATCATTAATTAAAAAGTGATCTTAAGAAAATAAAGAAAATCTTGCTTATATATTGGAGGAAAAGACATTGTTGATCGTATTTTCTAGTTTCAGTCTTGGTATATCTTCTGTTATTTCTGTTCAAGTTAAGAATACCTAGTTAAAGAGAAGCAACTCGTTCCTCTTCAACTGCAGTAGACGTAAAAAGTTATTTTTTATTGTATAAACATATCCCTATTGATATAAGCCATATATTTTTAGTACATATTCTTGAAATACACATTTTAACCAGAACGATTTAGAACTTTTCATATTTTTTTAATATATTTAGATGATGATTAATCCAGGCCTCGAAGATTTGGTTGACTATGAA
The DNA here is from genome assembly GCA_025584915.1 of Monochamus saltuarius. NCBI lineage: Eukaryota > Metazoa > Arthropoda > Insecta > Coleoptera > Cerambycidae > Monochamus > Monochamus saltuarius. The sequence goes on from CM046726.1 coordinate 18,442,007, forward strand.
ATTCCTACTGAAGATATTTTTTCTCTCGCTTTTTTCCCATATTTAAGAAGAAAATGTACACCAAAATTCGATGTGCAACATGCGGTTTAAACCACTGAGAGGGAGGTTTTAGGAATGTACAATACAAAAATATATATTTCTAAATTCTGCATAAAAAATGTCTGTACAGTTTTTTAATTGCGGCAATAGTTTCCAAGCTATAACTGCGTGAAAAAGAACGAGGCTCCATCTCACACGTCACACCAGTACAAGAGAATACCTCGATCGTTTAATCTTTATTTTTTACATTTTAACGCTGAATAAATTACTTCTTTTTCGATGAAACAAGAAATAGATTGTACTATTTCAATATTTAGAGATGACATAAGTGTAATAGATTATGGAAAGAAATTATAACTGAACGAAACCAATTAATTGGAATATTTCGTTGTTTCAAATCAAATTTATGTTACATAAACTGTTTTCTTTATTCAATTAATTTCCATTTTTTATATTTGGGATGCTCATTAAGTTGACGTGGCGTTGGCAGCTTACAGTCATTACTCTATTTTCTTTAGTTTCCTCATCGTCTCAAATTCCTTGAGTTTCTTCTGCCTTTTCATACTCAATCAACTGTTATTGTTAATTTGTTTTTAATATCTTTTATATATGATTTAACTATGGCAAAAACTTAAATCATTCAAAATTATTGTTTCCGGGTTTTTGGTTGCATATAGTCCTACTTTTACTTATTGTTAAAGGGTAATCAATAAAATTAGATTTTTCATTTTTAAAGAACTTGTACTTGTAGACAAATTTTTTCAGCAACGGAATTATTAACATAACCTGTTTTAATTGCATTTTAATCTCAATGAAAATTGCATAAGAAAAGTTCCTACTAACCTACTGTTTGTACAATACTTCATAGCGTCTAATAATTTGGTTGACGCGTGGTACATCCTGAAAGTTATTTGTTTTGCAGAGTCAAACGTTCTTGTTTTATTTTTATGAATGCTGTACTTTATGCGAAACAAACACACTCTTCAAATGTTGTTCTTTTATTATACCCTTACAAATGTATTTTCCTCGCAAAATAAAAAGGAAATAAAACCCTCCATTTGAACGCTATCTAAAATAGTGGCATAAATTGTACTAAAATCCGTTCATCCGTGAATACTATGCGTTTCCGATGCAATTTAAATTTATGTGGATTTATCCACCGACAGTCACGCCACATTCTAATACTATAGACTAGTTTTCGCATGCCAACTTTAGGAGCAAATGCTTGTGACATACATTTTATAAACGTCATTCAAGTACATCAAATTTTAAGATGCAGTTTAAGCTGAAAATATGTGGAACTGTAAAGTATTGGAATTTATGTAAATTTTATGTCCTTGCTATAGCAGGCGCCAGGACGACATTACGATTATTTTCAATTTGAGTTTAAGGAAATGCGAAGCCATCAAGTTATCCATTAAATGCTGACGTTATTGCTGAATATTAATAAAAAAAATCATGAAAAAGTTAAATCTACATATTTTGTATTTATCTCATTGATTTGAAGAAAAATGAAGGGTGTTCATATAATTTTATATAGGTGTCCATAAGATATCGAAATAAAATAATAAATAAAACAAAATTGTTTTAAAATAGGCTCACATCCAAGGTAGGTACTCACTTTGGAGTGCTATTATACAGCGTCTTTAGAAGCTAGTTTTCAAAAATGATACAGCATACTTGATTTCTGAAAAGATGCAAGGTGTCATTTTCGATAATTTTAAGTAACTTTTTAAAAAATTCAAATAATGCATACATTTTGGAGATAGGGGTTTCTTTGGGGGCGAGAAATTCGTTTCTAATTTTGAGGTCATTTTGAGGGAATGCGCCACTTATGGTACATCATGCTTTTTAAATAACAGAACATTTTTGTGGCTTAGTGTATTCCTCTGACTATTGAAACAATCAATTCTCCTGTCATTTTGTCTGAAAAAGGTATACCTTGTTGAAGTCATTAGAACGAACCGTTTTCGAAATAATCCTATTTGCAATATTCAATGCACCGAATTAAAACTGTTTTGGTGTTCAGTAAAGTGTCTTTTCCCCTGAAAATACAGTAAAATATAGCTTGAAAAAATTATTCGGAATAGTAAATTATGATAACGTACAAAATTACAAAAAGATCGACAAGGTTTGATGAAACAGTTATATTTAAATTGTCAACAATGGTTCCATTAAAGCACAAAAATTTCATCAAAGTAGGCCGATTTTCTTGAAATTTTTTACATCGGCATTTAGAATTCTAAATTACTTTTTCAAGAAACATTTTGCTGTATCTTCAGCAGAAAATGCACTTTACCTAAAATTATAACAGTTCTTTCTTGGTATATTTCAAATAGGATTATTTCTAAAACAGTTACTCCTAACGACAGAGGGATACACTAAGCCGCAAAAAATATCTGCAACTTAAAAGAAGCATGATGCACCATAAGTGGCGCTCTTTAGGGTAGAGTGGTGTTAGTTGAGCATAGCATGGGGGTAAGTTGGCACACTATAATGTATTTCTTCTCCTACCCTACTTGGTAGGAATTTATCGTACCATACGTACCCAAGTTGCTACAACAACTTTTGATATATTAAAGTGAAATTAAAAGTTTGTTTACTATTTGATCTGGACGCAAAACAACAACGGCTGTTAGATTGAGATAAGTATTTACAGTTTGTTTAGTCCTTCTATTTTCTAGGTTTTATTCGTAAATTGAGCTTATCTTTAGGATAAAGAAGTTATATCTATGTATTTGAAAAATGGCGGGTATGGGGTTAGTTGACACACATTGCTCAACTAGCCCCTCTCTAGTTATAAAATATTATTTATTCATATCTATTTCCAAATGCGTACTTTAAAAAAAAACAAATCAGACCGCTCCAGAGCTACTAAGGACACCTGTAGATGCTGTTTTAAAAAAAGGTAAAACAAAAAGAGCAGCATCTATTGATTTTGAGATTCCAACAATGACTCTTGTAAGGTAGGTATATAAAGGAACTGCATAATCAAGAACAGATTAAAGACAAAACATTTCCATGTACTGTGCTGTTTAGTATGATATGAAATTTTCAAATTTATGGAATCACAAGATAACACGTAAAGACTGGCTCTCAGGTTTCTTAAAAAGAAATGCTGAAAAATCCATTAGATACCAGACTACTAATAATCTTGGGGAATAAAACTTACAGTTGAGTTTAAATGTTTGTTTTTGTAAGAAATAATATGTTTTTTGCTAGTTTTAGGTATTTAGATATTTAGGTATATTTACGTAAATAAATAGTTTCCTTTTGCAGTTTTCAACTGAATGACCAATATGCCCCACAGGGTGGTGCAACTTACCCCGTTATTGGGGTAACTTGGGCAACTTGTTGTATACTTATTAGATGTGTATTTTCACAATTATCTATATGTTTTTTCAAAATTTTTAACCAGTAGGTATCATGAAATCAAAAGTCCAACGGTTCCATTGAAATATTTGTTGCTAACAGAATATGAAAAATAATATATTTTTCAATCCTCGAAGAAAAAAGTGGCACAACCATCCCCACCCTACCCTACTAGTGACGTCAAAATTAAAGACAAATTTGAATATCTCGCCCCTAAAATACCCGGATCTCCAAAATGTATGCAATTATTTGGATTTTTTAAAAAGTTACTTATAAATATCGAAAATTAAATTTAACTTCGACACCCTGTATCTTTTTAACCATCAACTTCTGGACTAAGCTAAGTTTGGATACATCGCATTATTTTGTCATCCAAACTCTACTCTTGTTCTGTGTCCCATTAATTTCGGTACACCCTGTACTTGTAAGCACTCAAAAGTATGCCATAGATTTGACAACTGCAAACAACAAATTAGTATACGTATGGCGCCACTGACGACTAACGGCCAGGATTTGCCTCACCTATAGTAGGTACGCTGATGAAAACTAACAAGCTTGAAGCCGGTGTAAATCTGCTAGCGTTGCAGACGAGTGACTCTTTATTATAGGTTTTTAAGGTATAATTCAATGCTGGTCCGAGCATTAGCCAGCATAATAGTGGTTTTCTGAAGTTTTGCTTTTGCAACAATATCATTTGCTAGTAGGTATTGGGCTGATGTTTAACAATATAATATAAAAGCCTATACAATATATGCAATATCTACAATTTAGTTTTGCCAATAAAATTAGTTCCCAATAATATGCGGCTTTTAGATAGTTGATTTTTTTATAAAAAAAAAACTATATTTTTTTACTGTCAAGAGTTTCTAAGGTTGGCATTTTCCTTTCTGATAAAAAAATGGTATCTTAGCAACAAAAGTAATCACTTTTAATCCTAGGAGCTGAAGTTAAATTAAACCACAGACCATCACATATGAACTCAATTAGCAATATAACAAGTAATCTATTAAGTATCCATGACTACATGGATATATCCTACTTACCTACTGCTTAATTAAATGGGGGATTTGGGTTGGTGAAAAAAAGCATCCTATTTTATTAGCATTAAAAGTGTCGTATTTGCCTCGCAATTTTGCATCTGCTCTAAATTATTAATCTTAATTAATCTTAATTTATTATTTATATTGTAACAATTTTCTTATTTTCCTCTTTCTTACACTTTTTACAATACCACTTTTCACCATCTTTATCTGCTTCATTTAAATTTTTCTTTGTTTATAAAAAGAGGCAACCTATTGAAAGCAAGAGAGTACAAGACGCCGAAAAAATGGAATGCCACTACAGATTTCTATTTCAAGTTTATACAGGGTATCCGCAATATGAGTGCCTTAATTTTGCCATATGATAACCTGGACTAAACGAAACATATTTGACTCAATACATTTTTTTCTTTGACAAACGGTAACAAAATTATTGCTGCAAACAGGTCTTGATTATGTGACAACATCTTAGGATTGTTATGTATTTATACATAATAATTACAAATAGGTACACCTAACCTTAGGTACTTACTGTGAATGGTTTTCTTAGAACTCTTTTAACACAGAACAATAGTTACAAGTGTTTAAAATGACTTCTGTTTCTTGCAACTAGCGTTTATCGTACAAGAGTCTCGTATCCAGATAGTTTTGCCTACATTTTCCGTAAATTCACATGTCATTCAGTTGGTTATGGTTATTATAAATTGTTCCATTTTTGTTTATGTGCACTCAAAAACATCAAAGAGAAACTAGACAAAAATGAATCACACTAGCTGTACGCACCATTATGACTAATATTACTTTTAGGTTATAACCAGCAGCCTCAGACTGCAATGTTGGCGAACGTTACAGTACGTTACAGTTTTAAGAGTTTCTCTGAAACTTCAATTGTTTACTTCATTAATACTGATCCAAAAATCAAATTATGAACAAATTACATTACAGACGCTTTTACTTAACCTTAATTGTACCTTAGTTTGTAATTTCGTAACGTTATTTTTCCGTATTATTGCAACTGTATTTTTATTTTTGAAAGGTATTTGTAAACAAACGATTCGATTTACACACTTTTTTCATATTGCTTTTAATCAAATATATCAGCCCTTAAAATTACGACACTCATATTCGGGACACCCTGTATATAAAATTTCCCTCAGTTCTGTTGCATTTGTCAGTTTAAGCTTATCTTGAATACAGTCAAAATATAATAAAATAAATCAATTTAACTATAAATTTTAATCACATACATCTCTATATTATTACATTTTTTATACCCATAGCAGTTTAACTCAAATACTCTAAGTCGCCTATTTAGTTATCTTAAAAGTTGAAATCTCTTTAACAGTTTTTTTCTTAACCGAACTTAATTCTTTTTGAATAATTTATGTAATCAAGCGCTTTATTCCCCTCTTATATCTTTTTTCGGTGAAGTTGGCTTTTCCGTACAACTTTATACCCTGCTCCTTTGTGTAAGCAGTAGAGCATTACCATGAAATGAATATTCTAAAATGAAACCTCTGTTCTATAGGTGTACTGCGAGGCGACAAAAATCTTATAACAATATTTTAAAAGAAGTGCAAGGAAGTAGTTTAGAGGCTAAAGTACAAACTACTTCTGGAATATTGTGCCAGGCAACGGAAGCAAAAAGCTTTTCCATTTTATCTCCTTCAGGAAAATAATTCCGGGAAATGTTTGTAGTGGTATACCTCTAATATAAATTTCAGGAAGTTAATAACTTGGTGAAACTCGTCATTTGTTATATATGGAGACATAACTTTAGGAAATAATACAATGTTGCTTTATTGTACAGGGTATTGAATTTTTAATTAAAATGATGTTTTGAAAAATGTAATATAAACCTTTTGTCTCTTTTGAAAATTTTACATCAACCTGATGCAACCTGCATGGATCATTTAAATAAACCATATATAGAAATAGTTTGCATATCTTCTATTTGTCATTTTTGTTTGCGAAAATCGTTTGATGTCAGTTATTTTTTACTCAAGTTGTATGTATAAAACAGTATATCCAACATGCCCTGGAGCATCATGTAATCCTTCTACCATTTTCTTGGTCTCGTACGATAAGACAAGACCAAGACAAAACTTGACAACCTGAATTGTAAAACAAAACATTATTTAAAAAAAAGTCTTGCGGTACAAGTAAAGATATTGCTACGGCAAGAAGTCTTGTAAATACAAGAAAGGATAATATTTAAGAGAACATCAGCTGAAAAAATAAATACTGCATTTTTACATTGTAGGTATATACTTTACTTAAACCAGCATATAAAATAATGTTTATTGAGTCCAGATCTAGTTCTACTGAACTGAAGTAGTTGTACATTCACTGCCACTTGACTGAAAAAGTAGCTTATCGAAAGTAACACCACTGTTATCAAACTCGTAATAGCTCCATCTTTCTCATTTGCATGCAAGAGATGCAAGAGTCTTGCAAATTGGAAACAAGATATCTGCGAGGCTCTCGTAAGACGAGACAAGACATAATCTTGCAAGATCAAGACTTTAAGAAAACTCTTCTCTTGTTTTGCAAGACAAATTTTAAAATTTTGCAAATTTCTTATCAGAGCCAACAGTATTTTAGATACAGGCTTTAAAAAGTATATGAAACGAATGATTTTGAATAAGAAAAACGTGGGTGGCAGAGTTTAATAAAAACTATCATACACAGTTTCCAAAAAAATCATATTTTCAAATTATTTTGATAATGGCTTCAGAGCCTTCAAAACTTATTGGTAGGTAACGAGAGTTGCCGATTTAAAGGTTGGTATGACTTTAATTAATGATCAGACTGATAGTAACTTATAGTTGCTGTTTATATATTGATATAAATCTTGTAGACATTTTAAATTCAACCAAAATTATGATTAAATTTTATTTTTGCTTAGGATGCTTAAAGATCATTCAAATTATCTTCTAAATAATTAAAAAGTAATAAATACTACTACAAATCAGTTCTTATTGTACTGTAGGATTTAATAAGTAGTAATCTACACTCAGTAGAATTAATTCAAATCATCTAGTAAGTTATGTCATAGTTCCTATTTCTAAAAGCTAAACATGTAGAAAACACTGGGCTTTTTTAATATAAAAATAACTTGTTAGCTGAATAAGTTCAAATGTTTACGAATATCCCCGATTCTTTCTTAATCTGCCTCAAAGCAGTATTTACCTTTATTGGAATTGAAAAAATATTTTTCGATTAGTCCTCACAAAGACCTTTGTAAACAAATAAAAATTAGTAACTTATGACAACAGCAGATATCTAAACCTGGTATTTTCCCGTTATTAGATCCAAGAAATAAAGTGAATTTATTTCTTTGTTGTCTTCAATATTTTTAATGACAAAGTTAATGGGTTTCCAATTGTTGAAGACAAATTTTCCTATAGAATAGATAATATATTGTCAGTACCAATTTTTCTGAAATATTAATTTTACTTCATTGTAAAGATAATTATGCTAGTTCAAATTCATTATGCAAGCAAAAATTCACTGAATAGAGTATGCAGTTAGCCTTTTCAAATAAAATTATATATCATAATAGTAATTACATTATACATATTAGCTAAAATAAAAAAACTTTTAGAAAAAGTAATTTTTAAATGGCAATGCCAAAAGTGTTGATAGACTATCTAGATTAATATAAAATGTAACTGTTTATCTATTTAACTATAGGATATTGAGTTCATAGGTACTCAGGTTTATAACGATTTTATTCAGTGAAATGTATGCTCTTTTAATAAAACAAAATACATAAACTAATAACAACTGTAAGTCCCTCTATTCCCGCCTTTTTTCTTGAATTGTGATTTCTTGTCGGCTCAAGATATTACAGCTGAATTATTCCAAAAATGATTCAAGAATACTTTTTTTCTAATATGCCTGCAAATTTGGTAACATGTCGCAAAGAGTCCTATCATCTTAAAGTTTAAGACACATTAAAATATGCATTTCAAATAATTCTGAGAATTTAGTATATCAAAACTAATCACAAAGGTTAAGATGGCCAGACCATATTGAGATAGTGAGAGAGATAGGAGACCAAACATGGTGATGATACGAACAATTGGTGGTAAGAAGAGGAGGTGTAGGAAGTCCTACAACAAGTACACATGAAATGGAGAAATATAGTCAATCAATATAGATTATATTACATACGTATACCTATACAGAAACTGCATTATTGTATATTTAATATGATCGAGATAATTTGTAGTTTCATAAAAGAACGGTTTGAAAAATAAATTCTGATTTCAGAAGAAAAGCGTCCATACGGTCGGTTTTTCTTAGGTTTCTTTTGGTATCTCAAGGCAAGACAAGACAACGCACAACAAGAGCAAGACAAAACAACACAGAACAAGACCAAGACAAGACATGAAATATTGGTACGGCAAAAAGTTTTGTAAATATAAGAAGAGGTCAGATTTAAGCGGACATTAGTTGAAAAGATTAATATTAGATTTCTATTATAGGTAGGTACATACATATATACTTTAGGTATGCATCATATCAAATTATTTGTAACATAAAGGTTTATTGAGTCTAGGTCCAGTTCTACTGAAGCTATTTATTGGTGGCACAATTTTAGTTTTTCTTTAGTTTTATTTGCCTCGATCATTGTTTTATTAAATATGCTATTAATGCGTGGCAATACAAGTCCATAGTATTGGAGTCGGATGTAACGGATCATATTTCAACAATTATACAGATTATATATATATAAAAAACATGTTAATCATAATGAAAGTAAGTATAAATTATATGTAGACAATAATAAATTATTACAGAATATTAAAAAGGAAACTTGGTTAGATGTATATTCATCAAATGATGTAAATGAGGCTACAAATGTACTAATAGAAAAAATTCAAAATGTAATAAAAATCAGCACTAATAAAATAAAAATCCATAAGAAACAAATTAAAAGCAATCCGTGGATGACCAACTCTTTGATGAAGTCAGTAGAAACAAAACAATTACTATATATTAAAATGAAAAATAACAATACAGAAGAAAATAAAAGAAATTATAACAGATATAGAAATATTTTTGGAAAACTTGTTGATGAAGCCAAAAAAAACTACTATCAAAAAGAGATAGAAAAAAATAAAACTAATTCAACTGATCTTTGGAAATCAATACATGAAATTACCTACTAATAAAACTAAAAATAAAACAACTATTACTGAGATATTAAATGAAGCGAATATCATAATTAGAGAAATGAAAGAAATAGCCAATACGTTTAATGAGTTTTTTACTAATATCGGAGAGAAAATGGAAAAGATATCCAAAGAAGAAATCCAACAAGCCCCAAAATAAATTTAAAAAACTCTTTATACTTAGAAAAGGTTACCGAAAGGGAAATTAACAACATCATTTTAAATTTGAAACCAAAAAAATCTCCTGGGCTGGATGGAATAAGAACTGAGCACTTGAAATATATTGCCTCCGAAATATCAGCTCCTCTTGTATACATCATTAATATGTCCTTTGAGAATGGTATATGTCCGGACGCATTTAAAATGGCAATGGTAACCCTTATATTTAAAACAGGAAGCGAAGCTGATGTAGCGAACTATAAACCTATATCTCTAATGTCGAATCTTGTAAAAATTTTTGAAAAGTCACTTAAAGAAAGAATTGTAAATTATGTCACCCGATATAAAATAATTTCTAGCAAGCAATTTGGTTTTACCGAGGGAAAGTCCACACAGGTTGCAATTTTACAATTAATAAATATCATAAGTCAAAATATTAACTCATGCATACCAACTCTTTGCATTTTTATCGACCTAAAAAAGGCTTTTGACACCGTTAGTCATACGCAACTTATGGAAGTTTTGGAGGGGGATTGGTTTCAGGGGAATGCCATATAAGCTGTTGAAAAGTTATCTAAGTAACAGAAAACAATGTATAAAAATAGAGGATACAATGAGTGACTTTTTGACGATCAAATACGGAGTTCCACAAGGCACAGTACTGGGTCCAGTACTGTTCGATTTGTATTTAAATGATCTATATCAAATAGAAACAACTGGGAATATAGTAAGCTTTGCGGATGATACTGCAGTTATATATCAAGGAGATAATTGGGAGAATCTTAAAAAAATGCACAAATGGATTTCTCAAGAGTATTATACAATGGTTTGACAGTAGACTGTGAACACTAACAAGACACATTATCTACCCTTTACCTCTTACTCCTCTAACTTACCTCAATACAATTTTCTTTCCATAGATGTCGATGGAAGAAGTGTTGAAATCCACCAAGCATCCACAATAAAATATCTTGGAGTTCACGTTGACCCACACCTAAAATGGCATACACATATAATTAAATACAAAATACTACAATACAAACCAATTGAAAATTTTATATTACGCATTAATAGAAAGTCATTAACATATGGTATTATTGTATGGGGAGCGGCATTTCAGACGGGTATAACGAATTTAGAAGTAATCCAACGGTATGTTTTAAAACTTATATTTAAAAAACCAAAAATGTACTCTACAAATAAACTATACGAAGAAAGCCAAATACTGGATATCAGGCAATTGTATTTCTTAAAGACTGTTATATATCAACACTATAACAAATTTCAACTTAAACCAGTTGAACACAAATATAACACAAGAATGATGTATATGTCGTTTTTAAACCTGATAAAAGTATTATTAAAAAAACTTATTTGTATTTAGGACCTAAATGTTACAACCTCATCCCTTTTGAACTGAAACAAATTAATTCTAAAGCGATGTTTAAAAGATATATTAAAAAATGGATAAGTCAGTTGTCTAGATCAGAAATACATACTTACCTTGGTTTTTAAAGAAAAAATAAAAATTCAGACACTTTTTTCGTGCACTGACTATTAACACTTGTTTATCACCGTGATATTTTATATATTTTACTTATTTTGTTTTTTTGGGCGTATTCACACTATAGGATTACAGAACTTGTACACCCTCGAACAGACTTGCTCTTCTGAGGGTTTGATTATATTTATTTGTTCTCTTGTCTTTTTAATTTGCTTTTAATGTTTGATGTTTTACATTTTACCTGTACTTTCTAAACAAATAAATATAAATAAAGATTAATTAAATAAGCCCTTGTGCCAAACGGATCAGTCAACGGATATTTTTGTAACTAAGTTTGCCTAACCAACAGTATTCTACGTTTTAAAATTGACACATGCAAATTTTATTATTATTTAATACCTATACATAGGTACTTTCCCAAAAAAATTTAATCCACAAAATACGTATCCCAAAAATGTTAAACATTTAAACGACAACGAGTTGCACAGAATAACTGTAGCTCCCATAAAATCCAGACGTAAATTCCATAAATCATTAACCTGAATAACGCAGGGGTTATAAATTCTTCATGGAAATACATTTCAATCGGATAAAACTTTAACAATTTAAAAGTTGTTCTGCTTTATTATTTATTTGACTGAAACCGTAAAAAGTGATAAATGATTAAGGATACGGAATAGCCGAATAGTTCGTGTACATAGGTTGGTATAATGTACAAACACACCTGTAATCACACGTGAACGCTCTTATTAGGTTATAAAGTGGAAGAACTTTACGTCTGGCACAGGGCCATAAATTCGCTGCTCTAGCTTGTACCTGGATTTTCGACTTAATAGAACCGTTGAGCCGTACTTTACGGAGCAGATCTTCGTATTTTAGGGGTAGGAGAACTTTATTAACACACTGAAAAAATAATTTTGTACCAATAAATACTTTTTAAAAAAATTCTACACTGCGTAATTTAAAAATGTATATAGTGCTAAAGTGCTATGTTCTAAACAGTTCAGTTTTCGAGAAACAGTATATTCAAGGTTTCATATTCGAACACGTATTGTTATGGGTTTAATAATAATAATATATTAATCCATAAAATTATAAGGATGACATTGGTTAAGTCAATACACATAATTGAAACAAAAAGAATATCATACAGCATTGCAAATCACAGCTACTTCTGAATCTCATCTCATTATAAACATACTTCATATGATATGAGTAAATCAATACACCATAATAGCACAAGGACGTCCTATGAACATCCAAAGGATGTCCAAAGTCGGAAGTCCGGACATCCAGTGGACGTCCGTTTTTTGTTCGATGGACGTCCATTGGAAGTCCCACGGACGCACAAATGTCATAACTTTGTGCAACCCAGGGACGTCCACTACTGTACCACTTTCGGACCCACAGATGTCCGCCTCTGTACCAAATTTGTGCTAGCCTTGGATGTCCTGTTTTGGACATTTAATGGCGGTCTGCACTTTTTGATAGTATGTATTTATTGTTTTTCTAATTATTACATGAATAACAAATACATAAATAATTAAGAGATACAAATAAAACAACTATATAACACGTAACAAGAACAAAACTATATATAATTCTTACAAAACCATATAATTACATTACTCAACTTAACCTAGAAAAGCTAAAAAATTGCATTCTTCATTTTCTTCAAGTAACATTTGAAGTCTATCAATAGCATTACCAATAGATTGAACAATTTGATGTATAATACTGAGATTGTTGTTATCACTGTTCAATGTATTGTTAGTATTTATTTTTAAAAAATCTAAATCTATTAACCATTGCACCGTCGGGCCAGATTTCAATATTATAAACTTAATTAACATAGCATATAGGAAATGATACAACCATCGAACAAGACTTTTCACTGCTGTGTAATGGCTCACATTTAAAAGATATATGGGGAGTTGTTTTTCTTAAATCATCTTCTAGGTCTTTTGGTAACGTATCCGGATTAAGCCGATAAACATGTAGATATCCCAGCTTTGGAACGGCTTTAACTGATGCTTTTGATTTATTTGATCCTATTATAGGTTTCCGTTTATTATTAAACTGTTTTGACTGCTTTCTATAGCAGCTTCTACTTCATTGTTAGTAATTATATGCTGCGTGTTTTGTGTTGTTTTTATGTCAACTTTTTTTGTTTGCAACTCGTTTATTATTATAATGATTAGCTGAATGCCATTCACCTTGATTTTCGCTATTTAAATTATTGTCATTAGATGGCTCTCTTGATTCTTTTAAGTAATTATTACAACTTTCTATCATTTGACGAGAATTATTCTCCATTTTACTGTTAGAGGGAGTTGGAGTTACCTTTACTGGTGCTTTATTATACACAAAATTTTGTTCTTTATCTTGTAAGAGACTAATTATAGATTCCAAATCCATAATTCTTTTTTCCATCTGTATATTTTTGTCCAAGCAATTTTTTTCACAAGAAATTTTCCATGCACTCTTTGCGATCACAGGTTATGTTTCCTAGACTATTTTTCTCGTTAAAAACAGATTATTCACGTTCACGTTCTTCTCACATTCATCACGACGTCTTTTAACAAATTTATTGATTACTTCACTGTTATACTATCCGGCACTTATATTAACAATTCAATAAGATCAACTTTTTTAATTTGTCTAACTCACGAGATAACAACTAGCTCACCCGCCATCTTGAACTTGGTAGTAACCGAAGCTTTGCCAAGAGCGTTTTCAGTATCAATGAAGCTCGAGACAGCATTTTATCTAATTAAAGAACCTGTTGCCTCGTTCCTTTTGGAATGTTTCATTTTTACCTTTAGTCACTAGTGCCTGAAACAGTATCATTAAATTTTTAAATGATCGTATAGTTATAACACATCCTCATTCATTAATGGTCAAAATATTACCGATTTTTCTTTATCCTATGTATTATTTAAACAACAGCTACATGCAAGACTCCTATCTGCACAATGATCCCATATCGTTTTTTTGTCGTTTTTTAATATTAAAATTTTATTACTATTATCATCATCTCTCTTTCCTTTCTCTTCCTTTCTTTTCTTCGCTTCATGTCTATTAAACTAATCATTTTCCTTCTCGCTTTCCTATATTGTACTCGTTATAAAATTAGCATTTTTTTGCATATTACTATTTAGTTATTGTTAATGCATTAAAGAGATGTCTGTATTGTGTGAGTAAAGGTTAAGCAGCTCCTGATTTGCCAAAATCAGTAAGCTGAAAAATTTGTTATCACATGTGTAAGCTTGTATTAAGGTATATATGTAATGGGATATAATAAAATATTTATTATTATTATTTCGAAATTCTAATCAATATTAAAATTTGTCAATTTCGAAACGCTTTCACAAAAAATTATTTTTGAATTGTGTTTTGATAAAGTGTATCATAACGTATTCACGTAAACTTTTTAACATATTTCTAGTTATAGAATGTTGTAATCAAATATTTTTGGGCAATTTTGGTTACACCATGCACGTAACGTATCGTCAGCCATCAAATTTAAAAGGAAGACTAAACTAGAGAACCGGGTAAAACACTGAGTATAAATTCGTGCTGTATTAGATATAAATTTATGGTAGTAACGGGAAAAATTGGGTTGTTGTATTTACGACCGGGTTCACTATTTTATAGCCCATAAATATTATGATTTCTTTTGCTGGCAAAATAGGCTGCTCAAAGAACATTAATTAAACTAACGATCACACCCATATATAAATCTATTTTATCCTCGTAAACCTCGTAAGACCAGGATCAATATGTTCTTATAAAAAAGAGACTATAAAATAATATTTACTGTCGGGATTCAATGTTTTACAGATTTGAAATATTCCATAGATAGTTCATGTTCAGTGAAAGAGATAAGTTATGAAGGAATATATTAATTTTTTTGAAGGCTACACACGCAGTGGTCTTGACTTTATTCATTGTGTAGGGTTAGTAATATAAAATATTGTGCACCTATCAAAGGATGTATATGTGGAAATCATAAAAATAAGATGAATTTGAAAACACAAATGTACACAATCTCTTAGACACGCAAAATTAAAATATTTTACATTTCTTGGAGAAAATGTATCGGTTTTTAATAGACATTCAGTGACCAACTTTATCGCCTTTGTCCTTTTGAAATATGACCATTGAATAATTCTTCTTAACTAACTTACGACCTAATATTTAATTTTATCATAATAACTATAATGGTACGAATAAAAATATTTCAGCATTCAGTTCCAATTCCGAGAGAAATATTATAATTAAATAGTGTGCGCAAGCAAAATATATTTAAAAATTGTTAAGAAAACAGTTTTTTTACTGTCTTTACGACCAACAAGCTTACCGTTACAACTACTACATCACGTGACAACGCAGTATATCTATTCGGCATAACGGCAATATCAAAACGGTACGTTTTGTTTGGAATAATTTCTATCCCCCATTTAACTTGCTTCGGTTTGTATAAATTAGCCCATATACGAGTATTGTGTAAATAATGAGCAGGCAATGATACCTATTCATTTCGCGGGCGAATGCTTCGAGAAGAATTTAATTACACCTGACAATTCTACACCAAACAGCCATAGCTAGTCGTCAGCAATGCCACCAGAGATATACAGTTTCAAGCTTGTTAGCTATCATTAGTAAGCCATAGGTGAGGCAACAGACGACCAATTCTGGCTGTTCGTGTGTGTCATGAGCTGATATAGATCGAGGGCTTTCAGTGGTACCTACAACATGATAGGTCGCTTTCTGTTGTGGCCGCTCAGATTAAACATTGAGTACCCAGTGACCACTAAATAAAGACACGTGGTACATTCTACATTTTACCTACTTATATTTTTTTATAATTTCATACCTATGTTCTAGTTTGACATATATATAAAGTTAATTAACAAGAATGTATAAAGTGACCGTTTAAAACTTCATTTATTCTTATAGTATTTTATACACGGTCAGGATTTAAATTGCATTTTATGGTAGGTAACAATTTTCAGGCAATAAGTGTAAGTTTAACGCCTGAGGGCTTATTAAGGTTCTCGAACATTAATTTCTGTAGTTACTGTAATGCACTAAAAATTCACTATACCTTAACTAATGGTGTGTACTCTATTTTTGTTAAAGGAAAATATCACAAACAATAAATTACAATTTAATCATACTAATATAATTATGAGTTACATTATGTTTACAATACCATCAACGGAATTATGTATAAAAATATTAGGACAGAATTTGTCCTATTCATTTCCTAATTTATCTACAGGACTACTTTTTGTAATGTCAGAATTTTTGAAAAACTCTGCGAAAGATCCAGATCACCTACCTACTAATTGAAGGCACATTAGTACCAAAAACCTTTCTTTTGCTATTTCCACTTTGTTGGACAATATATTTCCAATATAGCTTTCAGCAACACATTTATTTATTAATTATTGTTCTCAAGTACATGGTGGTTAACTTCCAACCATCATGGCGCTTAATATTAGTTATACCTGCTTCAGCGTTAGCTAATAAAGTAGCCAAAGAACACCGAGAGCAATGCCTAATATAATCCTTTTGGTTTGCTAATTTAAGATAGTTCGCTATTTTGTACGGAATCTGTCCAACGTATTTTTCCACTTGCTTGGAATTTTTTTTTATTGTTATAATATACATAAAAATGTCGATGCTCAATATCCGGTCGACGAAGAGACGCATCTCTTTTGTACATATCCAAATGTCTTGGTCGCTTGTTATCGTTATTAATAATAATAATATCTCTACCCCTCATTCTAATCACAGGGATTAGCCCAGAAGTCGGAGACTTGTGCGGGAGGGCGGCATATTATTATTAAGCAGGCCGCATTTGCGCCCAGGAACGACTTACGTTGGTAGGCCCTAACCACTATTCAGTGCAGGAATGAGGGAAACCTGGAAAACCTCATTAATTAGGGGGGTAGTCAAATATCAACCGGTATCAATCTCTCACATTGACCCAAGCCAACATTCTTCAACCCTACCATATCCGCAAAGAGTGTGCCAATCCTCTCCATGAATATAGCTTATATACGGCAGCTGGGCGCGAACTAATACCGTCTAGTCACCTCGATTCAAGTACTAACGCCTTAAACCGCGCGACCACTGATCGATCCAATATTAATCGTACTAAATATTTTAGTCTTGAACCTAAATCCTGAATAACATCGCCTATTGTTAATTTGCATAACTCTTTACGACAGGCTCCACATATGCCAAAAATCAGTGCAACCTAATTAAAAAAATAATGTAGGTACATTTTATTTTACATTTGAAGATTACAACTTACCTTGATCTTTAACAATATTTCTTCAGGGGCATCTCTCTCAATTTCCTCTCTAGTTAATATTATTGACTTCTTCTGTTTGTAATCATCATTTTTTCTTTTTGAGAATGTTACTAATCGTCAATATTTGCTATTTTCGATGTTATGATGTAAAAGTACCGTTGTCTTTAACATGGAATAATACGATCACAAAGAGGACGGCTTACGGCTTATATTTCTCACAGTTTTCTATAAAATATGCTAGGCGCACATATTCAGTGTAGTGACATTCGGAATGTTTTCTATGCTACTATCTCTATTGAAATCCGTATTCTATCAATTATATATAAAAATCTCATCATTGCTAAAGGTTTTTTGCATACTAAATATGGCGTACATGAAAACCGCGTTTGTTGATATTATTGCTGGGCATCCGTCACAACTGTCAATTCAGCTTCAACAAAACTTACTTGATGTTAGTTATAGAGACACTTATTTCCGCAAATATATATGTATAGCAGTTTTGTATAAATCTCGTGTCTCATTATGCGTTTAATATCCTAAGAGTATAATAGCCCTCAGCTTAAGCCCTTCTCGTTACGGGTGTTAAACGTGTCCTTAACGTCCTTGATATATAAATAAGTACCTATTATATTTCTACTGTCAAGTTTGTATTAATAAAGTTAATAAAAATTCACTGCGTTTATACATATTTATTATTATTATTGCAGGGACCCTTTGCTACAATATGTTTATATTAAATAAAAATTAAATAATATTGTGCTGGTACAGGATTAAACTTTGCCGCAGTCTTTGCCATGGTACAAATGCTGAAATAAAACATGGTTGACAATGTTTTACGTTATGTTGCTACTAAGGGGCTTATAAAATATGCATTTCCCTACAATCGTAGAAATAAAAATCAATTAAGAAATGAAAAATCCTTGACAGTGTTTTACGTTGTGTTGCTACTAAGGGACTTATAATATACGCGTTCCCCTATAGTCGTAGAAAAAATCAATCAAGAAATGAAACATCGTTAACAATGTTCTACGTTGTGTTGTTACTAAGAAATTTATAATATACGCACTCCCTCATAGTCGTAGAGAAAATCATTTGTGCAATTAATTAATTATTATTATATTCCTAACATTAACATATCTATTTATTTTAAAATATCCCTAAAAAGGTGTGTTTCCAACACAGTTTAATATTTGTCACGATGCTTTTAATATTTCAAAGTATTATTTTTCTGGTAATAATTTGGTACCTTATAAGTAATGGCATTATTTCTGCAACTATTTTGATACCCGGTATGTACGGGTTACAACGATATTTCTCCAAAAACAACTATGTGATAATTTTGAACCAAGTAAGTATAATAACTCCTTCAGAAACTGTTACTGTGTAAGCATTAAGTTGATGTAGATAAAAGGTCAAGGATATTTGTAGAGCACTCTAGATTAAGATAAATTAGATCAGCGCCGCACTATAATCACTGTTGACAAAGGGGGGTTGTCTCTGGAGTTCTGTTCAAATAAATACAGAGTTCTTACCAGCGCCTGGTTCATCCAAAATGCTACGGGACCGAATAACAATACTTTAACTACATGAATTTATCATGGTTGACTTTCGCTTAAATGACTGACTGACATGAATGTTTGTTTAGGGAAGAGAGGAAATGTGTTTGACTTACGGACTTTCGAAACTATAATATAAATTTAACTTCATGTACTATATAAACTTTGATATAAATTATCTAGAACTGTGCATGACATATTTGAACTGGCAGCTTTCTACTTTATACGTTTTCCACTTGAAAGTGTATAATACCGATGTCGACACTATGCACACAAATATACCACTCTCCTGATATCACTTTAGCTGACACTGCGACGTTAATAGAATAAAATATCCGAAAGTAAAATAAAGAAATATATATCTGTGTTAGTGCAGATATTTCATATTTCTCAAGGTGGATTTAGATTATCAAATTATTTTCGTATACCGATTTATGCATGTACACCACAAAAATGTTGTTGTGTATATTATATTTTTAATACCTAATTCAGGGTGTGAAAAAATGTCCGTGTAAATAGTTTCAGATACTCTTTTCTATGTGTTTATAAAACATATTTAGCATGTGCAGTATTTCGGGATCGGTCAGTGGTCGCGCGGTTTAAGGCGTCAGTACTTGAATCGAGGTGACTGGATCGCTGTGGGTTCGACCCCTGCAGCCGGTAGACCGTATATAAGCTATATTCGTGGAGAGATTGGCACCCTCTCTGCGGGTATGGTAGGGTGGAAGAATGTTGACTTGGTTCAATGTGAGAGATTGATACCGGTTGGCATTCAACTACCCCCCTAATTAATGAGGTTTTCCAGGTTTCCCTCATTCCTGCACTGAATGGTGGTTAGGGCCTACCAACGTAAGTCGTTCCTGGGCGCAAATGCGGCCTGCTTAATAATAATATGCCGCCCCCTCTCCCGCACAAGTCTTCGACTTCTGGGCTAATCCTCGTGATTAGAATGAGGGGTAGAGATATTATTATATTATTATTATTATTTACCAATATTGTGTTTGGAGTTCTGCTTTCCTGTTAACACATTTCTATATTCTTTATCTTCGTTGCTGACTGGTTGTGTACAAGAATGCGGTTTCGCGACACTGTACTACATTTTTTGAGAAAGTTAAGATGTAATCAGAACCTTCATAGACCTCTTCATTTTTTGGGATAAAGGGCGAAAATTTAAAAAACTGCCTATAAGGGATGTCGGAGAATAGCTGAGATGTGGGAATGGTGAAAATTGCTTGTGATAGAGTTGTTTACGTAGTTAGAGCTTATTCTGAGACATTAATTCAATCAAATAGATAGATTTCGTAATGAATCTACTTCAATAACAAAATGGAACAATTTAGAACAATGCGGAATTAGAAGTTAGGTAGGTGTTAATATCCTCAAATACTCAAGTTTTCATAACATAACAAAAAATTAAAAACAACTTTTTGTTTGATGGCACCCTGTAAAGAACAATAAAAATTTGTTTATAGACGAGTACAATATTGAATCTTAATTAAATAGTGATACTTATTTAATAATTCGACATATATTTTTTGTCACATTTACTTGCCTTTTATTAAAATAAGATACCAGTTTGTGCAAAATTTTAAGTTGCATTGATTTTCTCCTAGTTTCCATACCTAAAAATATCTCTGACACAGTTTTTAGACTTTTACATGCAAACCACGCATTTTATGTACAAAAAAAAATCAAAATTGAGAAGTGACCTGTTCCAATTAAAAATAAATTATCCGTTTTAAGATCAAAGAACGTTTTTTACCGGAATTAGTACCAATAAAGATGATTTATTACACTGTTTGTAATTTTACATGTTTCACTCTACTGTAGTGATATGTCTCTCAAAACATCAATAAACCAAAAGTAGTCCGAAAATTGTTCAAGAAATTCATATTTGAATCA
This sequence comes from Monochamus saltuarius, assembly GCA_025584915.1. Taxonomy (NCBI): domain Eukaryota; kingdom Metazoa; phylum Arthropoda; class Insecta; order Coleoptera; family Cerambycidae; genus Monochamus; species Monochamus saltuarius. The sequence goes on from CM046726.1 coordinate 18,463,090, forward strand.
ATATTAATTTATTTAAATTATAGTTATTAATTATATAAGGGAATTAACAAAGCCGTGTGAGAGCAGGTGAAAAATTATTGGTTTGAAAAGCATCATATTTGACAAATTTATTTTAATCAAGAATATTTATTGTCGGCCTAATACTAGAAAGTTTTGCAATCGTGTCTATGACATGAGTTTGTTTATTTGTCAACCAGAGTGAAAAACTTGCAAAATCGACACAAGAAATGAGTGGGGATGCTGAGAATTTCTCAATTTCGGCTGAAATCCAATAAGAAACCCAAAAAGCAACATTACATCTGTTATCAGCGAAAAGCAAAAGTGTGTACGAAAAGGAATTGGTGGAATTCGATAACTGGCGAAAAAAAGCGGCATAGGACAAGGAGCAATTATCCCACAGAAGAAACAGTTTGCTGCTTCTTCGATATGAACAAAATATTCCATGCTAAAATCAATTTTGAAAGTGCACAACGGTGTTAATATTTCGAAGTATGGTAAACTTACTTCATATTGGAAAGGAGAATCAAGAAATTATAAACCAAAGAAGGCAAAGATACTGGAGTAACCAAATCGAAGAATGTTTGAAAAAGCACCGAATGATGAATATTTACAAGTTAAGGTAGAAAATACACGATTTTAATATTTCAATTTATATCTATATTGAGCGTTTTATTTGAACTATTTACAGGTTGCAAAGATTATGGTAGGTAGTCGCATGTGTAATGAATTAACCTTTTTGCATATCGCCCATGCCCAAGACAAGTTATCTATACGTACTCATTCCGAATACGGAAACAAATATTTCAAAAAGTTTACGATCATGGAAGAAGTTTTTTTCAGTTAATGCTGTAGAAATGTGTCGAAAATACATCAATTTGCGACTTAAAAATGTCAGTGGTAAATTATTCTTGCGATATGTGGCAGGAAATTGTACTATGCAAGATGTAGGCATCAACACAATTTTGAAAACGTTTTCAAAAGTATCCGCGTTTCTTGGGCTCCCTGATCGAGAAAGTTTATTATGAGCGTGGTATTATGAATTCTAATTCACTAGTGTATCAAAATGCCTTTAATCCACGGAAAACCTTGTTAATATAGTGGTCGTTGATTAAATAATTTTATTTAGTTCAATATTGTAGTATGCTACTCCTAACATATACACAGATGTGATTTGTTTGCCTACACGCAAGAAAATCATTATTTTGAATTAAGTAATTATTTTACTTACAAGCAAGCATTGACTTTAAGAACGAGTTAGTAATTCATGTTTATATATGTTTATTAAACAGGTATATTTGATTAATGTTATTCTTGATTCAAAATAATCTCTTTTTGTGGCACGAATAAACTGTTATTCATATGATATTTATTTTTCATTAATTCAAACAATATCTTCTTCAATCTGGTTAATATTGCTTTTGAATTGGAATAACAAATACAAATTTTCTTGCTAAGTTCACAAGTATGAGGATCTATATTTCTGCTCAATCTGCCTGTTTCCGCTTTCTTACGGGTCCTAGGGTTTGAATAGGTCGGTTACCTCCAATCAATCGCAAACATAGCTGCGCCTCCAGGGTGCAATAGTCTTATTCTTTGTACCTACAGTGTTCTCCAATAAGAAAAGCATGCAAAATAGGCCATAAAAATCCAGTACCTTATAAGCGAAGTGCACGCTCGTAACGAGTATCATTACAGTTACGTCTGATAAACAAGATTAGATGGAAAATTTTTAATACATAAGAGATAATAACAAGGGGTAAACTGATAATATAGGATAAATCTAAAGTAAGTTATAAATTTTAATTTAAAATGTATGAGCTCAAAAAACTAAGCAAATGACGTTTTTCGAATTTAGAACCAACCAAAATATGGGCATATAAAATTATTAATAGAAATGTCAAATTAAATTCTTGAAACTTATTATAAATTGAATGTAACAGAACAAAAATTATCAGCTCTATAAACCAGTTCCAGAAATATCTTGAAACAAACATGCATCTCAATTGGCAATGTGAAGGATTTTAAATAAATCTACTTCATGTATTAATGCCACCAGACCATCTCCAATACGAGTACTTCTACGAGTGACTTGTGCAGGAAAACGCTCCCAATGAAAAACATTACTAAATTTGTTCTACTACGATTATGGTTATGTCCACAGTAAGTGGAGTAAAAACTAGGCCTCCACTGCGCTTTTATGTTATATTGTGGCTCACGCCCTTATTATACTTCACCCAACAGATTTAACCTCGTTATGAAGCCAATAACCTTGTTGGGTGATATCTGTCCAGATCTTATGAAAAATCTAATCTGTTCTCCTACTGGACAGTGACAGTATATATTCTGCCTCTTCCTCGCTCCAAATACAATCGGCACTCGGTCTCTTCAGCCAAGCCCAACTTGTGCATGCGATTTCTTAACCGGCAATGCCTGGTATATAGGCCAACTAAAGTCTTTTGGTATAGCCTATATAACTAAATCAAGTTTTTAACTCTCTTTGTCGATGTATTTCCACGTGAGCTAAACTTGACAGATACTGCGAGTATTTGCACATTTTTTCCTCCGTCCAGGACGAGATAGATGCTTTGGCAATAGCCGAAGCTATGCCAAGAGCCGGTTCTAGATTAATGAAGCTGGAGGAGGCATCTTGTCTAGCTAACGAGTCCGCCGCGTCGTTTCTAGATACCCGCATGACCAGAGCTTTTCCAGCCTCCATACACACAACTCAATGGCATTAATTTCTGCCTATATACCTTATCCAACGAGAGAATGGACTTGCTTCGCGCATTGGCGATTAGAGTGGGAGAAGTCTATAGCGAGTTACACAGGACCGTTTTACATTAATTAGGTGTAATAAATTTATCAGCGTCATGTAAAATAAACTATAAATATGTTTAAAATAAGTCATTTATTATTGAAAAGGTAAAAATATTAATTAAAGAAACATTTTATTATTTAAAACATAAAAAACTAGTCTGTACCGCTGGTATCAGAATCACTTTCACCGTTCACATTAATAATTATGGGTTGTACTTCATCTATTATTCTGTCAACGATGTTGTCAATTTCCCAAAATTTGTGTTCTTCCGATACCGAGTGTCGAATAAAATTGTTCAATGTTCGGCTGTTACTCGCGCAACCCCTTCTTGAAACAATCTCTTCACCTCTGGTAATTTGAAAGAAGTATTGTTTGTTTTACGTAACCCTTGACCATTGACCAAACCATTTCAATAGGGTTTAGTTCACAATGATATGGTGGAAGTCTGAGCACAGTTTTATTTTGTTCTTTGGCCGTTTCATCAATCACATATTTGTTGTATTTCTCCTTTTCTCCTGCAACAATACTCAACAATTCTGCTTTCACCATTGTTTCGTCGATTTCTTTCCTTTGCTTAGTATCCACTCAATTATATTATTTTTTTTCCACAAAGTATTGGGTATTTTTTCTATTTTTACCGAATGATACGGAGCATTGTCCATGACAATTACGCAATTATCACCCAACATCGGTAAAACCTTTTGGAACCATTCTAAAATTGTGTCTCCATCCATTTTGTCATGATAATCTGCTGTATTTTTTTAGACTGAAAACATAGCAAGCCACCAGGAACGAATCCAGCAGCGCTGCCAATATGTAATACGATTAGGCGTTTGCGTTTGTTTTGTTCAATGTCGGTAGTTCCTTATTTCGATAGAATTCGTGTACTTTTTCCTTATAGCATTCTTATCGAATTCATTGATCTTTTCTTTAAAAGAGAGGCAAGCTTTTTTTTAAATTTGGTTCTTATACTCCACTATAATATTTTTCACTGTATTTTTTCCAATGCCCGTTTGTCTTGTTAACTCTAAAATTGTTTCTTTGTAAGACATTTGTGGATTGTCTTTTTTAATTTCTTATATAAGTTTACTACAATTACTTTTTGATTTTGATGCACCACCTGAAATTATAAATAAAATTTAAATTATTGACTGGTAAATATAATATACGTTTTAAAGCACATATAATAAGTATTTATTTATTTACCTGGCCTTTTTTATTCGTCTTAATTGGCGATAATCGGGGTATTTCCTCTCTCGCAGCAGCCTTTTTGTTATTAAGTTTTCACAATTGTCTTCAATCACTATTATATATTCGCTTATTCACATTCCACAAGATTTGTAACTTATTTCGTAACTAAATAAAATCACCGTCACTTGCTACACTTCGATACAAACTGGGATCAGGTATCAGGTGCCAGGTAGAGATCGGGTCAAGCAAGGCACCGGCCCTGGTAACTGCTGAACCAATTGCGACTTGGCAGGGATTGAATAAGCAGAGTCTGACCCAAAACAAACGAGTTTTCGTTCCAGCGCAGCATTCTCTCGTTGGACAAGGTTATAGAATATAGCTGCTTACCCAGGCTTACTGAAAACCTGGTCATATTTGATAATGTGATCTTAAATGGTAGACAATCCATGTGTGTGTTCTTAATCGACGATGCTTCACCTCACTTTAGATGCGATGTGACCGATGGATAAGTCGCAAGGGATCAATAAGATGGCCTACGAGATCGCCTGATCTATACCTATGTGATTTTCATCTGACGGATTATATTTGTTTACTTTAGTAATTTAGCACAGAAGAAAAGTTAAGTGAACGAACAGAAAACGTCACGATCTTTGTTATCTATATCTATATCTAGTTTAGCATGGCGTAGCTAGTGGCCTTTACAAGTAATCTTTGCTACATTTCGCGTCTCGATGGTCTCTTCTCTTGGGTTAGACATATATAAAATAGTCAGGGTTATTCATCGGTTATCTCACCTATGACATACTGTTGAGGTCTAACAAATTCGAAACCGGTATACCTTTGGTGGCGCCGCTGACGAATGATTATAACTATACTCGCGACAAGAATTCAGACGACTTACGTCATACGAACAAATGAATAATTCATTATATTTTCATCAGCATATTTTAGAGACTGCAACTGATAGTACTGAAACTATATACTACACTAAAAGTTTACATTATATATTGAACTAAATTGCAAAAATGATTGTTTTTAACGTGACCAAATATTGAAAATTACGTTGACAATAAAAACAAATGTGTAACGTCAGCCGTGACGTAAGACGTCTGAATTCTTGACGCGAGTATATTTACTTGTCGCAATTTGTCATCTTTTAAAACATTTTTAATTCAATATCTCTGACAATGCATGGGCAATTTCAAAAAAATTAAAAAACAAATATCAGATGTTCATAATAAACGTTTTCTTATTTTTATTATGGAACATAATTTTGTAGTCAGTTCAAATTTCAGTAAATTTTGAGGTCAAATAACACAAAACAACATTTTTAAAATTAATTGTATGTAAAAAAAATGTAATCGTTGTGGTTACCAAAAAATAACCTGCTTGTAATTCTTTTACATATTTTAGTAACCTGTTACGTTCAAAAATTGTTTCATTCACTCTACTTGCTTCTGAAATTATCAAAATATGTTGAACGTATGTAACAAAAGCTTTCTTAAGTCTTTATTAAATTTAAATATAATATTAGGCATCCCTTCTAAATTACACACAGAAATTACATCAAAATTTGCACGAAACGTCTCATTTCCAGAAGTTCGTTATGAATACTGATCACAAGTCAAAGAAAAATAATATTTCCAAATGACAATTTAAATATTCGTTTTCAATTTGGAGCGTTCGTCACAGTTCCGATAAATTTACCTCAAATAAAAACTTAATCGTGTCATTTATATTAAACTGGGAGACTTTTCATAAAAGAATGTTTTTCACGATTCTGCATAATTTTCCAGAATAAAGAATAAATCAGCAAAGCGGATATCAGAGTTAACTAACTCTTTTATTTCACGGTTTCTGCTCGATGCAAAATTAAACTTGTTTTGTACTTATCAAGCAGTCAGGAAATATTGAAATGTGATTATGAACTGTTTTACAATATTTTTCAGTTCAAAGCAAATAAGAAAATATGGGAAATGTATAAGTGCAGTCATTTGATACTGTGACAGCATAAGTACTGAATCGATATTACTGTAAGTTAGCATATAACCGTCTAGTTCAAAATTACATACTTTCGTGCAGCACATTTTATTATGTGGTGAAAAATTTAATAATATTATAATATATGGATAACATAGTTGAACGTCATTTACTTTTGTTTCTATCCTTATTCATATGCTGCGATTAATTCGTACGTAATATTTAATAAAAAGAGAGGTCCATAATTTCACATTTTATTTAATCAATTAAGAAATTTTAAACACTTTCTAAAACCTTATCCCACGAAGTTATTCAGGATGTTCAATAAAAAATGGGCCATACTTTAAGTCTAACTTCCTCTGACGAAAATAAGTTGATCTAAATCAATTTGCCTTAGTACAATAACTTATAGACCCTAGAAAGTATTTTTTGTTTTATTTATTTTTTTACGATAAATTATTTATTTTTTGAATAGTTTTATTTTGGAAAAGAAAACTTTTTGTGTGATAAATACGAATATATATTGATCGGTCAGCGGTAGCGCGGTTTAAGGCGTCAGTACATGAATCGATGTGGCTTGATCGGTGTGGGTTTGAGCCCCGCAGCCGTAGACCGTATATCAGCTATAATCGTGGAGAGCATTGACAGCCTCTCTGCGGGTATGGTATGGTTGAAGAATGTTAGCTTGGTTCAATCTGAGAGATTGATACCGGTCGATATTTGACTACCACCTATTTTATGAGGTTTCCAGGTTTCCCTCATTCCTGCACTGAATAGTAGTTAGGGCATACCAACGCAAGTTGCTCCTAATAATAATATGCCGTTTCCTCTCCTGCACAAGTTTCCAACTTCTGGGCTAATCCCAGTAATTAGAATGACGGATAGAGATAGTACACACAACGTCAAAAGTCTCGGAACGCCCCTCATTCTTGTTAAAGGAATCTATTTGTCAGAAAACCCATATACATGTATAAAAGTATATGGTTTTCTGGAGCTTTTTTAGTGAAAAGAATATGTTCAATAAACTGAGTACTTAGAAAATTAAAAACCAGCAAATGTATGACACTTTTGACAACATTTATTATGTCAAAAAGAAGTAACAAAGCAAGTTCTCTACTTGACTAATAGTTGGTATGACCTCCACCATGTTCTAATAGCATATTGACACGTCTGTGCATTGAGATAACCAAACAGTTAACGATCTCTTGCGGAATATTGTTCCATTCTTCTCCTGCCGCCACGACTAACTCAGCAGTCTGAGGTGGAGGAATATGATTATGACTGGCTCTAGTAACAAAGTGCTACATGTTTTCAATAGGATTCATGTCAGAAGAGTTGGCTGACCAATCTAATCTATTGATATGTACTGCTTTGACTGTCTTTTGAACACTTTTTGCGAGATGTGGTCGTGCGTTGTCGTCCATAAACACAAAATTTTCACCTAATTTATTACGTAGGGGGTAGATAATGGGCGTAATAACTTGTACGTAAATGTGACTGGTCATATTCTGTGGTATGCGAATTAAAGTGGTGCGGCGGTTGAACATTATTCCACCGCAAAATACGAAGCAACTTCACGGGGAAAATGAAGTCGCTGTTGACGACCCGGTTCTCTCCAGACTCTTTGTTGATTATCATCAGTAACCAGCCCAATTCTGGTTTCATATGTAAATAAGACCCAACGCCATTGATGTAAAAGCCAACCCCTATGCTCTCGCGCCCACTGGAGACGGGCAGCACGATGTCATGGAAGTAGAGTGAGGACCCGTAATGGACTTTTAGCACGTAAATTTGCATTGTGGAGTCATCCTCGAATAGTAGATGTCGATATAACACGGTGAAACGTATCTTGAACGTTGGCCCTGAGATCTGAAGCTGAAGATGTGCGGTGTCTACGGGCATATTGCACCAAATAATACCAATCCTCCTTTTAATTAGATACTCCAGGACGTCCACTACGTGGTCTGTTTTCCACTGTATCAAATTCTTCATATCTGTGTACTATTCGTACAATACATGGATCTAGGAATGGCCAACATGTTTGATATCTGATGATTAGAAGGTCCTCCATCATGTAAAAGGTAAGTTCATGAACTAGAGATTTGACAGTTGCGATTTGCGGACTTCAATTTTATTGGTTGACATACAATATTTTTCACATCAATTCATTCATTTCAATTTATTGCGAGAATCGCAAAATTTAAATTTAGGGGGCGGGAAAATAGAAATAGTTTCAATTTTTAGCGATTATCGCAATAATTTTGACAAACTGCACATGTACAATCCCGTCATATGTTTTCTGTTGACAGTTCGCTACACAAATGCCAATTAAGTAACCAAATCAATCACAATCTCGTCTCACTTGCAAAACGTTTATTTTTTTCACAATTATAAGTATTTACAATATTAAATAAATATTAAAAAACGGAAAATGACGTAGAAGAACAAAATCAAGGAAGATTTTTAGGCAAATCGGTGGCAGCTACTTGAAATCATTTTAGTGTTCAACCTAAATTAAATTACTGTCACATAGCAAGTGTGTGCTAGGTAACAAGAAAATTTAAAGTAACTAGTTTTCGCGTGTGTGCATGAACGAATGTAAATTTCTCATCTCAAAACTCGTAAAATCGTTACTCGCAAATAGCAAATCGCTAGTGCATGAACTTACCTCAAAGCAGTCATTCTTGCTCGGATAAACGCAGTACATTTACTTTTTTACCACATTAAGAAAAATCACTAGGTTTAATTGAGTCATTTTATATACAGGGGGTCCAAGACTTTTGACGTGTGTAATATTATTATTATTATAGGATTAATTTTGCTTTAAATGTACAGATAGTTCTGAGCGTTTGTGCCGCTATATTAGGTATTCCGTTCAGATTCTTTTACAAAATGAGTTAATTTGAAATAGTCTTAAATACGTATTAAAAGAGATATACTTTTTTAGCATGTCGTTAAAATGCACTATTTTAGAGAAGTCTAACAAATTAATAATCAAAATATGCATTACAGTTAGTAATGTCGTTCTTATAACTACTGAAAACGAAAACGAAATGAAATACAACACAGAAAAAATATGACAACATGAAAGAAAGACTACATTTAAAAATAATAAATTAAAAAAATAACCACTTAAACCTTAACGCATTGTAATAAAGTTGTTTTAAATTACCTTATTTTTGTCCAAGTAATTTTAAAGTGTGGCCCATTCTTTACTGAACAACCTGTATACGTATACAATATCAGATATCTAGATGCTAAAGATATAATTCAGAAAAATTTAACAGTAATATTCATTTATTTTTATGTAATAATTATTTTTTATTAATTTCCACAAATATTGTTTTTACAAATGTCCTGCATATCTTGTATTTTCCAGAAATCACCTAGTTTTAAGTTATACTGAACACGAAAATAAGCTCTAGGGCGCTAAGAATATCGATAGCGCCCTCGAACATTGTCAATTTATATCGCACTATTAGTATATCAATTCAGAAATTTTGAATATTGTTACCAACAGTGCAAATTAAATATACATATTTTGCAACTCGATTGCTTTTGCTGCCTTTAAATACTTTAGATGAATTATCTAGGAGGGTAGTGATTTTGCACGGCCGGTGCTATTATTTGACATATATTGATTTATCGCGATATTATGCCGTGACCACAGTATACTAAGCAATCAGTAGGGAAACTCAGCTTTCCCGCGTCTTCCAAAAATCAGCCATGTTGTTGGCGACTGACAGTTATTACCATAATGTCTCAATCAATACCTCAATGTACATGAAACTACACTGGATTACAACAGTTAATTAAGAATTAATGCAAAATATTATAACTAAGAAACAACTTTGGTTATGTTTACGCCAAATTATTAGCTATTTTTTCGTATGTTCTGTGGAATCCGCCATATTCTTGGCGACTTTTTCTAGAGTGGGGGTATTTAAAAACTGCCAGACGTATTTTATTCATAAACTGTCTAAGATTCCGTACTGATTGCTTAGTATACTGTGGCCGTGACCTCGGTAACTAGTGCCTATCAGTAACAGAATTAGAACAAAAGTGCACATCTCCAGCCTTAATTGGACTTGCCCTTGTTTTCTTGGGCTAGACTCTGTAGAGGAATATATTGATTGTCAGCAGCGGCTCCATAGTAAAAAAATTATTATGTAAGAGAAATTTCCGAGTGTGTAGTTCAAAAATTTCCATGTAAACATTTTTACACTTTATAGCTTTTTTTATACCTGTTACACACAATGTGTTAAAATTACTAGTATGATAATAAAATATACTGATATTTGTATAATGTTTACTACCAATGATGTGAAAGGCACATCACTGATATATGAATGAATACAATTATTTGTATGTCTATTTTTATAAACTAACATCGTATGGCAAATAACTACAAACCAATGAAAAAATTGACATGAACGTAATAAAATTTTTAAGAACATATGATATTATATACAACATCGATATTATTGTCAAACGTCCTTGCCCCAAGAGCCAGGAAACAGATCTTGGCAAGCGGCGATTGCTGATATGGCGGAATGTGCCGGCGCCCAGTCCTGCTGCAGCGTAAATCGGCCAGCACCGAAGTGCCGCGTCAACTCACGTCGGAGAACACGGTTTTGATACTCGGCGGCGTTGATCCTGACGTTTCTTGAGTGAACACCAGCGGCATCTTACCGGTAGCGCCATACCATTACCGAGGCTGGGATATGGCTAAGCCAAATTCGCCGGACTTAAATCCAACGGACTACTCGGTGTGGTCCACTATGGAGCAAAGAATCTCAGGAAAACGATACGCTACTGTGGAGCAGCTAAAAGCGGCTTTGTCGCGCTCTTGGGACGAGATTACGGCGGAAGAGTGTGCGACCATCATCGGCAATTTTAGGAAGCGTGTAAAAAATGTATTGAAGCCAAAGGAGGCATTTAAGCATTTATTGTATTTTTTTGTATATTGTTATTGTTGTAATAAAACGTTGTTATTAATTTAAGTTGAATGAATTTGTTGTTATCCAGTATTTTTTAACTGTTGACATATCTAAAATAAGTGACAGAACTTTATTGTCTGCCCTACCATTCTTATCTACTAGCTTCTCGATATCCTGTATTAGCAGATATACTTGACTTATTGTATTTAAATCATATGTATTCTATGAAACCTGCATGGTAAAATGGCATCCAATTTGACTACCGTGCATAATTATTAGACTTAAAAATGGTAGTACCCACGTTACAGAAATATAAGATTTAACTATCATAAAACATAGTTGCAGGAACACTGAAAACATGTAACTACTTTATACACTCTCCATCAATTTAAACCGATGTAGATTATATCTATGTAGCTCTTGTTTGCCTTGAAGGAATTTAGTTTCAGACTGTGCACAAAAGAGACAACAACGGCTAAGTCTTCCAACGTCTCTTTAAGATCATGCATAGAGAGAATCCTATTGTTCGAACTAAATGTTAGCCTCTGGTCAGTAGGCGACTGACCTCAGCTATGAGCAGGGAATTATTTCTGGATCCCGTCACTACTCCACCAATAGCTGCTTTAACTAGCTAAGTAAAATAGACAGTCAAATAAGAATAATATAGAATTCCGTATCCTATCAAGCACATTGGTCGAATGAATACAATAAAGTAAAACAGGATTAAATAGTGCGATTTAAACATTTAAGTAAATCAATCAGAATTATAAAATATTAAGTAGTGCAATAAAAAAGACATAACAAAAGTAAATCAGTAGCGGAGTTATTATAGTTTAAGCGGTAAAGAAAAACAAATAGAATCGAGTACGAGTAAGTATGTGAAAAAATCAAATTTTATCGAACGAAATGAGTAAAATTAACTATATGCAACGTGGTCATGTGAAAATTGGAACATCCTATATATTTTATGCAACTCGAGAGACCGTCGCCTGAGCTTTTCAAAAATATACAGAATATCTATATTTTACAGTTTTTGAGATAATGCATGTCTATTGTTAATATGCAACATCATATCACATTATATATCTCATGAAACATGATATTTTTTTAAAGATTTTAAATGAAATATATGAAATTAAGTAGATATTTTTAACTAGGAGTTAGCTTTTAATATAAAAGTGTATGCAAAATTTAGTAAAAATATATCAATTTTGCTTTAAAAAGAAACGGTTAATATTGAACCATTCTTATAAATTTATTTTTGTTTTTCATATCTTTAAAATCTTTAAAAAGGTATGATATTGAATGCTAGTAGAAATTTACTAATTAAAGTTTTATTTGCTTTTTTTAATTTTACCAAATGAACAAAAAAAATTTAATCTTGAAAGTATGGTGTTTTGAGTGTTAACATATTGTGTATTGTGTTTCAGTAAAAATTTTGCTAAAATATTGTTAATGTTCGTGGACAAAGTATAGTATTCTACTTGCATATAATGGCTCTAATTCACTAGGGTGATTTACCTTCACCCTTGTGAATTACAACCATCATTATATGCTCGTTGAATAATATACTGTTATAAGTTCCTACAACATCAATTCTTACATCTCTTTTTGTATCTCGAATAACCCCCCTCTAGTACATGTTGTATATTATTCACTCATATTCTGTCTTAAGTAATTTAATTTTAATTTTATTTATTAAGGTATTCAGAATAGTAATGCTACTAGATCGACAGTGTACTAAATAAATTGAGGGTGTCACTATCCTAACATCGTTAACACTTTGGTGTTAGTTAGTTCGATTTTTACTTTTACATGGTTGGCTGGTTTGATATCTATTATGGTTGGTTCGGTAATAGTTTGACTTGAAGATAATTCTGAACAACCATTTTTAAAAGCTGTAAGCAGTCGAGATCTCAAAAAATTGGGCCACTTTGTACATTCTACTACCATTTCATTATATCATTTATTAGACATTTTCTATCCTCGCTGATTTTAAATTTGTAAAGCCGGTAGATACTCATACCGCCCTAAGACGTTATTTGACATTTAATGTGTCTCAAAATAGAGTAATTCTGGCAAAATAATACACTAGTATTTTGATTAAACTTCAACTTAAATTTAAAGAATAGAATATCACAAATTCGAATTATTTAAACTGAAATAGAATCGCAAGAATATATACAACCTTTCCATAAATAGTTGCTGGTAGTTAAAAGAAAATTAAAGCAAAATAATTGACTTTTGTCTTATGATCCACTACAAGCCTCTTGTATTGTTATGATGTTTCGACATATTCACAAACTAATTAGAGGTTAAAAATATTTGAGTAAGATAGGCCATTCAAATCTGTTAAAAAATGTTCTTTGGAACTTTATCTTGAATATATTACTTCAGATATATAATTTATTTACATGGCAAATCATAATATTATTTTTACGTATGCTTGATAATTATAGGCCCTGTCTCTCTGTTTTTCTGAATTGTGGATTATGAACAAACATTTTTCAATTTAGTTGAATCTAATAAAGCGGCAATTTCACATAGCAGTCGGCTTCTATAGCAATTCAACTGCTAAGGTTCTACTATCGCAATTCTACTGAGATATCCTATTTGATAGGCATGAGTTTGCTTGCTTAATAGAATCAGTAAAATATGTTTTAACAAGGTGCTACATAAATAAACAGTGGTGAATTGTGTTATTATTAGAGAAAAAGTCATTGTTTAAAAACACATATTAAGAAAAATTGTTCGATAGAAACAATATTATTAAATAGTGTTGGCATAAAAATAACCATTTGTCTGCAATATTGAACACCACAGCTTTTCTTTCATATTATTTTTCATTGTAGTACGTTAGCTGTTACAAAAATATTAATTCCCTTTATATATTCCAATTACAGTAAAAAATTGTTCTTTAACAAACCCAATTCGTTTAATATTTTTCACGATTTTGTTTTTGTCAAGAAACTGTGATAATAAAAGTAGAAATTTCTCTAGTTTTTGTAATAGTAGTGGTTCCAATACAACCGGTAGATGTATGTCAACCTTATTCACTAGTTTCCTTTTATGAGATAACTGTAGACTGTGGTCAATATTACATATATTAACATGGAGCAGCATGGAAATAGTTTCAATTACATATTTACAATTCCTATTCTAATCTATATGTCTTATTTATTGTAGAGCTTAATATCTGTTCTTTAGTTCATATTTTCAGTAAGCTGACGAATATTTGTAATTATCGAATTAAGATACCAATTTTCTGTTACAAAAGTAGCTACTATTCCAATTTTCAATGCAACAAATGTCAGTGCATTCAGTGTTCGAGAAATTTAATAAACGGTTCCACTTAGGTAAACCAAACATAATTTACCAATAGATCCCAAGGGAACCCCAATGTCAATCTCTGTCAAATTGATCGGAGGCAAAGGGTAATTTGTAGTTTAATATGGGATTCCTGCAACTGCTCACTGAATGTAAGTGATTCCCAGGTCACCCAACGCAAAACTTTACAAGCTAATTTTATTGCTTCTATATACATTTTAAAAATAATTTGAAAGGCATTTCTTATTTCTCCAGTTCAGCCAGTTATAAGTTTGTCATTCGTGAACAACTTAGAGTGTACTCACTTATATTTTATATAAGGCGAAAATAGAAGTATCAGAAATGTTTTTTACGTCTTCATTTTTATTCAATGTAATTTTGAAATAACCACATTTGGTACATGATTTAGGTTTATTATTGGCCTTCTTTGACTATATGTTCAAGTAAATTGAAGCACTATAAGATGTTCATTGAGGGTGAGTCACCCCTCAAATTTAATCAAACTTTGTTTTCATTGATCGAATTTAAAAATAATGATAATATCCCGTGCATAATTTAATGTAAACCACTTTTTTTACTCTTGTTAAATTTTTAAAAACTTTAAAGTTTTTAAGAAAAAATGCATTAATTAAAATAAGGTTTTAATATTGTTTATTAAAAGAAATCAAAAAGTCGGCAGTAGACTGTCTTTAAAAATTGGCAGTTAGTAATAAAACTATACAATAAAATAAAAACAAAAAAATCAAATTAAAACCATAGGAATTATTCAAAATGGGCACCATTTTCTCTGAAACATAAATTTACTCTTTAATGTTCTCCAAAGAAAATAATCAAATTTGTTGAGTTCTGGCGATTGTGGTGGCCAATTTTGAGGACACTAATTGTTTCCTCATCCTAACCATTTAGTTGAAAAATTAAAATTTAAAAAGTCTCTAACAGTAGTACTAGTAGTAGTACTCCATTATGCATAAACCAAAACTCTAGTCTATGTTGCAACGGTAAATCTTCTATTAAATCAGGAAGAGCATTTTGCAGAAACTCCAAGTAACTTTCGCCATTTTGGTCCAATCAAATAACGGTTAGTAATACCCAAACATGTATCTTATACTCGCGTTGAAAATATCTAGAAGCTATTGCATAGAGGTTGACATAGGTATATTCACGAAAGTTGTGAATATTAGTAATTCCTCTACGAGCGAAACAAGTCTCATCAGTGAAAAGAATTTTCATGTGAAAATTAATATCATGATCCAAGATAGACTTGGAAAAGGTCACTCGACAATGCAAATATTGAGGCAATAGCTCTTGCACTTTTTGAATGTGATATGGATGTAGTGGATTACGTTTAAGAATTCGGTAGAGATGTTATTGATAATCCAGTTTCTGTAGATAAACGTTTAATATTTATTTGAGGTTCATCTTGTACCATTATGACACTAGGACACTCCTGTAAATAGCCTGGAAGAGCTGCAGCTACGGATTAATCAAAAGTGTCAAGAAATCCAAACCAAGGAAGGTGTTTTCAAAAGAGTTCGAGTATCGTTGAGACGAAGATGTGCCTGCTTGGAAATGGACGGAGGGCACTTTGAACATCTTCTGTAACTTTGTTTTTTGTTCTTTAAAAGCTTCCTTTGTCGGTTTATTCCTAATAAAATAAAATGTTTGAACAACGAATAGTGGTCCATATCTCCGCAACCGGTACTTTGCGGACCCATGTTTATTAAGACTTTTCTGCTTATTTTGGTTCATACTATTACCTCCTGAAATATCTTTTTTTAACACCCTGTATTTTCTAATGTGTTTTTTGAATACATTCTAGTCATAATATTTAATAAGCCGGTAATTTAACAATTTGTACAAACAGTTACAAATAATGATAATTTGAAATTTGAGTCTTCTAATGGATATAGGTTAATGCTGCGTTTCAATTTTTTTTATATAAAGCGACTAATACGATTTCAATTACTTTAGAAACAATGCAATAATTTCTAATTTAATAAACGTCCAGGTCAAATTAAAACACTCTAGATCAAAAATTGTAGTTACCAAGGTTTTTAAACACCTTCCTAAATTTAAATTGTTCTGATATTATATTTTCTTCAGCCAGAAAATATATTCGTTTGTATCCTTTGAGACGCTTGTGACTCTACATAGAACTTAATATCTTTTAGCGAAATGTGACTAAGACCACAATGGAGCAATTCCATCTATTCAAGTGAAATAGTAATGTGTGCAAAAGTTGCCCGATAAAAGTTCTACAATGAGATAAAGGAATGTAATAACCGTTCGGCGAAACTAAACTTTGAAAATATAAGGTGTATTTATTGCTGAAAACTGAGGAGAAACTGCTTATTTAAAGCAGTACTGGGATCAGTAATAGCAGAAAGTAAACACGGGACGCCAACTTGTAAATTACTTAACTAGACAATGTGCTGTTCTTCATTAAATTCTTTTTAAACCCGCTCGGTTTAATAAAACAAATGTAATCAGTTAAATTATCAACACTAACTAAAAAGAAAGTTCTATATTTATATAATACTCATCGTCATCTATACGACTATTTCGTACAAGGCCGTCTTTTAACATAGAAAAAACCATCAACAAAAGATTGCTTACCTGGCAAAAACTAGGAGGTCCTATCCAACACGAGGCCCAAAGTGCTCTATGAAAAAGATGGCCTGATAACGTATATTAAAGTCACCTTATTTCTCGTCATAAAATGATCACATTTGTGATGTTTTTAGGTACAGAAATCCCGAAAAATAAAACAATTAGAACAAAAGGAATATCAAAAATTAAAGTATTTCTTTTGTTTATCCACTTTTACTATTTAAATTCTCCTCAATTAAAATAATAACTTTAAAAAAGTATTTGTAAGACACATTCAAATCCCACATTTTAACAATTATTTTCACATACAAGTGACCAATCTTATATGCAGAACTATGTAAGTTTATGTTATAATAATACTCACATATACAGTTAAATTAAATATAAACGTATTTTCAAATATTTCTATATCTAAAAATTTGTTGGTTAGACCGCTTTCTGTCGTTACATATTCGTTTTACTTCAATGCCTTTGAATATTTGCAAGTGGCATGAAATAACATTCCTGTTATTTGCTAAGCTCTATAGCATTCAGTTCTTAAATCTCTAAAATGATTTGCATTTGTAGAAAACACTATTCCAAGAATACGGCGGGCTTAATAGCATATTTACTTTTTGTATTTTTTGTTATATTTAGAATTTTCAAGCGCGTTGAAACTCGTCACAGATACCCGGTAATTTAATTTATTCAAATCATGTATAAATGTTGAATGATATTGGATAAACTTAATGCGTTGATGTATTTACTTACAAATTTCTCATAACAAAGGTATTTTAATAATGAATTGTGCACATTAACTTAGAATATTCTTGATAAATAAAATCAAAATGCAACAAGTGTAGAACTATCACCAAATACTTATTATTTTCTTTTTGGCAACGAAAAGATAGTACATTCAGTTCCATGTTGTTTCTTCATTAACTAATGTATTAAGTTAGGTTGTACTTGGTTAAGTCATTATCTTAGTTAATATTAAAGCTTAATTGTCGTAATATTGGTGTTTATAGTCTAGAGTAGATTCTGAAACAGTGGTAACAAATCCCAGTGCTAGGATCTTGTTACCACTTGTATTCTAAAGCTAAATTCTTTATAGCCATTTTGGTCTTTTGTTTCCATTTTTCTATTATTATTATGTTTTCAATAATTTCAGTTCGTTGTCATTCTATTGCTGAAAACTTAAATGTAGAAATCGATGACGATCGAAGAGTAATTCTACAAGAGTTTACAAGAAACAAAATACCAAAGTTTATTTTATGGTGCGTCGTTCGCTTTCGACTATACAATTTTATTATCGAGAACAAAATCCCACTACAGATATAAATTAGTAATCACATAATTTTGACGTATCATGTTATCATAAGCAAAGTTGGTAAAAAGATATGTTATATTTGAATAAAAGCAACCGATCATAAAGGTTCGTAAAATACAAACGTCCCATTTGGTCGGCAATAGGAAAGAAATAAATAAACTCTTGTGTTCAATCAGGCAAGCAGACCGAGAAATAAAAACTTCCAGCACTGCAAGACTGTGTAGATATCTGTTTTCTATCTCCGTTATACACATAAACAGAAATCATACAAAATTGAATAGTTAGATAAATACAGCTGTGGAATACAAGTGAGGGCGTACAAGTCCAATGAAATTGTAATAAGTAGGTCCACTCTTCACTTCCGCCTAAAATTTTCCTTTTGTCGACGCCCGTTTTCCTGCCTACCCACTAAATATCATAGGCCAGTTTGCCGTTGATTCGTCGCATCAACTTGTGTGTCCCTCAATAATTTGATTACACCGTACTTACTGGTTGACGGTATCTGTATTTGGTGCGAAACAATATCTTCTGTTTGACAATCTGAATGGATTTTAATGGGGCGGTCGGTATTAGATGGATTGAAATGCCAGTCCGGAAATATGTTTGGATTAAATGGAAAAAGTCTGTTTTTTTTTCAATTGAGTGTCGTAGCTCTTCTATATTCTTTCTCAAACAATTGACCGATAATATATAGGTAATGTGACAACTTTTCCCGGGTTGTTTTTTAGCCACAAATTAATTTCTTCATTGGAGAAGGATATAAGAGGTGAGAATACTTCCATATTCAGCGATTGCATCTCATGTGTACAATGAGGTGGCAAGGCTAATAAAAGAATACCATGTGATCTAGTACTTAATAGCTTCTACTGATTTGTGAACTACATATCCATCAAGCAAAAGTAAAACTTTTCTTCCAGTTGTACTTTGGACATTGGGCATGTTTTTGAAAATACCGTAAGAATTCAATAAATCTGTTTTGGCATGGCCGGATTCATTGTATAGACATACAGTGCTCCGTAAACAAGATCTTGAAATAACTTCGTTACCTGGGAAGTATTATCTCTGGTGAAATATATTGGCCTGCTCTATTAACAGATAAAACATTGTTCACACTAGGTTTTCTTTCTGCACTTACTAAACCTACTACTTGCTTAGGGCCTCTATGTGCCAAATTTTTTATAATTTACTAGGAACTATTTGAATTCCAGCCTCATCCATATTGTAAACTCTTGCAGGATCCTGAATATTACATGTCTTCGAAAATTAAGAAATTTTGCCACTGCTACTTTATTAAACCCACTACTCCGAGCAGTGAAAATTGCTTCTAGAGTTCTAAATGGGAGCTCCAGATTTCTGCGAAGAAAGTCTCGAAACCAAACAGTTCCAGCTGCTGTTGTTTAAGTTTTTACCAATTTAATTTTCTCTTTGGCCCTCAGCTTTAATGTACTGAATGGCGAATTAATTATATTTGTGGCCCTTTTACATTGCCTTACTTATAAAGCTAACTTTATGGTGTTTTGGTCTCAACTTTGACTATCAGTTTTGACATATCTGTCAACCACAATTTGGATTAACGGTTCTCGGTACATTTTATCTTCTTATTTGGGGACCAGTTTTTTTTCAATAATCTCATTACATTGTAATACCCACAAAAACATGATTGTTTAAACTACGATAATGCAGATGGCCATACCTTAAAGGAGTATTACACTATTATACATTAGGCAAGTTTTAACATTTATATGTCTACTACATGAGCCATTTTTTCGACAGTCGTGGTATAACGAAATTATTAAAATATTTTCAAAAGTCAAATTCGCTTTTGAACATATACGAACAAACAAACAACTACAATAGATGAGATCTGATCTAGTTATGCATTTCAAGGATTGCTTCTTCAGGCGGCCTCTTTTATTTTAAATTGAATCAAATGTCTAACTATAAAAATAAGATATAAATTAAAATAATTTGAGAAACAAAATTTTGAAACGACAATGTCAAAAGTGTTGATAATCTGTCTAATATAAATTAAAAGTAGTTGCCCACTTCATTCAAATATTTGGCATTTATGCAATAATTTTTTATACATTTTTATTAATATTGTGTGAAACTAACTACTACGGGGACTAATGTCCCGACCAGCATGGAATTTCACCCACAATATTTATACATATATTCTTTGTTATTAATTTTTATACTTTTTTTACTGTATTGCAAAGGTATTTAAGTTAATTCAAATACATTCTCCTGCATCTCTATTTCTCTAGTCCACGAGTAAAAGTTGGGCCAACTATGATAATTGTATTCGTGAAAAACAGAAGCCCGGCATAAAAATAATGCAGTATAAACTAGTCTAATATCTAGTCCCAAAGGAAAAGACAAATAAGCTGGCGAAGTTTAAGCAAGCAGAAAACTTGATGCAAATTTATTCTCACAGTTGGAAGTTCCTAATATTTGATCGTTAAGCATCATTGATGAGCAAATATGCTTTTTGTAGAGTGGAGGATAAAGTGAGATAATTATTGTCATTAGTCAGCAATAGTTTATACGTTCCTTCTGGCATGCCAGGTGAACATTGATCGTGGGCTATAAGTTTTTCAGGTGTAATTCAATGCTAGTCAGGGAGTTAGCTCTCTGAGTACCTAGTTCCTTTTTGAAATTCCCATTTTGCAAATATCGCAGTCACTTTTGGCGATAAAGACTGAAGTTTTTAATTTTACGCACAGTATAGTGTGTCACTTTCTGGTGCGGCCATTTTCAAGCCTAACATTGAGTAGCCAGACGACTAGATAGATATAATGTGCTACGTATGTCTTTCTGTTGGCTATAACAAAATGTGAACAGCCAAGGTTGGTCGTCTGTTGTCTCACCTACGAAACACTGATGAAAGCTAGCAAGTTCAAAACATGTATATGTCTGGTGGCGCAACTTAGACCTTGACTGACTGCTATACATTTTTCATGTGTAATCTAATGATGGTCGGGGCATTAGTCAGCAGAGTAGTGAGTTGTTTCTTGAAATTTCGCTTTTGCAAATGTTGTAATATGATTTTGTCACCCTATTTATGTGTAGAGGAGGTGTTTCATTTTTAAAATGATAAATTTGACGAAACGGTAAATTTTTTAAAATTATTGCCTCTTTGTCATATAAACTTTATAACAAAGTTACAGGGTATAAAAGTGTGCAAAAAATGTCTATTTATATATCTCCCAAACTAATGTGGATCTTAAACCATGTTTGGTTTACATTACTGGAATATATTGCCATACAATGGACAATTATTATTAACCTGATCAAAAACATGCATCAAAAATAAGTCGAGCAATAAAATAACAATATTTCATATTGAATTTCAAAGATCAAATGATGCAAAACATAGATATGGATTCGTCGTCTTAGTAGTGTATAGTTTATAACAGAACATACAAAATGCAATCACTATTTATTACAAGTCATATTGTTGAGAGCTACATTTTCTTCATATAAACTTTAAAATAATTTAGTTACGATGAAATCAATATAGGAAGCCTAATTACACAAGATTTCAATAAATAATCCAAGATTAAGAGCCAGTACTACTTCTGCCGTTATGTTTTAATAAACAAAGAATTTTAGCACTGTAAAATTTAATATATAGATTTTATTACGTGTCGAATGCTTATTTAGTTGATAAAAAAAGTTAGTAACTGATCTAAATATAAAACTTTCAAAGTTTAATTTACTTGAAAAAAAAAAATTGCAAAATTAATTATTTATAAGATGAGTGAAATTTGTTTGTAATATTCCCAACTAACTGTGGATGCTATTTCAGCAACAATTTGCCACCTATTTACTTGTGTAAGACAATATACACTGTATTATAGACTACAAAATCTTTGTAAGTAAAAGTACTAAAGTTTTCTTATTTACAAGAAGAAGATTAAATCGCAAAGTTTTAATAAGTAATTTTCCGAGATGTTAACCTCAAGCAAGTCATTTATGGTTTTAAACGCTGTTGGAACAAGTGCATGCAATGTAAATATTAAACATCACAGTGTTTATTGATTGCCTGTTGAAAGTTAGGTCCGCATCGGTTTCCTGATAAAAGCACGCGTGAGGCCTCTTTTGAGGTTAAATGAGGCGCGCAAGATCTCTGTCACAATTTATAAAAGAACCCAATCTTGGACTTTCAGACAATGGTTATGTACTGATATACATTATTTTTGTCACTTTGTAGGATTTTAAACAAGATTAATGTTCTTTACCATGCTCAAGACTTTTTTACATAACATATTTAACAAGGTGTTTCTGAAATGTGTATTCAAGATTGTAGCGCATGTAGGTAGATTAAGTTAATGACGAGAAAGTTAATAGTTTCTTTTTTCAAACGACTCTTAAAGGAGTTACCTTACCTGAAAATAGTTGTCCCAAATATGCTTTATCTATAACCCACAAAAGGTTTGCGTTGCTACATGGTAACATTACAATAGCCTCAATTTACAGTGTTCTGCAATTGAATATATTTTATTTAGGTGACCATAGAAGGCGCAACTTAGTTTTATAACCATTTTTAGTTCGCAAAGTAGCTATTAGATTATCATGCCTGTTGCAGTGTATTTAGATTATTCTTTCTTGAGACTATGTCATATGATTGAAAGTGAAAATGGACATAATTTTGTTTAAGTGTAATAACTTTTTTGTTATAATGGTATTAACTGATATGCTGACTCTGTATTTACACACTTTTATTAGATTTAAAACGAGCCTTTAACATTTTTGTGTTGGTATGAGCTTTTGCATAGTAAACTAGTCAGTTTTAAGCTTCGAGAAATTTTTACTTTAAATTTTACAATTAATCATAGCTTCATGGATAGATTTTTATCTGAAGATTTAAATAATATCTGAAATATGGTTCTCAAAGTCAGTTACTGATGATACATTTATATTAATCTTAAGGAGCTCCTTTAGATGTCTTGAAGTTAATGTCAAAATAACTCAAATAATGATCTGATTTTGATACAGCTTGCACTATTTTTTTTAGAAAAGCATTGAATGAATAATCCAAGTTTTTCACCTCGAGCGGCGAATGCAACATTGTAAAAAACTATGCCTACCTTTCTTCAGTATTTGGCCCTCTCGCATATTTCAGTAGACATTAGAATAGGTTTTAGGAAACCTACAAGTGAACCACCCCTTCATTTTTCATATTTCTCATTACTCTCTTATTACGTTTTATGACTATAAAGCCTATCCTTCCATCCTTGTCAAAGTTTCTGAAAATATATATTAGGCTATATTGTTTTGCTAAATTTACTTATTATGTGGGGATGCATTGAAAGAAAACGAAAATTATGAATGATTGTTTTAATTTCAATTTAAAAAAAATATCAAAATTAAAATAGACTTAGTTCTAATTCATTCAGGACCAGATTTACAAAAACCCATTTACCCAAAACAGTCACAATATGTTTCAATTTATTGTATTCAGCATAATAACAAATTAACACTATTAAAAAACGAAATATATATCATAAGACGATAAGAACACTTAATCTTGTATTTGACTATGCATTATGTTTTTGGAGAGTTTTCTCTTTTACTAATAATAGTTTTTGTTGCAGGTATGTTGATGTTAATACTATTTACTAGTCTGATGGTAAGTTTTTCTCCTTCCTGGAAAGCATGTTCCTATCATTAGTATCTTTTAAATTTGAGGTGATTTACAGTTTGGGTTTATTAAAAAAACAAATGCTGATATACTTTAGGAATTCGAATCAATACCGGCTTCGAAGCAATTTTAGTTATGTGTTATATAATATCTACCAGGATTTTAGTTTAATGTTATCGTACTAGATAATTTTGTATTTTTTTATTATAAAAATTTACAAAAATTGTACATCCTAAATTGCTTAAATGTAATTATAGGCCCATGTTATGGTATGGTGATTGAATCGCCCTACATTCACATCATGATTAATATTTTACTACACGCAAATACACAATTATGTAACTTGTGCTAATTGTAACTCGCCTTGAAGCAGTCTAAATATAATTTCGCCATTATTCTTTTCTGCAAACTGCAATTTTTAACAAAGGAACGAGAATACTATAACAGAGATTAAATTATTTCCGTGTAGGTAGGCAAAGCAAAAATGATCGACGATAAATACGTCAAGTTTGATACGTAAATTCCAAAATTCATGATTTTATACAAAGTTGTTATTATAAATTAATAGTATATTATTCAACGAACATATATTGATGGTTTAATTCACGAGGATAAATGTTACGACACGAACCGTCCCGAGTGAATTACAGCCATTATATGCAACTAGCATAGTAGTATTTGCCTACGACTATTAACAATATTTTGGCAAACTGAAAAATGTATGCAATATTTTAACAATCACAACTAGAACATGGCACATAATATCTTAAATATCCTAAAACTGTGAAAATCTGTCTGTCTTTAGCCGAGAACCTACCCTGCGCAATAATAAACGCCAAGATCTTAGTTCATGGAAGACTCTTCATCTCTTCTCTCTGCAGCTCCCCCGCACCAAAACTCTTAGTCTCCCAAAAGCCGCACAGTGCCTTAGAGAGTGGATGCAAGTGTCTTCTTCTTCTCCACACTCCAGGTATAAAATATCCTTCTCTACCTTTATCAAATTCAGATGCCTTCTGAGTCTGCAATAACCTATCAGAACACCCCCCCCCTCGCATTTGGTTCAGGGATCTTCGACTGAGGTGAGGTTCAGCAGCCACACCATCCTAGATCTATTGGGTCCAAAAAGTCATGGGCACATCTATTTCTTTCCCAATTTTATCCTAATATTTTATAAACCCATTCACTATGTACGCTATTAACACTACCTTCCTTCCAATTCCAATAATGGGTGTCAAATCCGAGACAAGCTAGCTGGTTATGCTTCTCGTTACCAGAAATTCTTTTATAGTCCGAAACCCAGAACAACCCCACTGAACGAGAGTACATCTCGTCTTTGGAAAGTTAGCCTTAAGTGCAACATGGCTGTACTCCACACACCATCCCTTACTTCTTCCTTGCTTGTTACCATAAAAATATCAAAGACCTGGAAATCTTTAGCCCGTGACCGAGTGAAGAACTCTGCTGGGTGTCCCAATTTTCCAAGTATATTCCTGCACCCGAATACTCATCTCCCACCCGGGACCCATCCGTGTAACATACCAGGGATCCCGTGGGGAACATATCCTCTACCTGCTCCCACCGTTGTCTTGAGGTGAAAGGAAGTATACCTTGTTTTCAACCTCCGCTTCAGTAAATCTTAAAGCAGAGATGGGACTCCCTTTCTGCTTTGAGAGTTACAGCAGAATGACCGTCCTCGACCTTCTGCCCTCCAACCGCCCGCATCACTTACTCTCAGGTTGGTCGCTATCGTTTCGCTCACAATACATGTTGGAAGGTTGAAGAACTATCAGAGCAGCAGTTGGAGTCCTCCTCATTGGATCCGTGATGGATAAGTAAGTCAATCTTTATATCTTCGATAACCCCTTGGCCACTATCACCCGGTCCACACTGAGCCACCACACCAAGGCCCATATTTTAGCCTCAGCCTGATCATATCGTGTACACCTACCTACTACTTTCCTTAATTGGCAGAAGGTTACCATTGACTTAATTCTTTCAATCCGTGGCCCCAAGACAACACTGTTCGAGATTACCCCCAAGTATTCTATCTCCCTAACAAGAGTCAGTGCCTTCCTCTACTCCTTCCTCCTAGTTGGAGCCCTGAAATCATCTGCCTTCCTCCTTTTTGTGTCATCTGTCTTTTTTGCGTTGACTGAGCAGTTCGCATACTATGCCCAGAAATCAGTATACGACTAGAACCACACCATTGCCAGCGTTGGCCTAACTGTCTCTATATCCCTCTAGAGTAAGACGGTTTAAGAGATCGTAAATCATCAGGCACCTTCGGTGCAGCGTGAGGCAACTACCTTGCGAGCAGCTACCTCTCATCCTTAGGTCCCTGAGGCAGTCTCCCATTATGCACTAACTGTCCTTCAATAGTTAATACCGGTGAATTTTTGTTTTCGTTAATCCATTCCCGTTACTGTAACAGTGAACAATTTAAATTTGTGACAGAAGTGTGAATAATCATTAATCACAAGTGAATAATGACTATATACTGCTATGGTGCATTATGTACATCATTATACTTGAAGAAACAGATGAATAATGTATATATTATAGTCGTGGATAAATCAATTGTTCACACAAAATAATATACAGTGCGGCGATACATTCTTGAGTAGCTTATTGTCGAATAGTACATCTAGGTACATCCTTCGGTGCACCGTGAGGCAACTACCTTGCGAGCAGCTACCTCTCATCCTTAGGTCCCTGAGGCAGTCTCCCATTATGAACTAACTGTCCTTCGATAGTAGTTAATACCGGTGAATTTTTGTTTTCGTTAATCCATTCCCGTTACTGTAACAGTGAACAATTTAAATTTGTGACAGAAGTGTGAATAATCATTAATCACAAGTGAATAATGACTATACAATACTGCTATGGTGCATTATGTACATCATTATACTTGAAGAAACAGATGAATAATGTATATATTATAGTCGTGGACAAATCAATTGTTCACACAAAATAATATACAGTGCGGCGATACATTCTTGAGTAGCTTATTGTCGAATAGTACATCTAGGAAGTTAATAACCAAATAATATTATCAACTTGTTTTTGTTAAATACATAATATACTAATCATAGGTACATTTAACATATTTGGTATCTGTTTTTACTGCTTATGTCAAATATTGCAATTATTTATGAAAGAATTATTTTTCTTTTAGGAAAACGTTGCAAACCGTTTTACCATATTAACTGTATTTGATTACATATTAGTCTAATTTTAGGGTTTAGAAAACTTTGTTTCTATTTGCTTTAACGCTCTATATCCGCTATATTTTCCAAAATTGCTGATTTCTTTCGCTAAGTGGAGAAGTGAAGTGTGCGAACGTATTATCCTACTTATTTAATTTATACTTTCCTGCACCTGCATGGGACAATGTATATGCTGGTAATATGTATTACGAACAGCTATCTTTAAAAGGTTTATAAAACAAACACAGTCGCCTTCGGTGAACTTTTTAAATTTTTAGTCCTATAATATGCCTTGATAAAATATTACAGAAAAATGTAAGGATATCCTATATTTTAAAATACATTAGAAATGTATGTAGTATTGCCTCTGGTAAAATTTCACAATGTGATGGATAAACAAACTGGTAGTTTAGGTTTAAATTTTACGGACTAAGTACCTATCAAAGATATAAAAGTCTACAGATTATATTCAAGATCATCTTCCTTATAATATTTCAAGAATACTCATATTTCAATGCTTTTGGTGTCAGTAGTAGCTATTAAAAAGTTTTTATATTAAAGCCGGTCATCAATCACCTACAACTGCTTTATGGGGATATCATATCATTCTGAACACATGTTATAGGCACCACTCAACAGATGTAATTTTGAATACTGTAGTTAATATTCTGATAGTATACACGCTACGAAGTGGTTAGTTACAGTTCAGAATATTTTAACCCATCCGTTATTACTGAAATAAATTAGCAATTAAACTATTTTGCAACTTGTACTGCAACTTGAACAATATTTAATGGGCTCATTTGGTATAATAAAATTATATCTTTATTTGTCCATATTGTCAAGGTCTGCACGATGGACCATCATGCTAGCCCACTGCAATGGGCCATTATGTAGGGAGAGCTCTTGCGAAGAATGGTATACGACGGCTTAAGTGTAAGTTTTTCGAACACACTACTAGAAAACTACATCGACCGTGATTATATTGAATGATTGGCCAGCGTGTGGACAGCAGCAATGACCATAGTGATAGTCGACGTATTCAGTGGTATATTACATTAGGCTAGCATAATGGTCCATCGTGAAGAGGGGCCTGTTATAATTTAAGTATAATATGTTGAAAAAATGACCCAAAGGATATATTAATACCTAAAGTTAGGTGATGTGGCATCACATAATCCTATCGTTCGCCTCATCCCACGATCATATTACATATCCGTCGTTGACGTTTGTATGTCGGTGTATTTATTTGTAGTTACGGTTTTTGAATTTTATTAATTTGTATACACAATGGTTTCTTTGGAGTCTAGTTTTGTTAAAGGGACTTTTTATGCAATACGTCCATAAATATTTTTATACAGGGTGTTTGTTAAATGAATGAATGGGCCATCATTTAAGACTGGCTTCTTAAAATAAGATCATTTAAATTAACTTACCTTAATATCATTTTGCTTCCTTAAGAAGTTATAGACCGAGAAAGTAGTTTTTTTATCAGTTTATCAGTTTTCTACGCTCATATTTGTGAGCTTTTCGTGTTAAATTGTGTTCCACTGTATCTTTTCTTTCAGAGTTTTTTAGAAGGGGAGTTTTTTGGAAAATGATTAGTTATTTTGAAACAGCATTCTATTAGTTTTAAAAGAGATCGTATCAACAAAAATAATAAGACTTTCATTGTGCTATATATAATTTGGGAATCACTTTCAAGATTAAAGATAAATTTTTAAAATAATTTTTAGCAGTACTTAATTCCATTGCTTTTTAACATACTAGGTTGAAATTTTCTACGTATTTACAGGATTATAAATATCATGCTTTTGAGAGTTTTTAGAGAACTGTACCATAAGTATACAAAGAGTCTCTTCTACCTCAAGATTTCCAAATAAGAGTAATTTGGGATATGGATGTTCTAAGCAAAAAACAGATCGTCCTTCGATAGGATTTATTTTGTTTTCTAAAGAGGCAACATTTACGCATAACGTAGTGAATAATATTCATAGCATCTACGAGTATTTATGGGCAATTAACAGCCATCATAAAGAGACAGGTCATCAAGTTAAGTCTTCAATCAATGTATGGGAGGGAATAGTTATAGATATTCTTTTATGTCCTTTCTTGGCAAGTCGATTAATTGCCCGGGAATTTACTTTTTTGTGGTTTTTGTTATTCAACACAATATATGGCTTCAGCTTATCTACACATGTTCTAAACCATCTAAGCAAAACCTTTTCTAACCGCTACAACAACAAAATGCTTCTCTTCACTGAAAGTCTTTTCCACTACCTCAAACCTCAACCAAATAAATTTTGTTTCTCCGCGTTGACGAAAAGTTTCGATTACAACGTTTCAGTGTCATAGGATGTTATTTATGAAAACGAACTGTAGGATGCATAAAGCACTTAAAGCAGATATTTCAATAAATGCGGTTCTTGGGAAACAAATAATGCAGCAGAAGGTAAATTTGTCTGAAATTTCAAGGTGTGCAAGAACCATTTAGATCAAAAGAATAGGTCTACTATCTTCTGGAGTTCTTTTGATCCATGTTTATTTATTTAAACTTTAGGGACACTAACGGGATTAACCCATGAACAGTATCCGCAACTAACATTAACAAACATAAATACCATAGCGATTAAAAACACAATTACAATTACAAATTGAAGAAGACAAAACAACAAATTATAAGCTTAAAAATAAATCAGTCAACAAAGACTTCAGTGATTTGTCAGAAACCGCAAGCAAATCAATATCACAACAAAATCTGTTGGAAGAATGCATTATTCTACATACAGGGAAATTACTAGTATAATTTGTTCTTCTAAATGGTAAATAGGAGGGGCATGATAATGCACGATTGCAAGCCACTGTCCTAAAGCAACAGCTTTTTATGCTTTTCCAGTGGGAAATTTTTTTACCATCCCACCATAGAGCCAGGAGCTTACACCGAGTGATTTTTATCTGTTTGAAAAGCTGGAAGGAACACATTTTCACACAGTCAACACGCAAGCGTCGATCTTTTATCAAGAAAGCATTTTCAAACTCGTTCATCGATATGACAAACAACAACTTTTACTACGACTACGTTGAAAAATGACTTGTATTAGTTAACCTTTGGCAATAAAATTATCTTGTTATTCATATTTGCCTTTATTTTATGCCTCCTTCGAAGTTGAACAAATATGTACCTATGCATTTGCAGAATAATGATAAACATTAATATTTGAAATTCTCCTGCAATAGTTACCACTTTCAATACAATTTTAAAAGTCATTGTTTCTTAAGTCCAAACTCTAAGACACGTTATTTTGCAAACTGATGTTGATATTGTATGGTGTCAATTCACGTTCAGATAATCATAACGTAGAAGTTGTATAATGTGAGTTCCATTATTTTTGTTCGTATACTCTACGGTTAACTGCATGACCTATTAAAATATGACGTCTTGTATAATAAAGAATATATATATAATTCTGTTGAGTCATTACTTTTTTTGTAAAGTATTTACTCGTTACAGCAACGATATTAATATTTTGTACATGAACTGGACAAATTTGAATACAGTGATAAAGACATAACAATATCCGGAAAGTATAAAGTTATTATGAAAACCATAATCTGTAGACAAGTCTTTTCCCTCCTCTTTTGTTTCCGGATAGCTTTCATGTTGTAGCACTTACTGCCATGATAAATAATTTTGAAACAAACATTTAGTATAAAAGTCTTAATAAAAATGCCCTGTACTCATAATGGTTTCATATAGTAGGTACAACTGACATTCACATGCAAGATTCACGGTAAACTTTTCTGAGAATTGATTGGCACCATAACTTCACATTCCACTCCAAATCAAAGTTTGGAGAACGCTGCTCTTAATCTATGCTCTAATTACCAATAGATATTGCTGCCAGACAGCGCGGCGTGAATATTGCACGAGCTAATGGGAGGTCAAATTCAACTCAAGTAACTTTATCTCGTTGCACATGAAGCATGTGTTGGCTTTAAGTTTAAGTAAGAGACATGTTCTTAACTTTCAAAAACTTACACAGTAAGTACCTGATAAGTTTCTGAGTGTTAATTTTACCTATCTGTGATGTTAAAATGAAATAATTAACAGGGAATTTCTTGTCAGCACAGATTCTTTTCATACAAACATTTTTATGGCATGTTTATAAACAATTAAATATGAAGAAGAAATTTAGTTTAAAATTGGGAAAGGATAGTAATACCGTTTTGTAGGTTTGCAGGAATTAAAATGGATATTAGTAGACTAAATCTTCCCCACGAGACGTTTAGAGAAAGCTGTCTTTCAGTATAATGGATGAACAAAATGATCTGTTTATTGAAAAACATATATATTAAACGACAACTACAGGATCGTCATAAACTCCAAAACGCAATATATTTATTGTCAATTATGGAAACAGTTAACTTACAAAAATTTTAAAATACAAATATAAAAGAGCATCAACCTAGTTCCAATTCAAAATTGTTTTATTTAATTTTGCTTCAATTGTATAAATGATGTAATATCTCAGAGGTAAAAGTAACTCGGCAAAACTATAGCATTTTAAAGAAGAAGTCAGTGACTTTCCGCTGAAAGCCATTTGATATGACATTATTATATCGAATGTAAACAAAGCGAAAATGATATTTAGAGGGTTCGATATTCAAAATTAAAAATAGCCAGTCTATGTAAAGCTCGTGTGTATGGATGCACGTAACGACTTCCCAAAAAGAAAGCTCTTTCAAGTTTAGTATGAAGATTGGATTGAGGTAAAATCCCATTGCAATCTTATAAATCTTAACTCACACGTTGATATGTGACTTCTTACCATCTAAATTTTATTTTGACTTTTTCTATTAATAAATAATTTGTTCTATCTTAAACCATTCATGTGTGGAGTCGTAGCAACAAACTATTGACAGACTGTAGAATATTATATACTATTATCAATTTGTAAAAAAAACATTAAGGCCTAACAAGTTACCACATTACTGTCATTAGAACACATGACATTGATGCGTCAATAGTATATTCCATATAGTCCAAACCATGGTACATTAATTAAAGCATCTGAATAAACAGTTTTTACGTATTAGCTGTGAACTATCAAGACTTGTATGGCGTAAATTTTGTTAGGCATATAGTTTCAGCCTGTCACTAATGGTTCGAATAAAGTAGTTTCTTCAGAATTTTTTTTTGTCTTGGAGGTAATTTTTAACACAGCAGCTATAACTATAACAAAAGAACGACCAGAAATGGATTATTGATTGGAGTATCTTATTCTCTAAGAAATTATGCCACAGTTATCCAGGTTGACATAACTGCTATCTATGCTTATGGCCGAAAATCTCTGTTTATCAGCATATGAACAGATATGCACAGATATTCATTTACACGTGGTTTTGTCTCACTTAATCATGTTATACACGGTCTTGATCTTTTTGGAACAGGATAATCGTATTTAGCTATCCTAAATTCGTACTCATGTTAAACTGACCGGCAATAAAATGGTAGATATATTATCAGCCAGGACTTAAGCAGTCAACTGGAGTTTCTACAATGCTAGTTAATAGGATACGTTGATAATAATTGGATAAAAGAACGTCTAACGTTGGACGGGTCAGGTTTGTGGCAGGTCAGTTTTTTATAATGAGGTCATCAATTTTAGGACACATACACAAATAAACGGTAGGGACAGGACAGGGTCTGTTTTAAGCTCTATTATTAGCTGCATA
This sequence comes from Monochamus saltuarius, assembly GCA_025584915.1. NCBI lineage: Eukaryota > Metazoa > Arthropoda > Insecta > Coleoptera > Cerambycidae > Monochamus > Monochamus saltuarius. The sequence goes on from CM046726.1 coordinate 18,495,854, forward strand.
CAAAATGGGTCATGAGACCTGGGAAAGACATTTAGGAATTCTAGATATGTTTGGGTCGATAAAGTGTTACTTTTATCCCAAAAAGATTAATTTTTAATTCGTATATTAAATTGTCAAGAGTTATTTGAGAACCTACTCTTACATTATAGTAGATATAATATATTTCAACCTATTTAACTCTGAAAGTAGCTACACACTTTATGAATTACGTATTCATTTCCAGGTTGCAGTGAACACCCGAAGTAAATATTCCTGTCCTTATTAATACATAATAAGTTGTAGCGTTCGCGTAAAATACTGCATCTCTTTAACAAAGCTTTCGCATTGTCCATAATTACAAGTGCGGCTTAACTTAAAAGTATTCGTCATCGCATATTTGTTGAGGTAATACTCAAAAGTTAATCATTTATTCAATAAGTCAATCTGGCATTCAAAATTTCTGGCATTCAGTTTTTAGCTCGGCAATTCATGGAATTCTAATTTAGAGTTGAAGTAAATAAAACATAAACGAAATATCACAGCGCACCTATCTTAACTTGAATAAACATGAAACTAGAGGTAGGTAATTAATTTTTTCATACTGCTTTTATCTGCAAAATAATTCGCGTGTTTTCTCATTTAATCGTTTGTTTTTTGTTAGTGCAAATTTCCTTAATGGTAGACTATATTGTTTTTTGTTATAAAAGATTTTAATGAATACACTGATAACGAAACCAAAAAGTAAAACATGCGTGTACGTTTTACTCATATTTTATTGTATCTCAGTGAAGCTACAAAGTTCTTTAGTTATTTAGTTAGTTATTATTCCAACAGGGTATAACTCGAATTAACGGAATAAATAAAAGTACAATAATAATAAAAATAAGAGAGAAAATAAAATATAACAACAATCGATAAAATATCAACTTATAGTTAATTAGTTAAATACATACAAATAAATACTGCTGCTTGTTTGGAACACTCATACATCCACATATGTTGATATGTTGGAGGCTGTACAGAGAAGGTTTCTGAAATACACTTAGGTATTTCAGAAAATATCATATTTATTCCATAAGAAATTTTTAATACAATCTGCTTTTAAGTGATTTTAAATTTACTTCTTTGTATAGACGCCGTAACATTAGATGTGTAGTATTCTTATATAAGATCATACATAATCTTGTTGATTCACCGGAATTACTTGCCCGCATTTTATTTCACACGCCTATACCTGCTTCAAGAAGTTGTAGAACATTCTATCTTCCTTTCATTGTTTTAGTAGTCCTATACATCTAACATGTAGAATTTTTGAGACCTTTTTAACTGCTGATATATTTTCCGTCACTTTGCGGCAATTTAAACATTTACTTTCTGTGCTATATAATTAAAGTTACAATTTATTATTCTTATTATTATTTTGTTTTTTTTTTCTATATTTATATTGTATGCAATTTATATAAGTATGTGTATGTATATTACGTTATTAATATGTGAAGAATTTTTTTTTTTCACTCAGTGTACTGCCTTTTTTACTCATGACTGTAATACTCCTGTAAATGGGCTGTCAGCCTGCTGGATGTTAAATGAATAAAAATAAAAAAATAAAATAAAAATAAATACACATATCAAGCAAACAAGTGCAAATTATAACTACAACGCTTGAACTACCACATTGGTATGCAATTCTATTAAATGAACTACGCAATAAAAACGAGGTGATTTTGCTAAGGCACTGGTTCTAGGAATGTCACATTAAAAAAAGTGTCTGTTGTCTGGAATTACCACGTGAAATCCGACAACAAATTTGACTTAAAGTACCGAGCAATCAACTTTGCACTGTTTAATGTGAGTTATGAAGATAATGAACTGGTGCAACATCATAACGCACATACAGTGATTCTAGACCCAAACGTGTTAAAACACTGACATGATCAAATTCTGTGGAGGAATAAAAGCCATCTTCTGAAAAAGCTAGAATCTTTAAAAATTTGCTCTGAACTGACTCCAAACATTGCCTGTGTAAGTTAACTTTGAAATAAATAAGTAAAATATAATCTTAAATGCACGTAAGTCTTTGCTGAACCATTTTTGATATGATCGACAAAAGTAAGATTTCTATCAAAAGTAATATCTAGATTTTTGTATGATTTGACATGGCCAATTATTGTGTATTCATCAATTCACTAATTGTGAGTAACATAATTAATTTTACGACAGAATGCCATTTCTTTACACTTGAGTATATTCAGATACAAACGATTATATTCACATTAATTCTATATACAGTCTAAACAAAGCTCCAGACAAAAACAATCAGGCAGAAAGTTTATTGCAGAGCTAACTTGAAATCATTAACGAACATCAGGAAGATAATTAATAATAAGCGAAAATAAGAGCGGCCCGAAATAAGAGCCTTGCTGTACCCCAATAGCAAGAGGGAAAACAGAATGTAAAATTTAAATATCTGACCCTGTTTGATAGATACGATTCAAAGTGATTGATTTGCTTATCAGAAAAGCCAAATCGAGGCAGTTTTGCTAGTAGAAAATGATAATCTACCGGATAAAATCGTTTCGAGAAATTAGTAAATATTAAATCAACTTGTCCTTCATTATCTAAATTACTGAGAACGATACTACTTCTATCAGTAATAACAGTGGTAAATTTGGGTATATTACAATCTTCAACAAATAAAATATAACGATGAAATGCGTTCTTTAAGTAGAGATACACGTAGATAGAAGAGGTAAACGTTTATTAGTATTTTCTTCCTTGCATTGCATTGAATTTGACTCAGTTACAGGCTTCATTGGGATGATTAGCCTGTAATATGTATTTAATTATTTTTGAGTAAACTTTTCCTGCGGAAGAGTCGTTAATGATTTGGGATCAAACAATATTTAGTTTGGAGTAATTGGAGTTAAATAAACGAGTATGAAATATATTAAAAACTGTTTTAGTGAAAAGTTTACAGCTCTAAATTCAAACAAAATTGTTACGTGCCTTCCTGGGATTTACTGTATTTGCTTCAGGCCAATACTAATAATGATTATAGAATTTCTGCATGCGAAGTATTTCAGATATTGAAATAGTTGAAAATATAGAATATAGGAAAAGGAAGGGTGCTCATTATTTAATAAAGTTGTTTTTTTGCGCAATGTCGAGATATTTCATTCCATTTAACGTTGCTTTGGGCTTCTGTAGCAAGTATTTAAAAACTGTTTTTAGATATTTCTTGAAGGTAAATACGACTCGTTATTTTTTAAGTATTAATTAGTTGTCCCCAAAAGGTTCGGACAACGTTTCACCACATAAAGTATAGCTAAAAATTGTCCAAAAGTTTATAATCACGGAGCTACAGGGTGTCAAAGGTTAAAAAATAAATCGCGTTTTCTTAAATAACTTTTGCGTTAATTTCACGAAATTTTGTATCAAGGAGTTTCTTCATATATTTTCAGGTATTAACAATATTGTGTGAAACTAACTACTCTGTGGGCTAAAGCCCCAACCAGCGTTGAAATACACCCACAATATCTACCCATATATTCTTTATTATTAGCTTTTGTAAAATTTTTTACTGTTTAAGAAAGGTATTTTAAGCTAATATATATCTAATCTCCTACAATTCCTATCAATGAAGTCATATGTATGTTCTCTGATACCAAACATCTAGGTATGCTTTTGAACAATTCCACAGACAAAACTCTATTCAATAATTATCTAAAAAAATTAATCTATCTAAATTTACTAACCTGGTTTAATGAAAACACTCTATAGATATCTAACTTCTGACAGTGGGAACTTGATATTCAACCATAATAGATGAGATCTGACCTATTTCTGCATTTTTAGGATTGCTTCATCAGGAGGCCTCCTTTAAGTTGAGTCAAATATCTAGCTATAAAAATTATTATACCAATAAATTTAAATTATTTGAAATTAAATATTGACTATGTCAAACTGATTAATCTGTCAATGAATTTAAACATCCTAACGACCTACTAAAATAAATAAATAAAAAATTATCCTTTTGTTTTTTGATATATTTTCAGGTATTATTGTGTGAAACTAACTACTTTGTGGGCTAAAGCCCCAACCAGTTACACCCACAATATCTACCCATATATTCTTTATTATTAGCTTTTGTAACATTTTTTACTGTTTAAGAAATGTATTTTAAGCTAATATATATCTAATCTCCTACAATTCCTAGATGTTTGGTATTAGAGAACATACATATGACTTCATTGATAGGAATTGTAGGAGATTAGATATATATTAGCTTAAAATACCTTTCTTAAACAGTAAAAAATGTTACAAAAGTTAATAATAAAGAATATATGGGTAGATATATGGTAGGATCGGTCAGTGGTCGCGCGGTTTAAGGCGTTAGTACTTGAATCGAGGTGACTAGACGGAGTTGGTTCGAGCCCAGCTGCCGGTAGACCGTATATAAGCTATATTCGTGAGGAGGATTGGCACCCTCTCTGCAGGTATGGTAGGGTGGAATAATGTTAGCTTGGGTCAATGTGAGAGATTGATGCTGGTTGATATTTGACTACCCCCCTAATTAATGAGGTTTTCCAGGTTTTCCTCATTCCTGCACTGAATAGGGGTTAGGGCCTACCAACGTAAGTCGTTTCTTGGCGCAAATGCGGCCTGCTTAATAATAATATGCCGCCCCCTCTCCCGCACAAGTCTCCGACTTCTGGGCTAATCCCTGTGATTAGAATGAGAGGTAGAGATATTATTATTATATATTATTATATTGTGGGTGTAATTCAACGCTGGTTGGGGCTTTAGTCCACAGAGTAGTTAGATTCACACAATATTGTTAATACCTGAAAATATATGAAAAAACTATACAAAAGGGTAAATTTTTTTATTTATTTTAGTAGGTCGTTATGATGTTTAAATTTTTGTCGATATTTAATTTCAAATAATTTTAATTTATTGGTATAATAATAATTTTTATAGTTAGATATTTGACTAAACTTAAAGGAGGCCACCTGGTGAAGCAATCTTAAAAATTCAGAAATAGGTCAGATCTCATCTATTGTGGTTGAATATCGAGTTCCCACTGTCAGAAGTTAGATATCTATAGAGTGTTTTCATTAAACCAGGTTAGTAAATTTAGATAGCTTAATTTCTTTAGATAATTATTGAATATAGCTTCGTCTGTGGAATTGTTCAATAGCATACCTAGATGTTTGGTATCAGAGAACATACATATGACTTCATTGATAGGAATTGTAGGAGATTAGATATATATTAGCTTAAAATACCTTTCTTAAAAAGTAAAAAAAGGAGTTTCTTGGGATGACAAATTCAATTTTACTGTCCATTTCGGTGTATCTTTTAGAGAACGCCACCGGCGACGATTTCGATCCATTTAAACTTTTTTATTCCACCCTGTATGTTATTTTGGACTGGAAAAATTTCTTCCACTGCTTTTTTTAGTTAAGAAAGGTATACTTTATTAAAGTAGTTAGAAGCAACGGTTTCCAAGAAAAACACATCGACACCCTGTATAATAAACATATTTAATTGATATATTCTAGAAATTAATTTATAGTTAATTCAGACGACTTACGCTACGACTGACGTTACGCAATGGTTTTTATTGTCAACATAATTTTAAATATTTCATCGGGTGAAAAACAATACTTTTTTATTTGCTGTATTAGATATTATTAATTTCAGATGGTGATTTATAGTCATATTTTGTGAAAATTTCCTAAAAGCGTGTGTCCTAATTTGTTTTGTTTCGGAGTAACGGAGTATCAAAGTTGTACCAAAAAAATAGGTTTTTTATTAATAACTCAAAAGTCTTTTTGTCGATTTTGATGAAACTTGTTGTGATTGTTATCATTACCATAGATACGTACTTGTATTATATCAGAATAAATATTTAAAATTTGGCGCCGTGTCGGTTGGTAGTGACTAAAGAAGTAAAATTGGCTGATGAACCTCTTGAGGTGGTAGAGGTAGCTGGAATGGCTGTAGAAAATTTGCTGCCGACGAAATCTAGTGCAGTATATGAAGCTGCCGTTTCCAAGTTCGAAAAACGGTATATTAGAAAAAATGTAACGCAATACTTTGAGAATATTTTAGTGGCATACTTTTCGGAAATGGCACAAAAACTAAATAGTTCTAGTTTGTGGGCTCACTATTCAATGGTAAAGTATGTATTAAGTTTGAATCATAATGAGATCATTGAAGAATACAACAATATGCGTGCATTTTTGAAAAAAAAACAGAGCCAAGCCAAAGAAATTGAGGATTATGTTAATAGAACAGTTCCATACGTTTTTGCCTGATGCTCCAGATGAAGATTATTTGGCGATAAAAGTAATAAAACTACGTTTTGTTTGTTTCATATTGTGCTAACCAACTCTAATTTTTTCAGGTAATTTTGATATTTCGTATATTTGGGGAATGTCTTTGCGACTAACTATTTTAGTAGTGAAGATGACAATTGTTGGTATTGTAGACACGGGTCTTTACTGCTAATTAAAATTCCTAACACTAAAACCATTAAGAATAGAAACTTTCGCCGTTTAGGGAGATGAATATTTAAGTAAAAATAGACGGTATGTTAATTTGCCTCTTCCGGATTTTAAGAAACGACATTTTATTTATTTATTTTCTTAAATATCAGAATGAGAAATGTTATAAAGCTGTTATGGGTATCCATAAAATTGGTAGAGTAACAATGGATGTCCCAATGTATTTGAATCTTCCAAATTGAGAAGAGTATACAAGGCATTGTCTGAGAAGAACTTCCACAAGGCTTGTCAGTAGAGGAGGGATATTACTACGCTAAAAACACATGGCGGTTGGACATCGAAAATTCTGTAGAAAGTAAGACCAAAATTGCTAATTCTTCAATCTAGCCCTGCAGAGAATATCGAAGAATTTTCATTTAAAAGACCGACTACAAGCAATGGATCTTTAGGAGCAATTGTACTTTTACTATAAATATTATTAATAGTAAATATAAAAAAATTAAGTTCATTATTAAAATTGACTTGATATGAGGAGTATAATATATAAATGACACTTAATATTATTGAGTAACGTCATATAAATGACAACTTATGTGTTTATAGAAAAAAATATTTCGTTCCTACCGCAAGTCATATGTTTGTTAGTTGAATAGCTTATGCGGAATAGTTTCTGATATTTTTATTGTCATAACACCAGAACTGAGCGTTGCTGCAGTGACTTTCGTACAGAATAAAGCCAATTTGAAGTTGAGTAGCTTATGCGGAATAATTTCTGATATTTTGATTGTCATAACACCAGAACTGAGCGTTGCCGCAGTGAATTTCGTATAGAATAAAGCCAATTTGAACGGCACACATTTTTATTAACACAATTTATTAACAGGAGATACATTCATACCTGGGCGTGAACATTTTTTGCGTGTCATATAAAATAAACCACATTCTGCATGTTTCTTTTCAAATAATAAATAATTTTGTACATTTTGTAAATAAAAGGTTTTCTTTAAATGCGCGAAAATTGATACATGCCACAATCTTTGATGTAGTTATGCGAATACGCGTCTGCAGGTTTAATATAGTTTAGGGAAAAAAATGTTTCTGCATTATAATTAACTTTGGATTTCTTTTGACCATTCTGTTTATTCATATTGTTTTATATCGTTTCTTAAAATATTTCTACTGAAGTAATAGTTAATCCTTTATATACACAACGGTCTTTTTATTGAAATTGTTGCTAAATATATGTTCTTGTTCATCTCCTATAAGTCCTATAGGTACCAAATATTATTGAAATGTATAAAAAAGTTGCATAGTTATTTTAATTTTTTGTCTCAACTACCTATCTTCATACATCATAGATACCACAGCATAACACGGAGAAATGAGGCAAGAGTTATGTTCGCAACTAAATTTTAACGAAACATTGTCACAAAAATGATGACTTTTAATCCTGAAAAGTAATTGGGATATCCTAACATGCCATCGAAAAATATCTAGTTGCAATAGATGTTGACCCCAAGACATAGGTACTCTAGATAATAGTAGCTTTAAAGAATGAATTTTATTTCCATTACACCATTAAGAAACCGATAGTAAGTTCATGTGAACAAACGTATTGAATTTTATTAATTTCATTCTATTATCAAAGGGTTCGAGCTTTCCAGAGCACGCGAAGCCGTCGTCAAGGTCGGTTAAAACGATTTTATGATTACTATTGCCTATTACTTTGAGTTACTCGCAGTTTGTACCAACACGTACTACGTGGCGACATGGCACTATCACATGCATTCCATATGGTAGACTATTATATTTTGCCTTACTTGTCTGCCATCACAAAGATAAATGACATGTATTACGTAAATGCATTAAACATTAATATACATATAATCGAACATAATGTAGGTACAATCGTTTGCAATATGTACATCTTTAAGCTCTAAAATAATATTATATAATGTGCACTATGTATTTAATGATGATTTCTTATATAAACACAAAAAAGAATGTATGTATGCTGTGATAATAATTTAATTTTAATGATTCTTTTTTAATTTAATTAGAAAGTCATAATTATGATAATTTTAATTTTAGTAAGATTGTTTTTACTTTTTTTTATTTAGAAAGCAATCGCATATAATTGCATTATTTAGGAATTGGAATTAGTTTTATTTTTGAATGATGATGTCTAGATTTTAATGAATGTTAGAAATTTGAACTTGTCCATAATGATACACCATGTGTCTTAACTGACACTTTTATTCTTACTTTAATTTTACTGCCTGCTTACTCCTTGGATATATTTCGCTCTTATGATAAATAGAATTATTTTAATATTATTTGATACGTTTAAAGGCAGAAGAAACAATTTTTGTTGACTGTTTTTTTTTTGATATCAGATATCAACGTCTGGTTTATTCCAGACGTGTATATCCATAGGTTTTGTATTATTAGTAAAATTAAATATAGATATAGATAGAAAATATTTATCTTACGTTAACTTTCTCATAAAATCTAAAGAGTAGTATCTCTAGGAAGCGGTTCAGGATAATTAGTGTTAAACGACATTGAAAATAATAACAAATATATTGAAACAATTTTCAAATTTCGAAACATATTATAACCTTTTTAGAATTTAAACTGTGATATAGCCTATTCTCACTTATCTATTGGAAATTAACTAATTAATTAAGAATTTTGAAGTAATTTTAACTGATTTACTTTAATGTTAGGTTTATTAAGGTTTATCAAATTTCTATGTTAAAAGTTTATAAATAATACTAACTTTTAAACTGTTTGTATACCTCCGTTTTCTGATCCTGTAGGGTATAAAAAACACCATGTTGGCTGTAATTTGAGTCACATTTGAGTGTGGAATCTGCTGATAGTAGTATTGCTTGTACGATTGTACTCACCTCGCGGGATATTACTGTCTTTTGTCATCTTATTCACATTTATTTTTAGTTAAACACAGTAAAGTTGGTGGCCATGATCTTACTTCGGAATGTAGAATCTTTCTCGAACCTTCTAAACATTCCATTTTTTCTACGGTGTTACCAAGGAAGGTTCTTTTAGATTTTTCTTTACTGAATTTTTGAGATAAGATATTTTTATAAGTGATTTTTTCATGAAATCCATGACGTAATTTCTTGTTTCTCAAAATTTCTGAATCTTTGATTTAGTTCTATTATTTCTAATATAAATTTTATATTACTCTACAATACACTAATTTACCTTTCAAAAAGATCGTTATTCTTTCATTCATCATTCTTGTCAGTTTAAAATTACTATTATTACTCTATTATCAAGTTTTTAATTAAATTAACATTTTATATTTACGTTAAAGCATCTATTTGTTACTTTCTGACTAATACTGCCGTGCTAAATAAAAAGGCGGTAATTACATTTTTTTTCGATTTTTATATTTTTGATTTATTGAAATGACTGATGTTTTTTTAATCTATAAATGTCAGTTGAATGACAAAAAAAAATTATTCTATTTTATTTTTAAAATAAAAATCGGTAATTACACTGCGTCATCATTTTAATTAGTAAAAAGGGGGTAAGTACAATTGCTAAGAAAGAAAGCGGCTTGTACAAGTATCTAAATAGTTACGGCACTTGGTCTTAATACATATACAAATCAACGTCACATTATACGAAGCAAGAAAGCAGTAAGTACAAATCATGAGGAAAGATAGCCGCAAGTGACATTTTGTAAGGACTTGGGGCCTTTTAGTTCGTATTAAATGTGCGTCACGTCACAGTTTAATAATATAATAGGCAGTAAGTAGTGCCATTTTGAGCCCTTTTTCTTGAAAACATATTGAACATCTTGCAAACAGGTCAAATTTTACAGTTTCTTAGTACCTACACCACTATCGGTCAACCTGATATGAGAGGTAGGTAATCCGTGAAATTTATTATATTACAATAAAATAAAATGTTATTTTGTAGGAAAACATGCATCAGCTAGGAAATTTGAAAGAAATATTTTAAAAGAGAGTTTTCATCCATGTGTAGATATCACATTATCGTAGGGAACATGCACCAAACAAGAAATACCTACCTAGTGATGTTTCTATTGCAGTAATGTATAGAAATTTTAAACAAAAGTATCCAAGTAAGCAATGTTCTTATGACTTATACAGATTAGCTGTTAAGGAGTTAAATATTTCTTATGCGAAGCTTGTACACGAGGAGTGTGAAAGTTGTACAATTTTTCTCCAGCATGAACACACTAAGGAAAACCTCGATCCTAATTGCAATCAGTGTCAATTATATTCTGCTCACATAAAAAGAGCGAGTGAATCTCGCAACTCATACCGTCAAGATGCTGATAGAGTTAGAAATTCAGATAATGTTTGCTATTCTTCTGATTTACACAAGGTAATTATGCTTCAAGGTTAGATCAATTTAAAGTCGCACTTTTTACACCGAGAATAATATTATTCAATGAATGTTTTGTACCAGTTGGAAAAAATCAGGCAAATATTAAACCAATTGCAGCTATTTGGCACGACGGTTTAGCAGGACGCAAAAAGGAAGACATTATAAGTGCTTTTCATGCCTTTTTTGCAGCTAATAGAGATGCCAAGGTAATAACAATATGGCTTGAAAATTTTTCGGCTCAAAATAAAAATTGGTGTTTTTCTTATCTTGTTTATTTAGTTAATTCTGTCAAATTAACTGCGAACAGATAATTATTAAATATTTAAACCGGGGCACTCTTTTATGAGCGCTGACAGTTTTCACCATCAAATCGAGCAGTCGATGAAATATAAAAAAATATATGATTGTCTATAATAAAAATCTTTGCCCTCTAATGCCTCACAGCAGAAGAGAGTTCAGGAAAATTTAAATGAGGATGATGTCCGGGATCTTGTAAACTCGTACTCCGAATAATTAAATAGAAAGTAGCGTTTAAATATTTTGTAATACAATATATTTTAATATTATTAAAATAAGTAAGTTATATGTTTTGTTTCTTTTTGTTTTTTAATTCTATTTTAAACTTAATTAGGCTACGCTTAAAATAGAAAGAAAATAAATAAAAATAAAAACTAGTACATTTAGTAAGTCATTAAAAATAATATACCATGTCGCTATTTATACGTTCGAGATTTGTACATGTATTTATTGATATAACATAATATTTTCTTATTTTTTTAATTTTTCAAAATTGCGGTTTTATTCTAATGGAACGTCTTGCATCCTTAAAATGTTTCTGATTAGAGCTATATATGTTTACATATCATTTGCTTGACAATTTGCATAATATTTTAGTTTTTTACTGGCACAGCACCATAGATTAAATTAAAATTACCAGAAAACTAATGAATATTTATGCAACATTCTATTATTTTCTTATGCATTTTTTGAAATCTTAAGAAAATCTCATAATACCTTGTTCATCAGAAGTTTCTTTAGATAGGAGAACGATATGTAAAAGATGTATAAAAGAAATGATTCTATGGTAATGATGAATTTATTATACAATTCAACTGATATTTTGACTTACTCACTCTTCACTCTAACGTTTTTTTAACACTTCAAGTATTACTCTAAACTAAATTCTAAATTGTTTTATAATCAGTCATTATACAAGCGTCTATTACTAGTACTGAATAGCGGCAAACCCAAACGCTAAGTAGTGAAAAAGCGGCAAGTGCAGAAAATATGTTAGTTGCCGCCTTTTTATTTCGTGCAGACGTTTCGCTAAAGAATAAAACATGAAGCGTAAAAGCAATAACTGACATATTTTTGTAAGAAACCAAATTTACATTTAATTATACTGAAAAATATTTTGAATAGCAACCTTTTATATCTATAACAAAATTTAATAGAAATATATTTAAAATCCATGCAGTCTAAGTCGCTAAAGTTTTGGCCAATTTACTCAGTAACTGCATTTTGTCAGTTGCCGCCTTTTACTAAGTACGGCAGAATACTATTTAGTCATTTAGGTTGTCTTAAATGTTTACTATGTTTAAAGCTTTTCTATTCTATGAATTTTTTTTATTACTGCATGTTTCAATCTAATATTTATTATCGTGAAAGTAATTATTATATTAAATTATTTATAAAATTGTGTCTATTACTTTTCATCATATATTCACTCTCAAATATACCTTAAATTGGTTTAATTTAGAGTTTATACTTATTGAAATATTTCGTTAGTTTCAATATGTTACGAACAGCAACCCACTTTTCACATAGTTGCCACCTAAACCTTTAGCTTTTTCGTAATATGGGTATTCCGAGTTTGTAGAACTATCACGCCTACTCATGTAAGCTCTCTCTTACAATCAATTTTAATTGGTCACTGCTTTGAAACCCCTTTTCACCCACGAAAAGATAGTTAATTAAGAGAAAATTACATCGTGCTAGGTCCAGGCTACATTATCAATATTTTCTCACCTGAAACAACCTGATGAAATTATGGAACTATAGAGCAGCATGCAGGAGAGCATTGTCGTGCAAAGGTAAACACTCCTGATCAGCGGTCTGTTTATTTTAAATCACACTTATCAATCACGGGAAGTTCCATATGCATTTATTGTCTCCCCCGGAATGATAAAGTCATTCAAAAGTATATTTGGCCAGATAATTCCGATTTAAAAAAATTTCATTTAAAAGTATCTATTTGATATGAATTAATCTGTTGCAGAATTATGCAGAATTCCAAAATTTACACAAAATTTAAGCAATTTATTCAGAAGAACTTTTTTGTTAGAAATTATTTTTACCATTGTTTTCGAGTAAAAACGATTGAAAGTGGTACATACAGATTGGTATGTAACGGAAAAAATCCTTAATGAGAATTATATTGTTTCCAGGGATCCATTAAAAGAGGATGCAGGAAACTATCTTTGACGCATTAGGATTGTTCGCAGAGCAGTAGCAACTAACAAAGCAGTAATAATAATTTAATTTAATAAAATAAAATATAATAAAACAATCGTTATTTTTAATTAAGTTAATTTTGTTAAATTAATAAATAATCATTTAAATGATTACGCGGTGTAGAAGCTACTGTGGGCCATTCGCTACTCCATGCCGGACTGAAATGTCACAGACACAAAGCGTTCTACATGCTGTCGACCTTTATCGCGTTCGGCGAGAAACGATATTTTGCGCACACGAAATTCCAGGAAAATAATTTCTACCAAAAAGTTAGGGCTGAAAATAACCTAAGCCGGCCCTGTTTAATACACTTCTGAATAAATTACCTAAATTTCATGTACATTTTCGAATTCATCATAAAAATCTCACTTATTGGTACAAATTTAATTACTTTATCTCGAATCGTTTCGATAATATTAACATTAACCATCTTCAGGGCCGACCTTTTAAAATGATTTAACTCATTTAGGGTCCATTTCTCGACATAAGTTTATATGAAGTTTTCTTCTTACTTTATGACGTAGAATCAACCCCTGAAATATTTGCTCATAATTTCATAAAACGAATAGAAATTTGGAGGGTATCCATTATTTATTAAATCATTTTTAATAAATTTTAGTTTGTTATTAAAAAATTCATTGTTTGATGAAATCAATTTTGCTCTATTATAAACATTTAAGAACACCTTTCTTAATATCAATGTGATGGGTATATTTAAAATTTAAATATCTATTGGTGTCTGTTTTCTGTAAACACTTTCCATTTCTGTTAATTAAAACATCTAAAAATTTTAGCATATTATTATTTTTTATTTCCAAAGTGAATTTTATTGTTGGTTCTTTATTAAAATCATTTAAAAATTCATTTACTACATTAATAAGTTTAAATATGTATGATAAATGTTAGTGCCTACCAGTGGTGTGCAAAAATAGCGAGTAACAAATATTTGTCAGCTGGGGTGTGAATTTTAATGACGTTAAATATAATGGTATTACACAACAGTTTTCTGTTCATTTCGCTTGACTAGATTTTTATCTTTTGTATATATTTACTGTTTTGGAATTGTACACGTCACGCTATGGCATGTCGTGGTAGTAGGAAAATTGCGTACGATAAAATAAAAATAAAAAAAGTGTTCTGTGATTATACAGAATTGTAGTATTAGTTATGTAATTTTAGGTTCAGTATTAATTAGAGAAAAAAAAGTACTTAGTGCCGTTTTACATGGAGCGTATGATCAGGATGAATCATCAGCGCTGACCATGCGCACCGATTTTCCATGCGCAATATAGGAACTCCTCTCATATGCATCTCGTATGGTCACGTAATACACCGATATGTTTCACTCTTGACAATTTGAAAGTGTTTTAACAAAAAAACCTCAGCTTATTAAACAGCAGCTTTGATATAAATGATCATAAATTGAATAGATATTATAGTTAACAAAGACACATTGTTCAAAATAATGTCACTTAAGACTAGAAATTGAAACCCCGTGGCTTCTAACAAAGTACTATAGTATTCGGATAGATGTCGCTACGGAATATATGTTTATAGTAAAACAGTACTATTATTTCATTTATGCAAAATTTTTATAGAATCCGGGCAAAAAAGAAAGACTCTAAGCCAGATGCATGATCTTTTATCTCGCTCGCCGGTTCAATATTTGGGGGCTGCCATTAAATGAACTAGTGTTGTAGTTTTATAGTAACGTGAATAATTTGGAGATATTTTATAGCTATAATTATTTATATTTATGTTGAAATTTAAAATAGTGGTGGCAGCCCCCGACGGGTTTTCTTTGGTTTTTTATTAAGTTCATAGGGAGTTGAATATGTTGTTGCCATATCTACATCTTCGAGAACTAAATAGGTACATAGGGAAGTGCTATGAAAATTTATACTCTGTTGTTCATATGTCCGACTCTGCGAGAGATCAAATCTGCTTATAAAACCTTTTGACGTTTATTATCTCTAGTTACATAAATTCTTTATGTCGGGTTTTTTAATTATGTTAACCTGTTTCAATTACATTTTAACCGTCGCGGGTTTTTCCAAAATTTTTAATTTTGCTTTTTATTTACCACCGTAACACCTGTTTAAGAACCTTCACTAATCAACCACAATCCCTATACTGAATACCGCATCAAAATCAGACTAGATATTACTGCAGCGCCACCTAGTTAGTTACTACCGTAACACCTATTTAAGAATCCTCAATAATCAACCACAAACCCGTTATTGAAAACCGCATCCAAAACGGACTAATAGTTTTGGTTTTGCACAAACAAATGTTTACTGTAGCGCCTCCTGGTGAGTTGTTACCGTAATATATCTCTAAGAATATGAACCACAATTAAACCCGAACCCTTTACTGAAAACCGCATCCAAAACGGGCTAGTAGTTTTGGTTGTGTACAAACAAATGTTTGTTGCAGCGCCCCCTGGTGACTTCTCATCGTAAAAGATATATAAGAACATGCACCAATCAAACCAGAACCCATCACTGAAATTGTATGTAGATAATGAAAATAACAGATTCCTTAAAAATAGTCATTGGCGTAGAAGTTCTGTGTAAGAAAGGGGTTGAGCACCCCCTCCACTCCGCTACTGTGCAAGTTTTTGAACGTTCTTATGGCTTGTTTTATGCCAGTTAATTAATAGGCATTATCCTCCAAATATGAAAAAAAATCCTATATAAGTTATAATGAAAATTAAAAAACAAAAAATTATATTCAACACTCTGTATCTCGGAAACGAGGCTTTCTAAAACATATGTTTATAGGAACTTTTCTTCTTAAAAATATGTTATATTTGTTGTTAAAATTTGCCTACAAAAAACTGACTCACCATGAATTTTCCATTCCACAAGGGTCACTATTCAGTGGCCACATTCCCCCAATTTTAGTTTGTGGCTTTATGTAAGATGATGAGTCAGAAAATATTAAAATGAACTGAAAAGAAAGTATTATATATGCAACTATATATGCCAAAACTAGCATAACTTACAGGTTCTTAAAAATATTAGATATTTAGTAACTAGAAAAGCCCGTTAATGCATTTCTTAAGCATGTGGTAAAATTAGTAAACTAAAATATGGAATTATAATGTTAATATTACTATTAAGTTGTTGCGTATAAGTAAGTTTCACTAGCCTCTATTTCTATTAATTTTTTTTATATTGAAATTGGTAACTCTATAAATATGGTTCAGCTCACTCTGTATAATCAGAACATCCTAAAATTATTTACAAATTATTCATAAGATCGTTTCTTTCGATATTGAAATTACATTTTTTTTCTATGCCACAGTCTCTAACCTTGCATAACTTTTAAAAATCGGTAAAATGGAGGCAAAGTATCCTCTTCTCCCCAATATCTTAATTCTTTAGGCGTCGTTTACAAAAATACCCCTTAAGGATTTGGCCAACCACAAAAACTATCTCTATTAAATTTCAAACTGACGTTATTATGGAAATACGATTTTAAGAGTTCAACTTTAACACCCTGTATCTTTTAAAGGAGGCATTCTTGTATATAGGTAAGAAAAGTTAAATCGTCATATTTTACAGTAAAAAATATGCAGTTTATGAGATGACTTGCTTTTTTGTTACACCCTGCATATAATATACATGATTTTGTTTGTAGTCGTCAATAAATATGACTATAAATTAATAATTACGTTATACTACATTAACCGCAATAATTCGTACTTAGTTCGTGAAAAATCCCGTAGGGCACTTGTGATCAGTTCATTCACAAATTAGATTTCACGAAAGCGACATCTATTTCAAACTAAGCCAAGTAAGGCTCAAACAAATTGCAAATTGTGAATGAATATTTTGTGATAATTTTATTCCAATATAACTTTTTTAATTAGAAGATGCTGGCGAGACTATGAATTAAACTGTGATCAGCTTACTATTTAGAAGACAACGAAGTAAATAAAATATTGCATAATAATATAAAGAAATAATCGTTTGTTTTTAAAACGCTAAAAACGTACATATTTAGAATTAATATCTCATAAAAGAATTACATATCTCAAATTATTTTTACTATGTTGTCTTTGCCTATAATTTGTCAAATGTGGTGTAAAATTTTATTACTCTTTTCCAGTGTTTTAAAAAGATATATTGGAATAAAAAGAGATCTGTTTTCTATTAGTTTTCTAAATAAACTAGGCAACCAGCAATTTTATTTTAGTGATCGAAATAATCTTTACCCCACAGGCGTCAAATTTTATGTCAAAATTCTTCAAATGTGAAGAAAATATTCATATCTGGCAACATTGATCTCTTAGTCTTCACTGCAATTCACTCTACAGGTGCATGTATCGCAGACCGGCGTTAACTTTTTGTCACTTTTTTAAATTTTTTATTAAATATTTTAATATTCAAATCTCATAAACGACCTAGGACGAAGTACATTATTTTACTTCATTTGCTGTGAGGAATTTAGATTTTTAATATTCTCCATTAATACGATATAAAACGTATTTTTTAATAGATTAGAATTTCTTAAGCCTGCTACACACGCAGAAGTAAGACGGCCCACTTGGCTCGACCAACCAAGTTGGTGACAAAGATTTTTGGCTTGAATAGAAAAGGACGGTTTTATTGATTTAATTATAATCGTTGATAAAATAAAATAATTATAAGCACGACAGCTCTTTGCTTTGAGAGCTAGGAGCGTGGATATGTACAAAAAAAGAACAGTATGTGTTAAAGTGCAAGGTGTTAAAATGTATTATCCAATGATGTCAGCTACTTCTGGGCGCCAGTCAAACCAAGTTGACGAGGAAGGGAAAATATAAGACGTGAAATGAACAAAATTTGAACCAATGTATATATGATTAGTATTAAGAAATATAAATTTTACAAAATAGTTCAAATATAGAAATAAATTACAAACAGGTAAGTCGGTTTACGCAAAATGTGCAAAAACACGAACAAAAAACATAACAATTCACATATTTTGAAATGTGTATCATTACAATTAATACGAAATATTAGCTTAAATATACGAAATTATATTACTTTACACATTTTATCGCTAAATCTGACAAAGGCATTGAAAAGAAGGAACTATAATATACTATATACTATATTAAAAAGTAATACAATTAAATAACTTCAGTATAACTAAAAATACGGTACCAATAGCCAAGAAAAAAATATATAATTGACTCACCTCAAAGAAAGCTGGCCTAAGTTTATTATTATTTTTTTATATACTATTACAATTGTTTCTAGAATATAGACATAGTGAACATCAAACGGTATCATGTAATCTTTTTAAGTTTTCTTTCTTACTTCCTTCTAAAAGAGATGGTTTGATATCCTATAAATGACATAATCAACTGCCATAGGTGAACATCATCACATTTCTAAAGAGGACAACAAAATGGAGGAGGGAGAGATCACAACTGCGATGGTGACATCACTGGTACGCCCATCGATAAAATGGCTTAGGCTTTTATGCAATATTACATGTGCTAAATTCAAAAATTTCATTAAAAAAATATATTCCTCAATGTTTAAATAATTGGCTGGCAAGGTGACATGTGCTCGACAAAAATGACAGCAGTTGGAAGCCCAAACAAAATACCTAAAATGGTCTAAATAAACTATTGTCCAAATAATTAATTAAAGTATTATTTACTAACCTTAGATTTTATTAGGTTTCTCTAATGTTTATTTAATAACATTTTAACAAAACGGATCGATCAACTATCTATCTACCGTCTGGCCTCACTTATATTTTTTTGTTTTTCTTTTCTTTTTATTTTTTTATATTTTAAGAACCCCAAATTTTTTCGTTTAAATTTGTGTCTATGTATTACTAGTGGCATATCACTAGTTCCTTCTAATATGTTCGCATTTTATGCCACGATAATATATACAGTGAACATCAGCAGAAAAATGTATAATAGTGACCTATTATTCATTGCCACAGCTACTGTATTACTTCAATAAAGCAAATAAGAAAATATTACGTTGGGCAGAGAATTGAAGAGAAAACAATCTTCCCACCACCGAACACATGAAACAGTGTGTTCTACAAATACAAATAATTTTCACCATTCAATAATTGAATAATTTAGGGCTTAGCAAATAACAGGAATGCTATCTCATGTCACCTGAGAATTTTCAAAGATATCAAAAATAAAGGTTTTTAAAAGTTTTTATTTTTTTGAGAGACATTTAAAAGTAACAATAGAAAACCAGATTAAGAATTTTTTTGGTATTCTATTTGTTATACATATTTAATTTTTCAAAATTTCTAGACACGGGGACTAAACATTGTAGAATTAATGCTGGGACTTATGAAATATTGCTTTCCTATGTCGCACCATTAATTAAGAAAATGTATTCGTCCAGTGATGTGCAATTAAATATTTTCAAATAGTTTTCAGAAAGCGGGATATTTTTTTTGCGTTACCATATTTGTATATATAACGCTATGTATACCAGAACTGGAAAAACTAAAAATCTAGATATGTTGATTAGCTTATTGTGCTTGAACTCAACAATAATTTGGAGCCTATCAGTTACGTGGAAGAAGCCATTGATTTTGCCTGCTACATCCTTATTATAATGCAATTACTGTGTTCAGTTTCTGTAGCAATTAATATCAAGTACCGAGCACATTCAAATAGCAAATTGATGAACATTGTTTTATGCTTCGATGAAGTTTATCAGCAAGTAGGTATATTATGTCGACCAGGATTTCTAAAAATTTTGATTGGACAAGGATGAATGAGTTTTGTTTACTTTTGTTGATGGCTACTAAAAAATGATGTATTGCAGATTTTTTCAAACAGTTATGTGTATGTTACAATACAGCCTTGATCTTGAAATATTGTTACAGTAATTATTATCGTGTGGTTTGTCTTTAAATTTTATGAATCTGTTCACTTCCTACCTGAGGGGCAGAAAGCAGTATGTCATGTTCAATGGATTTAAGTCTACTGTAATGTCTTATTCCCTCAAGAAAGATTCCATCATTTATGACTGCAGAGTAAGTAATATTATTATTGAAATACCAGAAA
This sequence comes from Monochamus saltuarius, assembly GCA_025584915.1. Taxonomy (NCBI): domain Eukaryota; kingdom Metazoa; phylum Arthropoda; class Insecta; order Coleoptera; family Cerambycidae; genus Monochamus; species Monochamus saltuarius. Next base: position 18,516,299 of record CM046726.1, read on the forward strand.
CCGTCTGATTTAGAGATAATATTTGATAAACATATATCTTTAAATGCGTACATTGATCGTTGCCAAATCTAATATATGTAATACTCGTATATAATACGTGAGTGTATTTATTTTAGGTCAACAATAAGCATGTTTCAATAGATTGGAATCCTGACTATCAATCACAATGTATTACATTGGAAAATGTTCAAAGACGTTTCCTTAAACTTTCGTCTCTTAAAACAGATGACATTTAACCTGGACATTGGTATACCTCATGATTATATATTTTAGAGACATGGTTTTAAAAGCTTGAGTGATCTTAGGCAGTGTCATTCAACTATATTTTGGTTTAAAGTCACAATGCTGCCGATGTTGCTGTCAGTTTACAAAAGATATAGTTAAGCATTTGCAGGTTATTATTACGCACTTTCATTACCTTTCGGTTGCTCCAACTAATTTTTTAATCAAATCTCCTTTACTTACATCAGTGTTGCGCTAACTAATATTTAATAAGTAGCCAGTTTGATATATTTAACACAACTATTATTGCCCGCACTAAACAAGTGTTCTTAAGTCATCTTGTGCTGTAATTAGTGGATGATTTTAAAAATGAAATAAATAATAAAATAAAAATAAATATACAGTTTTTAGAGCGAAAAATACATTTCAAAAAAGTTTAATAATAATCAAACTTTGAATAATAAAACCTCAACAAAGCTTGTGCATTGTAACACTTACAAACATCAAAAAAATGTAGAAAAATTGTCTTTCTACATACATATTTGCTATCTGCTAACTTATTGTTATATCATCCCGTTATTATTAAATGAATCGCTCTGTTTGTAATAGAAATCAGTATAAATAGGTAATTCAGTTAATGCCACCATGCTTATAGCTGTGACAACGATTGTATCCAGAGCTTTGAGACGTCTCGGCGTGTCCATTTAAATAGGGTTACATTTGCGTCTAACGTACACTGCTACAACTTGTACAAGCAAATTTACTCGATATTTCTTGACGACGCGACGGTAATTTTATCATTACAATAAGAAATCCCGACTTTAAAAATAAAATTCCCTTTGTTACCTAAAATACTGCTTACATAAAATTGTTATTGCATTCAGTTAGATAGCGTCCCATACTTTTTCTGTGAAACGTCAGTTAAACCTGCTATGTCATATATAATTTGATTTCTTATTTTATCACTTTTCAGCTAAGTTTCCAGGTAAATAGTTTTCCATCTAGTCTATATTCTGACGCTCAGTTTCTGATTCAACAACGTCTTTTAGCGTTATCCTGGACCGAACTCAGTGAAATATGATTTTTGTTTGAATATCTAGTAATTTTTCTCATAACTTTTATAGAACTGCAGATTGCTCCGTGAATTTATGCAAAATGATTTGGCACAGTGGCACAAGTGACTTTTAGTCCTTCACAAGTGCGTGAAATTCATACGGTGACTTTACAATCATTTTCGAGAATTTATAAACTAATTTAATTCTTGTTTGTTTAGATACTGTTAATATTGTAACTTATATGTTGGATTAACGTGGAAACACGTCACGTAGACAAACATACTTTATTGTCACTTTTGATTACACAAGAAATATACATCTACAAATTCACAACTGTCAGACTCTTTATTTTGACGTTTCTGTCACTCGCGTTTGGCTGCTCAATATAAACTAAAATTGTGTCAACGGAACCGATCCGCTTATATAGGTTTTTAGGGTTCTAGAAGTTTCCAGCGGTCTCGAGAATCAAACAGAAAGTGGCCAAGAATATTCCAGAAAACGTCAAGATAAAGGCATCTCAAAAATGATAAATTTTAACCTAAACAGAACATAATTAACAAACTAAAAAGGTAAGCGAACCTCCATAACATTACCCCCCTCTTAGAACTGATCGTCACGATCAGATTACCCCATTGCATAACCTTCTTTACTAACGTGCAAGTACCACACTGTCGACACCATTCTTCCACATCGGACCGACTACCAAGCCAGTAGAATCGTTCTTTAACTTTATTCAAAGTGTTATTTCTTCCTAAATGCACGTCATCTATACCACTATGAAGAGCTTCAAGACCTTCTGGCACTCTTTTTCGGGGTAATACAGTTTGGCAAATCCTTTCTTTATCATTAGGACTTTCCAGTACTCTTTTCAATACGCCATTCTCTATTGCTAAAGAATCCCATCGGGTTCAGTAATTTTTCAAAGACGAATATCTGTTGTAAAAATCACTACAGATAGGTATATCCAAATTTTTAATCTTCCACTGGTATATAGCTCCGAAGTCTGAATCTTCACTCTGTTCTTTAGCAAGAGTTTTATTATACCATTCATTCGGTATCTGCAATTTAGTTCATTGACACAAAAGTTTATCCTTTTCTTTCACTTCATTCAGTCCAGTTGTTAAAGTTAGTATGCTACTATGTACTACTTCCACTGATGATATTGCTCTTTCTATTTCTTTCAACCGAGCTTCTAACTTGTTTTTATCGTTATTTAACTTTCGTAGCAACTGATCTTTATGTTTTAATTTTGTCGACAGTTCCTCTTTTTCTTTTAACCCACTGAGCTTCTTTTTGTTTTATTTGATCCTGAAATAATTTTATCTGCTTGAAGAGTTTGACATTAGTAGCTTCCAAAGTTTTATTCTGGTTGTTCAGATCAGTTACTGTTTTATTTTCCTTCTCCATGTCCTGTCTCAATTTTAATAAATTGATTCTTCTGTGTTTCAATATTAGAACTTTGTTCTGGCTGAACTCCTTTGCTGCTTGTTCTCCTGTTGTCAGTCTCATCTCGATTTAGATTGAAAATATGCCTAGGGCATTGATTCCTGAGATGTTATTTTGCTCCACAGTTCCAACAAAGGTCTTCGTCTACTGTAGAGCGTAGAATCGGTACGAAATTGTCCTTTCTGGTAGTTGTCCAATAATTTCTCAAGTTTTTTTATTAATCCTTTGTTATCCTTCTCGACTTCACGTCGTTCTTCCGTCCTGAATCTTACTTGTCTCGTTCTGTATTGACTATTCTGTCACTCGCATTTGGCTGCTCAATATAAACTGAAACTGTGTTTGGTTTGCAGGCGTCCGTGGCTTCCGTCAATGGTTTGGCTGCTTCCGGGCTGTTGGTCACGTCGTTGGTTTAGGACTCTTGACGTTTCGAGAGACATGTCGCTCTCTTCTTCAGAAGATCTGAGTTTCAGTCTCTCGAAACGTCAAAATTCCTAAACCGACGACGTGGCCAACAGCCCGGAAGCAGCCAAACCATAAACTAAAACTGTGTCAGCGAAACCGATCCGCTTATATAGGTTTTTAGGGTTGTAGAAGTTTTCGGTGATCTCGAAAACCAAATAGAATGTGGCCGAGAATATTCCTGAAAACGTGAAAATAAAGGCTTCACAAAAATTATAAATTATAACTTAAACATAATTAACAAACTAAAAACGTAGGTAAGCCTCCGTAACAATATTAACCTGTTCAGAGGCTCTTCCTTTCACCAGCTATTTTAAATTATATTTAGATATTTACTTCGTTTTGTTTTTTGATGCATTATGAAAAATGGAGTCAATATCGCAAATAAAGTTTTTTGTAAAATCCTTATAGTTTCCGAGTAAGAAAATTGATGTAGTAATAGCCACCTTGCTCCGATGAACTGAAATCCTATTTTAGTATTAACGGTTTTACGGTAGTATTTACATTAGTCCTTCAAGTGACAAAAATGGCTTAAGTGTATAGCAACTCGGAGTTGATGAGACTGTTTTAATTTATGGTGAAGTAAGACAAAATGCTTTACCAGCTTCTCGTCTGTACGTAAAACGATTTCTCGGTAGAATGTGCCAAATGCAGCTACTTTTATCGCAGTAGTGCAACGACCAATAACTTACAACGCACAAGGAACAGAAATATTTGTGTTAGTCAGACGATAAAAATTGTGTTTACATGTCGGTGGGCAAAACTTTAAACAGTAACATCAGGTAACTATGTAAATGATACTGCAGGAAACAACTACTCCGCTGACTAATGCCCCGACCGGCATTGGATTACTCCTGCAGTATCTGTGTGAACAGCCAAGAACCCTTGTCGGACACACCACCAGACATAGACCGGTTTTGGGCTTGTTAGCCCTCATCCTCTGCCATTAAATCTGTAAATGATCTGTAAATGGCTCGTCGCCCAGGGCGAAAGGTCTGCGTTAAGTATCTGCTGCAATGTAGGTCGCTTCCTGTAAGTCGAGCGGCTTAGGCCGAGCGGGAAGTAAGCGGACCACTTATGTCAAATTATTTTATTAATTAATAATAACAATAGAGGCTAAAGCAGTTGAATAAAATAAATGTTATAAAATTTTATTTATTTCTATCTTGGGTAAAGTCTTTCAATTTGTTTGTCCGTTCATTTTTTGTTACACTTTGCCTGACTGCATGCCTTGCCATGCGGAACGTCAAGCTTTGCAGTGAATCAGTTTCCAGTGTTCCAGTTTATTTTTTTACAAAATTGTATTTGTAAGAGCCTCCTGTACGATTTTTCTTTGTGCAAGTTCGGTATCACCCTGTATACTACGATATCTCTACGCTAATGGAAGTAGCAAAAAAGGTAGCCCTAAAACAAGTTTGACATAAGTATTACCATCAGCATATTATGCAATGACACTCGTACATCTAAGGCTTATTTGTAGAGTCTTGAGCTCATCATCTGTAGCAAAACCACCGAAGTGTTTAGTAACGTAATGTCATGTATAATGGAACATTAACTGTGAGTGATTTCAGTAACGTATTTTGAGTGTGCTTTAGCAGAATTCTGCTGTGGGTTGCTCCACAAAAAGAGCAGTTTAATATTCCCTTACTACATATGTTTGACTGCAATAAACATAATATATGATTTATTACAAGTAAGCATTAAAGAGGATACATTTCGCAAAAATGCATTATAGCGGCTCAGTGTAATTTCTTTAATAACCAGTTAGACGTATTTCATTGTTATACTGGGTGATTTTTTACCTGCACGCATAAACTTGGAAAATTATAGCTGAGGGCAAATAATGATAAATGGTGACAAAAATGTAGTAAAATTAATAGTAAATTTGAACAAATCAGGTGAAAATGTTTTGTATTTAAAAACTGGAGTAAAAATTTCCATATACAGGATATCTCTAAATGGTTGGGCCACATAACGTACAGCTGAAAATAAATCAATTTAACTAAACTTGGCTTAGTCAAAAGATGATAATCACGGAGCTATAGGGTGCCAAAGGTTTAAAAATAAATCGCGATATTTAATAACTTTCGACTATTTCACGATAATTTCACGAAAATTTGTATCCGGAAGTTTCTTTCTTTCTATATTGACTAAATCTCAATCGGGCATCAAAATCAAGTGGCAATATCTGTCTGTTGAACATTTGATGTCATGACAACATTAATTCTGTTATTGTTTCTTATGACATTTTATTTAAGTAAGTATAATATGATAGAAAGTTGTGTATTGTTTTGTTGTTTGCCTCTTACATCTGGTAAATACAAGAATGGCTGGAACATACACATTGGAAGAACAGATATGTTGCTAGTACTAGGATTCTGCATATTAAATTATATAAGAAGTGTTACAGTTTGCCAAGAAAGATTATTAAATCGACAGGTACCAAATTTTAAAACTTTTGGAAGGATTGAGAGAAACGGGAAGTCTAAAGTCAACAAATTTGCAATCCACAAGTAGAAGAACAAATCTTTGATACTATTGCGGAATATCCCGGAGAAAGTGTACGTAATCTTGGAAGTCAGCTGGGGGTTTCCAAAAATATATCACATAAAGTGATGACAGAACAATTGGTGCATCCCTTTCATGTACAACTAGTTCAAGAATTGTTGCCACTTGATTTTGATGTGCGATTAAGGTTTTATCATTTTATTCGTGAAAGAAGAAACATTGATATTCATTTTCAAAATAAAATTATTTTTACTGACGAAGCGTGTTATACAAGAAAAGGCAGAACTAACTTCCATAACGAACATATTTACGCTGAAGAAAATCACACACTATAAGAATTTCAATATGAAATTAGAATAAATGTTTGGACCGGGATAACAGTATGATGTCATCATCAGGATGCTACAAGATTACATACAAATTAAAAGTACAACAATACTACATAGATTATCAAAAACAGCCAGTGCTTACCGACATATTTTTGTCTTTTATTAGTCTAAACGAACATATGTCAACAATTAAACCATTTCCAAACCGATGGATTTGCAGAGGAGTGGACGCACCAAAGAAATGGCCTGCTCGATCACCGGACTTGAACATATTATGTCATTTATTTTTGTGGCGAACACTTAAGAACAAGGTCTATGCAGTCATTATAAACAACGAAAATGAGCTAAGAGGACGAATTCGTGGCGCTGCTCAAGATATCGCTACCAATGAAGACATGCAACGCAGACAATATATTGCCTCTAGCGACTTCAATAAGGTATACCTTTCTTAACTAAAAGAGGCATGGGAAGAGAATTTAGTCCAAAATAACATACAGAATGGAAGATACACCGAAATGGTCAATAAAATTGAATATGCCATTCTAAGAAACATCCGGACAAGCTGTAATTTACATACAATTGACCGTTCGAAAAAATATTCATTATATACTGCTATTATTTTAACCCGAAATTTTCTGATGGACTTTTCATATTATTTTCAGGTGTGGAAAACGCAGTTAAATTTATGTGTCTAGGCCAAAGAATTACCCCACTGGCTACTTAATGCATCTAGATATTTTATTAGTACTATTTATCGAACCACAATAATTCTAATATTAAATTAAATAGGTACTATACATCCTAAACTATATTATAAAAACTACTTACCTTGTACTCCTTTTATTTTTAATTTTACGGATATATTGGTTTTTTACTTTCCACGCACTTGCCTATGTACGTTATACTTAAAATGTTTAGAATATGGTAAGATTATATAAAAAAAGATGTTTGCTTTATGTAGGTATTATGTGTTTGTTTATACAGGTTCAAATTATATAGGATACGTTTATTTAGTTATTTACAGTTTTGTTAATTCTACCACATCCACGCACAAACCATATATTCATGGTTTCAGTGGAAGTGAGAGATAATGATATCATATGTAAGCATTATTATTTATTTATTAATTTAGATACAACTGTCAAGACAAGGAATTACATAATTACATTGTAGTAAAATATGGATTAAACATACTAAAATTTCCAAAAGTATCAGTAAAATCTCACATACAAATGAATACACATAAATGAAGAAAAGGAGTCTAAAATTATGTGTTCATAATATTTCTATATTATACAAATTGTTACAATCCACGATTAGAATATAAGGCGATTATTCAGAATAATGATATGAATGGATATAGTGTAACCTCGAAATTAGGTTATCAGTAATAATATAACAAGAGAGTGAGAATAAATTGAAAATAATATTTGACAGATTTTTTGAAAACTTTGCCAGGCCCGCAGGGCTTGAGTGGCTATTTCCAAATGGCAACAAGTTTGAACAAAATCTGTCAAATTATTTTCTAATTTATGGAACTCGCGAGTTATATTTGACTAGATTATTTTTGATTCACAAATTTTTACAATAAAAAAGATCAATAACACTATCATAAAACTATTGAAAAATTTAATTTAATATTTTTCGAAGTAGTTTCTAAAATCTTTTTTGTTATTTCTGCATCAGAAAAGGTACTAAACCGATGATTTTCACCCATTTTATATATCGCGTTGACACAATTAGGTAATTATTTTGACAACTATCTGACACTTGCTAGGCAAATAAAAGCCACAGTGATTATTCCCGAGAATAATCACAAGAGATTTATTCCCACCATAATATTGACATAATTGGTTGAAACTTACCCTTGTGACAAATAAAGAAGCATTTCATTGGTTTTAAGAAACGTCAAAAAATAATCGTTGAAACACGTCACGTAGACAAACAACTTTATTGTCACTCTTGATTATACAAGACATCTGCTTCAACAAATTCACAACTGTCAAATGCTTTACTTTGACGTTAAGCAATATTCATTGTTAATATGTACATCCAAGAGAATGTAGGTGCGGCATTAATGTTGTTCACAAAATATTGAAAAAAATTAGTTTTGTATCAAATGTAATATCTAAACCTTTGGTATCAAATGTAGAGTTGATCTGTTAGTAAATGGAATGCAAACACTTTGTATTAAATGGTTTTAGATAGATTGGTTTTGCTAATGTTTCTGATATATCGAACAATTTTAAGGCATATAAATTAAACAAGAGCAACCCTAAGACCCTTGTGAAACACCTGATGTTGCATGCGCTTCAACAGGCGAATTTCATGATTTTGAAGTTATAATATTCTGAGATGAGTAAGACTGAAGAAATGAGTAAAATTGAAAATTGGAAAGCTTTTGGCATTTTTTGATTCAGGGTAGCGTCAGGAACAGAAAATTGTACCATTAATTTCCTTATCAATCAAAAAGGCAGAAATAATAATATAATTTAAATTTTAATGCAAACATTGATATATTCATCGTATATTTTTTCTGTAACACTTCTATAACAACGCGAATGCAATCTATTACATATTCTAGAAAACAGGTTTGTAGTAATCATGTTCTTTCAAATAGTCCCAAAAAAGAAATATATAGAATTTATATGTGGTGATGTCGAAAGTATGGGTCCTACCTCTTTCAATGTACTTTTCAGTAAAGTTTTCATTCAACAATGTTTTTAAATAAGATAATATTGCGTAAAGCAGTACCTACTTCCACAGCAATTTTATCCGGTATTCATGTTACTTTAAATTTGAATGTTTTTCATACACTTAAAATGGAGTCATCAGGAAGGTAGGACAGTTTAAATAATTTGAACTAGAACGTTGGTTCACAGTGTTTATATATATAAAAAAAATAAATCGAACATTGATTAATTGAATATACAGGGTGTCCGGAATATAAGTGCCTTAATTTTCTCACATGATAAATTGTACCAACCAAAACATATTTGAATTAACAATTTATTTCTCTGACAAACGGTTACAGAATTATAACAGCAAACAAGTCTTTGATATGTGACAACGTCGCTCACATACCAGCTTAGGATTGTTATGTTTCATACATAATAATTACAAATAGGTACACCTAATCATAGGTACTCACTGTGAATGGTTTTCTTGGAGCTCTTTTCACAACACAGGATAATACAAGTGTTTAAAATGACTTCTGTTTCTTGCAAAAAGCGTTTACCCTACAAACGTCTCGTATCCAGAGAGTTTTGCTTAGATTCGCCGTAAATTAACATGGGATGGTTATGGGTACTGTAATTATTCTATTTTTGTATACTCACAAACAAAGAAAAACTGAACAAAAATGAATCGCACTAGCTGTATGCACGATTATGACTAATATTACTTTTAGGTTATCACCAGCAGCCTGACACTGCAATGTTGTCAAATGCCACAATACGTTACAGTTTTAACGAGTTTCGCGGAAGCTTTAGTTGTTTAATACTCATCCAAAAATCAAATTACGGTACAGGCGCTTTTATTTAACCTTAATTGTACCTTAGTTTGTAATTTTGTAACATATTAGTGCAGTTGTATTTTTATTTTTGAAATGTATTTGTGGATAAACTATTCGTTTTAGACATTTTTTATTGCTTTTAGTCAGATATATAAGCCCTTAAAATTTTGGCACACATATTCCGGACACCCTGTATACATATACATACTTAGAACATAACAAGTCTTTCATATGACCTTTTTGTTCAATAATGGAAAGATAATTTAATGGAATTGATTCAGTTGGAACGTAGAGAGACAAATACTGAACAAATCGTATCTCTATAAACCCAACACAGCTAGGATGTGAGAATTTGACTGTAGTGGATTTTGCATTTACTTCCCTCAAGAATCCTTCTTGTTATCTGGAAATGTATGAAATATGATGGCGAGGTTCACAATTTCAACCTTCACACATTTTTCTACAAAAAGTAAGCATACAGACGTTATATATGTTTTCTGTGGTTTGTACTTTATCATGTAACATATGTATTTGTACAACACTATACACAGGAAAGATATAGTTCGAAATAAAATCCAGCGGCTTTTGAATAGCTGTTTAAAATATGGTTTATAAAATAAAATAGATAGAATCAAAATCTGTTAAGTAACTACAACCATCTGTATTAATGAATGTTTGGCATATCTACTCGTATATATTTCAGAATAAAATATTGCTGAAATGCATGTTACGATACTCGAAACTCTTATGAAAAAAAAATGTCTAAAATGAATAATACATTTCAAAAATAATAATATAACTAATTTAAAATGTGTAACAAAATTGCAACTAAGGTGCAATTAAGTCAAAACCGTTATATGTTATTTTTGCATGAGCATTAATGAAGTAAACTATACAACATTTCCTAAAAATAGTACAAGCTGTAACGTACGACAACATTGCAACCCATTACCTGTAGTTGTTAATCTCCAATTAGTTGTGCATCGTATATGTTTTCATTATTTTGTACTTAGTGTTTGCTTGCGTTTGTGAGCGTACATAAAAAATAAAAGTGAAATATTTTAGTAACCATGAACTGCATGGAATTGCAGAACTGGACAACTCTTTGGCTACCAGACGTTTGTACGATAAACGTTTTTCGCAAGGAACAGCAGTCATTTTGAACACTTATAACTATTTAAAACTTTATTCAGTGTTGTCAGAAAAGCTCTAAGAAAACCATTCACGCTAAATATGTTTAGGGGCACTCGCAATTATTGTGTAGGAACACTTGACATGGTAGGAGTGCAACATTGTTACATACCTTACTCTAAAGTTAGAGGGGCTGGAAATTTAAAAATGATATGTATCCATATAAAATCAATGAAATAATTTGTTTCAAATCGGTATATCACAGATCGCTCCAGTCTATAACCTAGGAGGAGTAAATGAAGAAGTTATAGAAGAATAGACAAAAGTAACTAGAAAATACACTAGATCAGTTTGAAGCTAAATTTGAAGAAAAAAACAGAAAGAATACACAAAAAGCAAAAACACTAATATAACTGACATTTTAGAGGTTAGTATTTGACATTGACAACAAACATAAATCTATGTGGGGCTGTGTAAACTTTGCGACAAATTATCCATATTTGACCGCAAGAAATTTGAATTACTCCTCTTAGTTTAAAAAAAAAGTATAGTTTTTTTTACTGTTTAAGAAAGGTATTTTAAGCTAATATGTATCAAATCTCCTACAATTCCTATCAATGAAGTCATATGTATGTTCTCTGATACCAAACATCTAGGTATGCTAATGAACATCCACAGACAAAACTCTATTCAATAATTATCTAAAGAATTTAATATATTTACTAACCTCTGGAGTGGGAACTCGAAATTCAACCACAATAGATGAGATCTCACTTATTTCTGCGTTTTATTTTGGATCGCTTCATCAGGTGGCCTCCTTTAACTTGAGTCAAATATCTAACTATAAAGATGATTATACCAATAAATTAAAATTATTTGAAATTGAATGTCAAAATGAAATATCGGCAACGTCAAACTGATTAACTGTCAATGAATATCATAACAACCTACTAAAATAAACAAAAATTAATAAAAAAATTTTTACCTTTTATGTTAGTTAGTTTCACACAATATTGTTAATACCTGAAAATATATGAAAAAAGTATAGTATCTTGCAAAAGTAGTTTACTATTTAGTGCTTCTTTTTCGATTAAGAAAGAGATGATTTTATTGAATTGAAAAACGTTTGATTTATTGAACTTTGCAAACCATTTATTAAAAAAATACTCAAGAATGCGCAGTTTTGCCATAAATCAGCATTCCATTCCATTTAATTGTCTTAGTACTGCAATATTGTTATGGAATGAAATAAATGATTGATCTATTAATGAGAACCCAGTAATGCGCAGATTATTTTTAATATTTTTTTGGTTAAATACTCAGAATATTGGTGATAGTTATATTCAGAATATGTTTAGTGCTCATTCATTGTTATAATTATTTATCGTCGTATGCAGTAATAAAATTTCAAAGAATAACAATGATTAACAGTTTAATCTCTGAGTTGCAGCAATGCAGTACTTTATTATAGAGAATAATACCACTGCTGTGATAATATTAATATATTAATTTTTTTGTTGAACATTGTCTTCACCGTCAGAGCAAGTTTTCGAAGAAATAAATCGGTGAATTTGTAGTAGGTTTAATGGATATCGTCACGAAATATATAAAAGAATGTTTCAACAGAATTTTAGTTTCGAGGTTTGGGCAGGAATAACAATAATGATGCGATTTGATGCTAATGAGTGTCTTCCATTTTTAAATCATTAACTTTTGTGTGTACTTGAAGATCTATAGCAATGTGGTGCTCTAAGTTATGGTTATTTAACTACAAAGAATCAGTGTTTAAAATTGTGACCCAACTGTAAGTTTTTTTTATTTAATGCGGTTAAAAGAATAATCCGTAAATTATGTAGGTGTAACGTAGAAAATAAAATGTTTTATATTTACAGAATGAAACAGTTAAGTACAGTTGAAGTTACAGCTAGATTGATTAATCCAAAAGTATTATTTCTATGAGACGAATGCATAAGTATTTATTTATCTGTCAACATGTTTCTATTATGTTATATTACATGATGGTAAATAGAGTAAAGCGTATATTCATATGTACCGGCTTCAACAAGATGTAATAGAATTTCACTTTACCTATGTATAACTCGACTTTAAATTCATGTTGTATATTTGAACTGTTGCAGAAATGTTATTTCATTTCATTCACTTGACGTCTACTTTGGAAACAAAATTGAAATATTCTTTCTTACTAATAGCTGAGTTATAGAAATATACAAGGTGATGTGTTAAAGGATTAGATGATATTGAGGCGAGGCAAAAATCTTAACACAACATTTTTTGCAAATTACATTCTTTCTTTTATTCTCTAGACGTCAACTAATTGTCCTAAATCATCTTAAATGGCAACCATTAACTATGAGATATACTACGTGTGCTGAATTTGGTTGTGACATCTTTGAATTGATTTGAAAATAGAAAATGAGTATAGTAGTTTTAAATGATTCACAACCACAAGATTTTTTTTATTTGGATTGAATCTACATTCTAGCGCTTAGACGTTTTGCTGCTCGTCGGGAAATGCCTTAAGACTTTTTCCGATAATGTAAAAAAAAATGTTGTAGCTAACAGTTGCCGAAAGAACTTTATATATTTATTTCTGAAACCAGATTAAGAGAGGTTCGTGCATCTTGCAACCGAAAAATTCAAGTAAATTTTTTTGCCGCCATATTCGTCCCATATTAGTGGTCTTTGGGAGTCTTGCGTTAAGTCAGTCATGGCCCATCATGCATAACTTGTTGTTTACGTTTGGGCAACTCAACTCCCTAATTATCCAGAACAACTAAAGACCCTTATCTGCCGACCTAACGATTATAATTCCCTCACGCCTTCATACTCTTTGAAGAAGAAAACTGCTACAACTATACCGGATCCGAATTTGATGGATCTACCGCAGAATAGGATCGACACATATGAACAACTACCAGTCATTCTCCAACGTCTCTGGTCTAAATGGTCAAAAGAATATTTGTGGAAACTAATGCGTCGGATCAAGTGGCAGCAGTGCAGCCCTTGAAACCTTCATCTTAGCCTTAGGACAAAAACATACCCCCATTCAAGTGGTAACTTGGAAGGGTTGTCAAAGTGCACCCAGGTTCTGATGGTGTCGTAATAAAGTAGTATGTGTATTTATATATTTATAAAGAAATTAAACATTCAATTGTGTTGCTTAAATCATTGGAAGTAAATATATAAACTTGAAACAATTTTTTTTTTTCTCATATATTTTCAGGTATTAACAATATTGTGTGAAACTAACTACTCAGTGGACAAAAGCCCCAACCTGCGTTGAATTACACCCACAATATCTACCCATATATTCCTTATTATTAGCTTTTGTGACATTTTTTTACTGTTTAAGAAAGGTATTTTAAGCTAATATGTATCAAATCTCCTACAATTCCTATCAATGAAGTCATATGTATGTTCTCTGATACCAAACATCTAGGTATGCTAATGAACATCCACAGACAAAACTTTATTCAATAATTATCTAAAAAATTTAATATATTTACTGAAAAAAAAAAAACTATACATAAAAGGTAATTTTTTTTATTAATTTTTATTTATTTTAGTAGGTTGTTATGATATTCATTGACAGTTAATCAGTTTGACGTTGTCGATATTTCATTTTGACATTCAATTTCAAATAATTTTAATTTATTGGTATATATAATCATCTTTATAGTTAGATATTTGACTCAAGTTAAAGGAGGCCACCTGATGAAGCGATCCAAAATAAAACGCAGAAATAAGTGAGATCTCAATTATTGTGGTTGAATTTCGAGTTCCCACTCCAGAGGTTAGTAAATATATTAAATTTTTAGATAATTATTGAATAGAGTTTTGTCTGTGGATGTTCATTAGCATACCTAGATGTTTGGTATCAGAGAACATACATATGACTTCATTGATAGGAATTGTAGGAGATTTGATACATATTAGCTTAAAATACCTTTCTTAAACAGTAAAAAATTGAAACAATATTGTCTAAAACCGTTTATTTATTTATTAAAATCAATTGTCCAACTGTGAAATTCACCAATAATATAACAAAGTATACAATTTTAGAACAAAACAAGTATATAACACGTGCAAAAAAATACAAAAATGTAAGATACATCATACCGGTATAACAAGACAACGAGAAGAAAAAAATACATCTACTCCCTATGCTATAGCTCACAAATTATTTATATCCTAAAAGCTACAATGCATGTATGCTACAATTAAGTATGTTAAGTATGAATTGTAATTATGTGTCATGTCATAAATAAAACAGAAGATTTCAATACCACATTAGTGTAGGCAGCAGAAGTATAAAAAACAAGAAGAGTGCGACTTGCAGGTGTAAGGTTTGCTACAGACTATGCGTGTATTCGCGATTCGTGATGCGGGTTTGTGAGGAATTCGTGAATAGTGTGTAACGTCTTGTTCCTTGAAAATCCATTGATAAAAACCCTACACACGATACACGAATTCCTTACAAACCGCGCATCGAGAATTGCGAATTTACGCATAGTCTGCAGCAAGCACCATACACTGAAAAAATAATTACAGTTAAAATAGATGGCAATTTATTTACCACTCATTATTGCTGTAATTTTCTTATCGATTGTGACTTTACAAATAAAATGTAAAATTACGTTGTAAATTTATTTTGTGGTGTAATTTTAGGTTTTGCAATTGTAATATTACTTTGTGATTTTACAATACAAATAGTATTTTTACAATGTAACTTCCACAATTACTTGTAAAATTGCAAAGTAACTTTACAGACAACTGTATAATTACATTGTAATAATACATTTTATATTATTACTACAATGTAATTTTTTTATTTATTGTACAGGATGGTCCAATTTAGGCACTTAGGTATAGAAGGTTTCTTCTATTTTCCGAAAAGACAGAAAAAAGTAGCCAACATATTTGGAGCTTAATTTTTGAGGAAAGTTGAATAGCGAGAATCACATTTCGATATGTTATTGATTTGTTTAAGAGATGTACCTACATGATATTTTTAAATTTTGGTCGTTTTCTGTGGTAACTTTTTTACTTATTATATTAATATTTATACATTGTAAATACATGTTTTCTCTATTTGTGGTAGTATCTAGTGGCTTGAGGAATATTTTTTTATAACTTCTAGTTTTCCGCTGATATAACAAACATATATATGTTTTAATGAAACATCATACGTATATAATATGGGGCATCATAGAAAAGGCCTAAAATTTAAAAAAATGCTATATCAAAACTAATCAAGATATCGAAATGAAATTTTCGTTATTCAATTCTTCTCTTTCTTTTTATTCAAAATATTCTCGTGACATTTGGACTATCTTTTCGGAGAATAAAAGAAACCTCCTAAAAGTATCGAAACTGACCTAACCCGTACACAAGACATTTTGTTTACAACATTCGAATTCACTAACAGTGCTTTGACATAAATACCTAAAAAAAAATCTGAATAGTAATTCATTTATACCTAATAGATTAATATGCATACATGAGAAAAATTGAAATATCGTAAGGGATAAACGATTGTTACTTACCTTAAGTAACGTATCAGGCTTTTCCATGAGTTTCTCAATAGCATCTCTGCATCAGAATGTCATTTCAAAAGAAAAATGTACTCATATTAAGTAACCTAATTAACATGAGCCAATTGCTTCTAATGTTAACAAACACCCTTAATAGTAATTCCTACTGAATTTTTGATATGATATCCCCAGTGAAGTCAAACATTTCCGAAGCAATAGATTCGTTTTCTATATGCTTTTCAGATTTATATACAAAAAATTAAGTACTTTGGAATTTATGACTCATTCAGTTGAAAATAATACTTATTTCTATTATAGCCCCCATGTATACTTTAAAATCAGCAGAATAATCCTTTTTAAATTTATAATTAAAATTTTTGGACAAATTGTGTGAAAAACATTTGTTACACAAAACCGTACTTTTCTGATTATATAAATAGCTATTTTGTACTCCGATTACGGTCCAGTTAGCTAATTACATAGTAGTTACAGCTTTATTATATCTTCAATATATTAACTGCCCTTTGCTTAGCTTAGAAATACATGTACATACAGATGTACTGAAGTAATAAAATATTAGGTATGGTTTTACGGCAATTTTTTATTAAAATTTTGTACCTGCACATTTAGGTTATTTGTACAAAACAGAACACTTAACGTTATATAAAACATATAACAATGTAAAAATATATTCATAGAACTAAAGTTAACATTTTATAATATTCAAACGAAATCTATGATCTTATACTAACTATTACAAAGTAATATTAATTATATAAATGTGCATAGATTAAGTAAGTACCCAAAACTTAAATCTGCTAATTCTCCAGAAGCCCCTGTTCTTCAAATATGTATAAAATATTCTAATTCTAATAGAAAATAATATATTTTTATATATTATGTAATATGAACAAAACAACAGTGGGGTACACAATTTTTGTAAATTTAATGTTTCTTTGCTTCAATAGTTATTATGTTGTGATACCCCGTATTCTTTTTGTTCTCAGGGTAGGTGATTAACTATTTTTTTACTCGTGGGTCTGCCTATACTATGTGAGAGAAATAAACAAACAAGGCTATCGAATACACCTGATTTAATAGTATAATAAGATAACTAAATTGGTACAAATACACACAAAGTTCTCGTGAAAAAAAAAGTAATGTCAATCGAACCTGATATAGATAACAGCTTAACTTTTGGGGCCCCGCTCTCTGCATTCAAGTCTCGGAGGTTTCTTCTTACTAAGGATAGGGCCTACGTGTCCACACAGGCTTTTCTGGAATTCGGATCAGCTTCACTGAATATATCTAACTTATTCCTATGTACGTAAGGACTCAACTGCGTTAGATAATTAACTATATGAATGAATATACTTAAAATGCATGCAATGCAATTCTTTTTCCTATAATTTAGGCTACATCGAATGATTGATAGAACATACAACTACTCCCAACACTTTACCGTTCTCTGTTGCACTACCTAAGTACCTACCTCGTCCCGACACTATCCGCCACAGGTGTTCATTGTAAGCCTGCGCACATCACTCCTTTGTTAAACTTAAATATTACTTCTGAATCTCATTGAGGTTATGTTACAATAAGCACTAGATAAAACTATTTATAGTACTAAAAACACTCACTTGTCACTCTAGATATGTTTATATTGCTAGTTACTACTCACAAAATTAATTATGCAAGTACCTAGGTCCTAGGTACATGCTGCATTCATCGAAATGAAGCAAGAAATAATGAAGGCGTCACCACCCAACGCTCTCAACGGTTAGTGGTATAGTGCGTTTTAAAATTAGTAGTACCTTCACACACACATTAAGCATATTTTTACAGTCAATTATATAGTAAATTTGTTATATTCAGTAATTTTACAATGTAAAAATGAATTTCACATTGTTAATTGAAAATGTATTACAATATATTCAATAAATGTACAAATTATATTATAATTACATAGGAAGTTTACGGTTTTATTGTATATTTGCAGCTTTTATGTAAAATTACAAGTGTCAGTGTAATATCATCATTATTTATAGAATTATTTTAAGACAATTAAAAGGGTATATTTACAAAGTAAATTTGTAAAGTTACTGGCCTTTTTTTCAGTGTAGTTAAATATTTCAGTTGGTTTAAAATATCGGAACAGTCAACATTATTATGTAATAGAGCATGTAAACATTTTTAGCTATGAAAGTGTCTAAACTGCGATGACGCGAATTTAAAACATGTTAATAATATTTTATAATCCGCGTGCATGAAATTTACAGTCTGAATGATATACAAGAAATTTTAAAAACTTTTTTTGTATTGAATCAAGTAAATTGACTTTGCTATTCAGTGTTCTAATTTAGATCGAACAAATGCATAAAATAGTGACATCAAGGCAGAAATATCTCGAAATTCGCGACATTGTCTTAACACAAAACTCATTCTTCTAAGTGTTGAGGAAACCAAACATTGAACGTAATCTTACTATCAAAGTAAACTCGTAAATCTTTTAAGTTCCAAGACATCCGCGTTAATCTTGTAATTGAACCAGAATAAGTTATATATACATACATTTAGAAATAAGAATCTGCAAGTTATTTAACACATCACCAATAAACTTTTTTATTTAACTGACCCTAAAGACGAACACAATCATCATCAGTTGATATAAATGAAAACAATTTTAAATCATCAGCATAAACCAGTTTACAATAATGAATATAATTTTGATATGATTAATAAGAATTGAAATTAAGAGTGGACCCAGAGTGGAACCCTGAGGTACTCTGGCAGCAATAGTATATTGAGTACACCTAAATCCGTTAGTATTATAAGAATACTACAATGCCCGATACCTTATATTTTTGCAGAAGCATAATGTGCTGTATATGGTCGAAGATTTTCAAGAAGACGGTATATACAGGGTGATTCATTAAGAATGGGCAATCTCTGAACTGGAGATACTACACACCAAAATATGGTGATTGAGCCAAATATGCCTTATCCGAATGTTGCTGCTTTGATAAAATCTTTGTGCACGAACTCATAATTTACCGTTCTGAACAACTTTTTCAAGCAAAATTTTACTGTATTTTCAGTAGAAAAGGCACTTTACCTGAAACGATAACAGTTTTTAATCGGTGCACTGAATATTTCAAATAGGATTATTACGAAAACTGTTACTTCTAACGACTTCAACAAGGTATACCATTTTTAGATACAACAGGTAGAAGAATCGATTGTTTCAATAGACAGATGGATACAAGCAAAAAGTTCTGCCATTTAAAAGGAATATGCTGTGCCATAAGTGGCGCCGTCTACTAGTGCCGTCAAAATTAGTTAGAAATTCTTATTTGCCATGCCAAATTTTTTTAATACTCCGATAGGTTTCAAAGTTATTGAGATATTTCAAAATAAAATTCTAGCATTGAACACCCTGTATTTTTAAAACCAGCAACTTTCGGATAAGGCATATTTGGCTCAATCGCCATATTTTGGTGTGTAGTATCTCCAGTTCAGAGATTGCCGATTCTTAATGAATCACCGTGTATAATGTCCACCTATTCATGCTGATCAATAGCATTACATATCAACTATGTAAATACATCAGGTTTGTGGCTGCTGATCTCTTTTCTATAAAACCATGTTGGTCTGGCGATACAATACTCTTGAAAAGTGGAAAACTGCGATTATACAACGATATCTCAAAATTCTTCGCAAAATTGCATAGCAAAGTAATGGGTCTATAATTATTTATGTTAGCAGGGTCGCCACTTTTGGGAATTACTCTAAGTAATTTGTACAATTATAATATATAATACATCGTAATAACGTACTTTAAAACTTTCCAATTATTAAAAATGTACTACAAATTTTATTGCACAACGTTATTTGGATATTCTCTGTGTGTGGTAATCTAAATGTTAATACATGTCTGTTATTTTCCTGTTAAAAATGTCTCTATTGACAGCTACAGAAAAACATTGTCGTATAAATACGAATTATATGGAATTTTATTCCAGGATAAAAAATTACGGCAAAGCGAAGCACTTCTAAAGCATCTAGAAACTTTATTTTCAGCTCGAATTGAACAGCAGTTATTACATGTTTCAGTTTTATAGCGTCAAAATAGACAAACACTTCACAATTGTTCTATAGACGGCACAGAGGAAGTTTAAAATGAATAAATTTAACCGGCGACAATGAAAAATGTGTTGAGTTTTGTACAGATTGTTAGATGACAAACAAATCAATTTCATTCCGAAAGTTAATTTTAAAATTTCAACAAACATTTCGTTATTGAATTTAAAAATGTCAATCAACTTGACTGGTAATTTTTCGTGATTATGAATAAAACATGTAAATATTTACAATAAAATTAATTAAAACAGCGTTTAGCCATAATTTTGCTCTTTTCATATGCCACGAATGATATTTTGTGAAATATTCATTGAGTGCAGATAGAAGTGTCAAATATTACAATAATAGCTTTTGTCAATAATTATACATAATTTAATTTTATATATTTTGTTAAATAATAATTTCTATTATTATAGTTTTTTCAATACCGGTAAAATTGGTATGCAGAGCACAAACGCAAATAACCAATGTGGCATATAAAGTTTTATAAGTATATTTTTATTAGGATGTATGACGATAATAATATGTATTGCGTTAGGTACATAGCTATCTAAAGAGAAATAATTTAATAAATTTGTGCATACTTTAAATAATAGACTGTTCTAATGGATTGTAAAATTGACAATTTAAAAAAATAAAGACACAGGCCTTTTTATTTTAAAGCAATGTAATTTTTAAGTATATAGATAGATAGATAGATATATGTATATTTATTAGTGTTACATACACAAAACTGCTTACACACGTCAGAAAAGAAGTTTACAGTCATATTATAAAATCATCAAGAAGTAGTTGACATGTAATAAATAACACAATGGTTTAATAATTAACAAAATAGTGCAGATAAAAGCAGATAATTGTAATTTTTTAAACCCATATGTAAAAGACAAAACTGAACAAACAGCACATAGATACAGATTAAAATAATGTCATAAAATAAAATAATGCATCCAAAATGTGCAAAGATTGAATCACGATTTGTTATATTTTGAAGTCACTGTCTAAAAATTCATGGATACTGTAGAATGCGTTGCTTAGTAGAAATTTTTTAATTTTTTCAAACCGATATGTCATATTTATCTTACCTCTGGCAATTTAATTCAATAATAAGGGTGAGAATTATGTTTATAAGATGTACAAGATAAACAGTGGAAATAATTTTTGCTCAAGCTAAAACCGTTCATCTTGCTTTTTATAATTTTTATATAGATAATACTTGGTGTTTACTTTCTCAACCTAAATCAGGCAAAGTGATATAATCAGCGTGTCGTGAACACACGAAAAGCGAAATAGAGTAGGCATTTATATAATTGCAAATAAACTTGCAATTTGAAACAAAACATATCAAATAAAGGTAGTAATAAAGTTTAGTATTTCTGTATAGTAATTTTTTGCATAAATAGCTTTCAATTTTATAGTAGATTTACATGATAGCATGAATTGAATGCAGTACAGGTGTATTTTGATTCCTATCTCTATATTTTTGCAGAAAAATGTTTAAACGCGCATTGAATTTTCCAGAACATTTTGATATGATTCATTGTAGGAAAGCGTAAAGCATGTTTAACAAATAATATCAATTTATCGAGTTAATATGACAATCATAATTACAAACAGTTGTACTTAGTAGTCGTTTGACAAATTGGATGCCTAAATGGAAATAACACCTACAAATATAATGATTTGTTTTATATGAAATGTTTTAATTTATTTTGTTATTGGCCCCCCAAACCATGTACAAATTTGTTATAGAACCTCATAAATATAATTAATAATATTTCTCAAATATAGTTATCAGTATTTATGTATACACTATATTTTAAAAATTTTAAAATTTAAATAATAGACGTCAATTTTGAAGGAACACAAATTAAGTATGTACCGAACGAGAACGTTGTAAATAACCTAATACATTTATAATATCGAACGACGTTTATTCAAAGTAAGCGGTACAGATGTATAGTTCACACTGAAGCTAAGCTAGATCTGGAACTCTATATATAAGGAAATAAATGCAAGTCTCAGCATAAGATAAAATGACTAATATGGTAACTATATGTTACAGCAAAGAAATAGAATACAAGAAAAAATATATATAGGGTGTAAAAAGGGTATATGTATAATTCACATTGCTAAATACCTAATTTTCATCTATACCATTTCAACATCTTAGGAGAAGGAACCGCCATTATAATAGCTAGGTATTTTTAAAGAAGAAGAAAATAATTAACATTTGAAGTATTTTACGTTTTTTTATAATTAAGACAGTGGCGTACCATTTTTATTTTAAATAAAAGAAGAGTGCCGCAGGATTGCTACGCCACTGGTAATAATGAGAATATTTAAACATACTGAATCATTAGACTAAATATATCTCATTACAACTTAGAACTTTTGCTGTTTTATCACGAATGGTTTCCAAGTCAATAAAAAATATAATAAAAATTTTGAAATCTGTATGTCAACCCTTCCAAGGATGCCAGTAATATCTGAGACACCCTGTATAAAATATATAAAAAAATGGGTTATTCATTGCGTATTATTTAGTTATTAGTAAAAATATTGGAAACGGCATTTGGTGGTGAGTAGAGATAAATTGGAAAACTTTCAAACTATTTGATTTGATTGAATTGACTGCCTCGTTTCATCTCATTTGTTTCATATCATATCTTATCATATTCTATAACACTAATTGGGAGTTTCTTAAAACTGTTCACAATGTAGAGGAAGCTTGCTCATTGTTTTATGATAAATTTTATAGTATTTTAGACATAGAAGTCCCAAAATTTAAGTCTGTGCGTAATACACATCAATGTCGCTATCAACCTTGGTTTACTGGAGAGGTAATTGCGTCCATCCGAGCTAAAGTTTCAGTCTACAAGAGATACAAAACACATAAAACAGCAGGTCCTATCCTGAAAAAAGGCGATCAGAAAGATGTAACTAATTACAGAGGGATTTCTTTATTATGATCAAGCTGCTGATCAAGTTGTTTACTGAGATAAATTCCCGCTTGGACTGCCATCACCTGCAGATATGCATAAATCATAATATGACGTCGTGGTGCAAATTAAATCGACTCAATCTATTTCGAAATGTAAATGTATGACTGATATATGAAAAATCTATTTTATTAGTCATGATTATATCATTAGTGATAATGCCATCAGTCGAGTCGAGTGCTGTAAGGATTTGGAAATAATTTTCTATAGTAAGTTTACTTTTACTGAGCGCATTAACAATATAGTAACCAGTGCTTTTAAAACATATGGTTTTCTGTATCAAAATTGCAGGGACTTCTCCAATATTCAAACATTCAAGTCTCTATTTTGCGCCCTCGTTAGGTCGACTTATTGAGGATAATCACAAGGCAATGCTTATAATACAATGTATTAACTAAAATTATGATCTATTGTCCGAGAGCTGGAGTTACAGAAAATAATAATTTAAACTCTGAGAGGTAATAGATGGGAATAATTTACAGTACTTTGATGTTATGTAACGAGACCCGGCCTTTGTAGTTTCACTCGGCTCTGCCTGCTAGTTATTGGTTTTAGGTGGACTGATTGCCGGTTAACCTTTGCAGAAATTTGTTGCGTGCGACGAGCAACAGAGTACTTGCCCGGTGCAACATCTACGTGAAGTCGTTGGTAGAGATTCACTTTTGTTGGAATTGTAGCACTAACGGGGGAGTCAGAGGAGCTTATCCTTTTTGCAAAGTCGATGTAAAACCGTTGGATGTTAGTGATTCACTTTTCTTAGAATTGTAGTACTAACTGGGGAGTTATAGGGGCTTATTCTCGTTGCAAAGTCGACGCTGGATGCTAGAGATTCACTTCTTTTTGTCAGCGTGGCCTGGCGACGTACGTACTGTAGAGGGTAACAGGGGTATGAGAATGGTTTATTTAGGGTTCATGGTAATGAAACATGACGTAGTTTTTAAGCGGAAATGCATGACCAGATTGTTTACTTGTTGAAGAGGTAACAATGGTCTCGAAATATTTCCGAAATAATTTATGCACTAGAGATTTTTCAATAACAATTTGCTGCTACAATTTTATCGCACACATCTCTCTTCTTTGCTGGAGTAGTTTTAAAGAAAATACGTAGAAAACAAGTATCAGTACATCTACCATGGCTATAACAAATATTACATGCCACGATACATTCAAGTTGACAAGGAATATTTAGAAATCAAATCAAACAATTAGGCCATTATTATTTATTTTCGAGCACAGTTCACTTATATCAATTATAAATATATAACTGAATAGGTTTTAAAAAATATCGTATTGTGATATTGTTTACTGTATTAGAAAGGTATTTTAAGCTAATATAAATCAAATCTGCTACAATTCCTATCAATGAAGTCATATGTAAGCTCTCTGATACCAAACATCTAGGTATGCTAATGAACAATTCCACAGCTTAAAATACCTTTCTAATACAGTAAAAAATGTTACAAAAATCTAATAATAAGGAATATGTGGATAGATATTGTGGGCGTAATTCAACGCTAGTTGGGGCTTTAGCCCACAGAGTAGTTAGTTTCACACAATATTATTAATATTTGCTCCCAAAATACATTGATTTGTTTTATTGTTTTTTTTTAATTTTCTATAAAATTTTATAGATGATGACTTACTAAGGTAAAATCGGTAAGGTAAAATCAATAAAAATGTGAATGTGTATTTAACTAGACGAGCAAATAAAACCATAAGAATATATATTCGGTTTTCATATAACTTTATACCTAAACATATAGAAATTTATATCAAATTATTATGCAATTTTGCTCAAAATAAATCATTATTTTATTTTCGAGATAGCAACTTCCAGTTTAAACACTCGTTGTACGATATTTATCAGAGGTAGTAACAATGTGAAAAAAAATTGTTCTCTACCGAAAACGAAAGTGCAAAATAAAAGTGGCCAAAGTTGCAGGTAAAATTCCGATGTTTCCGAAGTTTCGGAAGATAATGTCTGGATAATTATTATCCCACACTTAGCTTTTCTGGCCGTTCCAAGTTTTATCCCCCAAAGAGCTATTTCACCAACTTAATCTGTTCACTGCACCTCATCTATTATAAAGATTCCTCCTAATCTAAAAGGCGTCGCTCCCTATTGATACAATACTTTCACAGATTAAGTAGCACCATGTCCTTTATAGCTTCTTACAGTCGAGTGAATACCCTCCACGGTTGAGAACTGATGACTTGCTTGATAGACTGCATAAATAAGTCGTTACTTTATACGTTAGAGCATGCATGGAAGATTCTCATCAATTATAGGAATCCACAAAATGCAGATAGAGACGGCGTTAAATTAAATTTATTGCCGAGTAGAATTCTGTGAATGACGGTATTGATTTTATAGCTTCGAATACGTTTGAAGTCATGTGCGAACTACTAAGTTTTTCCAGAAGGCTTCATCAAAATTTTACCTAGTCAGCAAATACTGTATATATTATTTAAAATTAAATTATGTTGGGCATATGCAGAACAAGTGAAGTAACGTTTCGTCGGTTATCAACAGAATGCCTGAAATTGATTGTACTTGGCACTACGACTACTTATTGAAAGTAAAATAAGATGATTTAAATAAACATTTGATCTCCATTAAAAGTTCCTACACTTTGCCGCTCTATTTAATCTTTTTGGTGGCAATTATTATTTTTTCGTTATTACTGTTGGATTTGTAAAAGTTTTCGTATAATTAATTGGATAAGGAAAAATATGGCATTGAAGTTTTCCTGTTCTGATATCTCAGTGTCTGACAAAATTAATATACTGCTTGAATAAAAATAGTAATACATAATAAAGTAGAAGTTATTGAAAATAAATAGCATAGACCCTAGACGATGTTCATCAATAAACTTGCGACAAAAATACTAAAAGTGGAAAACAACAGAAAGATAGTGCTAAACTCTTCCCTGTTGCAAACACTGTTGCATCGTAGCTTTGGAAACCTAATACTAAAATTAAATATAATTAGTTTATAAACAATAGCTATATTGTTTATTTAACTAGTTAAAGCTTCTTTTTTATCACTGTCACTTATACATAAAATTGTTGGTTAAATGGGTTCATCAGTCATAAATAACTAAATTGAAACAGCTTTGTAATTAGTTTATCGTATTTCGGACAAGGTTTCGGCTTTCTTTATTAATAAAGGCATCCTTAGGTCTATAAAAAATACAGTTACATGGTAAATAATGAAACAATAAAAACACAAACAGGTAAATGAATTGTATTGTAGCGTTTTTATTGCTTTGTTATTTACCTTGTAACTATATTTTTTATAGACGTGAGGATGGTTTTATTAATAAAGCAAACCGAAACGTTGTACGAAATGCGATAAACTAATTATACAGTTGTTTTAATTTAGTTATTTAACACTGACGAATCCATTTAACCAACAATTTTATTAACTAGTTAAGAAATATCATTGTGTGTAACACACATTATCTAAGAAAAACACGTTTGAAATTTGACGTATTACAGAAGTTAGAATAATAAATAAATATTATTATTTTGACTTAAGGGAATATTGTAAGGGTTCAATTGATCTACAGATAAGTCAACTTTTGATTGGTTCCTGCTAGTCCGATTATAGTACAGCTTGTTTAAAAACACATTCAACTAAATCAAAACTATACAGTGTCAAGTTTTTGATTGGTAAAAAAAGGAAGCAACGTAGAGTTTTGCTTCAACGTAAAAAATTCAATTCGATCAAAAACCAGTGAAAACCAACCAGAAGGTGTTTAAATAAAAATACACAGTGCAGAAAATATCAAACAGAGTAAACAAAGGGAGGATCCGATCCGAAACTTGTATATTTGTACTTCTTCCTTTGTAAATATTCTGGACTTCTTAGCTTCGTAATCCTTTGAACTTCTCTTCAAAAATGCGATTAGTTGAGAAAATCTGCGTATATTTTGATTTTTATTAACTGAAATCATAGTTCTCAACATGGTGTATTAAGTCCATAGTGTAGATGGGTTCTTCAAAACCTTTTTTCAGGCACCTTTACCTTGTTAGTTTAGTTCTTCAAACTTTTGGTACTCCAATTCATAACACGTCTTAGATTTGGCGTAACTAAACTTGAGATCGCTCCGTTTGCCGCTGTTTCTATATCAGAAGGTGAAGTTCTATCAGAATCGTTCATTTTGAAAAGCACTTCTTACTTTTATAGCAGATACTTTCTGTTCATAGAGAACACATCAGCTTCTTGTCGTAACGTTTGCCACTTTTTGACAAATAGACATATCTTTTTGTGTTATTAAATGAAAGTTGATACAATTTTGTACAATATTCTTGTTATAAATGTATATTACTACACTCGATGTTTTACCGAACTTTAACTTGTGTTGTAGTTAAGATGAACACTTATATCGCTTATATTGTAAATAACTATTACCTAACGCTGATAAATTCATGTGTATAGCATAGGCCTCCGTATACCAGAATCATTATTAAAATCCAGTTGGACCCTGTGTGTTTTCTGTTCAAATAATTTTTATTTTCCTTCGCAATATTGACTCTAGCTACTTTAACGTTAGCTACATAGGAAGGTTCTAGCAAAGCAAAGCCTCACAACTTTAATAACTCACAGTTTAAAGCAGGGGAATGTTAGTAACTTGGTAAACAGTAAATTTTGCGTATGTACTTATAAAAAGAAGAACATGTTAATATTTTGATTATGAAAGATACCTTTCACATCATTAATATAAAAAGAATGACCTTATAAAGTTAATGTTTAATAACATAGTTACATTACATCAAATATAAGTTACCTACATTTCTTCTGAAAATCTGTTCATTTATTAACAAAACCTTACTGTTTACATACATCTTACCAAATTATGACATTGATGTTGTACCTTCTGTATCTTAACATTATGTAGGTACCGTTATAACTATTTATGTTGTTCGTCCCTCTAGTCTGAATAATACATTACCACGACCTTTCAAAATAAATATGTGTACATTTGGTGAGTCAATATAGCTTGAATAATAAATGTTTCCACTTTTAACTAGGATAATGGAGCTACTATTTTATCCTACTCAATATTATCCCATCAAATATAACTTGCCAGTGTTTGGCTATAAGTAGAACATACAATATATTATTCAACAAATGTTTGGACCAGTAACTTGCCACTATCTTACTTTCATTTTATATAAATTGATCCTGTGCGATGCTATGGTATTCCTATTTGGAAATGGCTTTCATATTTCTTTGCTTCCTTTTGTTGGAAATCTCAAGGTAAACTTGAAAAATCGAACTGGCACTTGTAGATTATTTACACAGACTTCAGAAGCGTACTCCATTTTAATTTAAATTTTCAGTTCTTGAAATATTATCACAAATATTTTGGCTGAGCGGTAGATAAAACTTACAAAGTTTACTGTGTGTATAAGTCGTACTTTGTTTGCTCT
Source organism: Monochamus saltuarius (assembly GCA_025584915.1). Lineage (NCBI taxonomy): Eukaryota > Metazoa > Arthropoda > Insecta > Coleoptera > Cerambycidae > Monochamus > Monochamus saltuarius. Next base: position 18,545,099 of record CM046726.1, read on the forward strand.
TATATGAGCAGGGTGTTCAGAAACTAAACCGACAAACAAAAACAGCAAATTCTAGGTATGATACTGCTTCACTTAAGAGTTGCGGCACTAACGTATAAAACGTATTTAAATCGTCTTATTATTGTCCCGGGCAGTAAGTTTCTTGTGTATTTAATTAATATTTTTCGTATGATTAAATAAAATATGGCGCATTATACAGACAGTGAAAAGGTTGACATGCTAAAAGCATATTATTTGTTAAGTAGTGGTAATCAGTGGACTGTAGTAAAAATAGATAATAACCAAGTTCTAGATTGAGTTGTGAGTAAAGAATCTGGTTTATATTTTCAATTTATTGGTGAGGTATAGAAATGGCAAAGGGGAGGAGATGGCAGTTAATATTTTCATAAATTAACATATTTCAATCATTCTTTGACATCTGACTTTGACGTCTGGAAATTCTAGTTAACATTGTTGAAGCCTATTCGAAGACATTAGTGTAAGACTGGCAGCACTGTGGAATTCTCATCCACCATGACTCTTAAAAATATTAGTATCATAGTCTTATCAGCGGTCCTCAACATGTTTTCGATTGAAAAATCACGATATTTATTTAAAATATGACTTTTCCCATTCTTGATTTTTTTATAAAAGAAAATCTATTATGTGTTCTACATGGTGAATTGTACTGCTGGTTACAATATTTGTACTTATTTAAGGTTCACCCTGTACATATTCCACTCCTGATGATCATACTAAGTTACCATTAAATTTCTGACCAACATTTCTGATCTGATTTAAACTAATTCCTTTCTGAGATAACACAAAAATTTCTTAAAATACAATTATACCTTATTATATTTAGGGGTAAGAACATATAACTTAATATTTTTACTTTATATATTTTCTAAATTTACCTTTACACTTAAAATTTAGTTGATCTGGACTTATGAGTATACCTTGTAGAAAATAATTGCGCATATAAATTTTGTTACTATTTACCAGACTTAAAGACCCGAAGTTATTTTATGTACTACCAAGTTGGCCTGAGATCTTGGGTAATAGTATTTCCAATTCATGATTAGTTAGTAGTTGCTTGTTGTCTTACTGGTTGTCAATTATATGGCGCCCGGAATTTGAAACGAAATTTTATGATCTGTATCAAAATGGTGTACTTATACTACACGTTTACTACAGTAAACGATAATATTGTCACAGAATTTGCCCCGCTCGCACCCAATTCGCCGACTGTAGTATCGTGAATCGCTGGATTGCCCCAATCGCCCCTACGCGATGCTGGTAAATAAACAAAATAATGCCGTGTATCGAGGCGCGATTGGAATATGGAGAATCGACGAGAATCTGTCGAGAAATGGATCTAGAGATGCTAGAAAATGCCTTGAATATTCGTCTGGGGTATAAAAGACGATTAAATGGCCGAGTCAGTCAGTCTTATATTAAAGTCTTGAAATAGAGAGTTATTATTGGTATATTTCGGAGAGAACAATTAGAATTCAGAGCGATTTAGATAGTGATTAATTAAATAGTGTTTAGTTGACTTGTAATTAGGATTCGGTAGTGTACAGAGTGTTAATAAATATCAGTAAAAATTAACTGTTTGTTTTTCTGGTAAAAGAAAAAGTCGGGTTAGGAAACCCGTGACAATATAATTTACATAAACTTTGTGTGGCATGTGTGTAACTGACAAAATTTTTCTGCTAGTATTTGAGAGAATAAATAAGATGTAAATTTTAAAATTGACTTGATTCACCTTCCTAGCAACAAATTATGACTAGAGTCCGTTCATTGCATTAAAAAGTTAGCAGTATCACGTAATGTTCCTCAATTGAGAAGTCGGAAAAGAACAATAATTTACCTTAAGACCCTCCATTACTCACAGGATGATAAATAATTTACATTTTATAAAAAGCTTGATAATTAAACCAAAATATCACAGGGAAATAATCTAATCCTCCTAAAAGCATTTTCCTTCCCTGGAGCCTAAATAATCTTTGTGTAAGCCCAATAAAGCATTCTTTGTGGGACACAAATGAAGCATCAGTATTTTACCCCACTTTAAGCCAACAGCGTTATATTAACCAAAAACAGGTTGGCTTTTTGGTGTATAAAGTAAAGTAATTAGAAGCATGAGTTAATTATTCACCAGTTCATATACTTAGTTTGTCTAAGGGAGGTTTGTAGGAGATAGCGGTACAGAAATTATTAATACAAAAAATAAAATAGAGGAGTAGGAGTAATGCATATATGAAACAACATATTTGAACTAAGTAACGGATGAGTCTTATAGTAAGCGGTCATCAAATAGAATTCCTTCAACATTATCAAATAGCGATAGTATATTTGAGGCCTCACAGGATATCGTTGACGCATTAACTTCTCACTTTAAAAATGTATATACCAATTATGATTTCCATTCTCCTCTTGATATAGCTGTATTAACATCTAATTTGTTGCTATAAGCCATGTTAGTAAAGCTCTGAAAATTTTGAAACTAGAAAAATTGTTTTGTAAGGGACTGTGCAGCGGTGTTGGCTGGACCCGTAGCAGTAATTTTTAATTTAGTATTTAAATCTGGAACATTTTCAGATATATGGAAACAAGGCAAAATTTGTCCTTTATTTAATTAAATCAGGGAACCAAAATCAAATATCAAATTATCGTCCCATTACAATTTTGTCGAATTTGGGAAATGTCTTTGAAATTACTCTGTATACGGGGATTTATAGATGTCTAGAAGGTATAATTTCCCAAATACGACTTTATGATAAATCCTTCGACAATTATTACTAATTTAGTCGTCTTTACGCAGAATCTCTCTGAAGCTATTGATGCAAATCAACAAGTTGACATAATTTATACAGACTTTCCGAAGGACTTTGACTAGATTGACCACAACATCATTTTGCAAAAAATTGCTGCTATTGGTTTTAAGCATTTAAATTGTCTGGTGACTTGGTGTGAATCTAATAAGCTTCAGCTATGCGTTCACTGGGTTTAATAATAAGATCGTGCAAGGATTTTGATAATATAGATTGTGTAAAGGTGCTGTACTATACGTTTGTGAGATCTCAGTTAGAGTATGCTAATCTTATCGGGTCGCCCATTTACCAAGTACACAAAGCCAAACTTGAGAATGTGCAGAGGACATTTTTTAAATATTTATATTTCAAACGTTATGATGTCTATCCCAAACGGGGGTTGAATCATACTACTCTTTTATCCTATACGTATACCCTCGAATTTAGAAGAATAGTAGCTGGGTCAATGTTTCTGTACAAATTATTTCATGACCGGGTTGATTGTTTACAACTTCATTCCAGAGCAACATTCAGAATTCCATATATCAATGTTAGAAACACGACAATTTTCTACCATCCACAAGCAAGAACAAATGCTATGTTGAAGTCACTTATATGTATACTATATGCAAACATTTTAATATGATCAATAATTTAGTAGATATGTTTTGTGTTTTGCAGAATCCATATACAGGGTGAGTCAGTCATAATGTCATTAATTTTAAGAGGAGATAGGGAATAATGAGTATAATGCGAATACGTGATTAAAAAATAATCTAAATGCATATTTACGCCGAAAAAAAATATTTTCAAATCATTATTTAAACCCCCTTTTCAGACTGTCACTGACCGTTGACAGCCTTGGTCGTTTACAGCTCACAGTTCAATTCGATGTCGACCTGATGCAATGTTGTCAAGTTGTAATATTTTTCTATAAAGTACCTACCTACCTAGGTTTTAGACATCACAAATAAACGGTTGTACTGACTATTTTAGAATATCATTTTGTCTTGCTCAGTTCAACTTCAGCTAATAATAATTTAAAATGTTAATATCCAATAAAATCAAATAATAATAATCAAATAATTCTATTAAAAATTGCAAGTAACGCGGTCCACTCAGGTTTACCGGTAGAAAATACGGCCCAATCAAACGATACCCGTACACTCGCGTGTTGATTTTTCTCTGAGCAAATGTAGCTGTTATGACTGCAACAACACTCCAACATGTCTAATAATAAACCGAGTAATAAACAATTTACGTACATTACATAAAAATAGGTAAATTATTAAGAGAAGCTGAAAAGTGTTTCGTGTTTAAATACTTAGTAATAGAAAACCATCGTGTTTTCGACAGAAAACTGTCCAAGACCGAAATGACACACCGCTTATCTTGACCCATCGTATTATTAGGTCAATAATCTAGTTACCTAGTTTTTGTACTGTTATTTAACGACAAGGAGTAAAACAATTTTTTTAAATCTAAATACATGAATGAATTTTCCTTAAATACTGATTTATTTGTTAATAAAAACAAATGTAGATAATAAATAAAAAATGTTTTCGAATGTTAGGTTAATACAGTTTAATAATTTTGATATTACGTTTTCACTACATTTTACAAATAAATATGAATTTTTAGTATTACTCGTAAGTGCAATTAATTATTCAGTTTGTAGTCCCAGAAATGTATTGGTTATTAAGTAGTATGGCACTAACCTGTTTACAGGTTACAGTTCAAGTAAAACTGCATTTATCCGTCCATAGCACTTTATTACTAAAATTAGGGTCAGTCGCATTTCGTAAACATTCTCCGTATAACACTACCATTTCCACATTTTCCGAATTCGTAAAATTATGCGTTGTGAATTTACGCCAAATACGTGAGGTGAGACCGAAATAAACAAACTACTGCTTACTGCTTGTATTCTCTCCATCCCCCCTCCAAATGTGTGGCATGATCTACAAATGTGGGGGGAAAGAAATGCGGGAAATGCATAGTGCTAAATGGAGGTAAATTTGAATAACACGCTGATGTGTTAGACGATATTATGTATGTAAACGTGGCATCGATGGATTGATACGGTATTGGATTCTCGTATGGGTGCGGTATCAGAAAGTTCGTAGCGTCGTGTTACTGATTTTTATAGGGTGATTTGTTTATTTTTTTAAAGGTCGAGTAAAAAAATTTTTTTTCGATTTTCTGCCTTTACTAGGCCTCCCGAATACATGGTTAAAATTAATGACATTTTGACTGACTCACCCTGTATTAGTACGATTTAACAGAATATACCTTTAGTAACATTATCTCTTAATATATAGTAATACTTGCAATTGAACCTTGTTGACATTTTTATTAGTTTTTATCACTTGTGTTCTATGTTTTTGTTTCATTTTGTTATTTATCGTTATCATTCAGCCCTATTATTGGACTTTGTCTGTTGGGCCTTGTAATAAATTAAATGATTGAAAAAATTGATGTATTCCGCTAATATTTTGGTTATTGTTAAGAAATCAAGAAATACGTACAGGATGATTAAAAAATATGTAGCCAACATTATACGGCGAAAACTAGAGGCCAAAATGTACTATTTAAACTAATTTACCTACATACCAAAACAACCACCTAACAAGTTACAGCCCCTTAAAGTTGAAAAGAAAGTAAATATACAAATTACTCCTAATTGTCTGAAGATATTTTTTTTAAATTTGGCAAACAACCAATGCTGATAAATAGTATGTTTTGAAATGAATATTAATAAAATGAATTAACGGTATTGGCATAATGTAAGGATAGTTGCTCTTTGTTTCACCCTGTATTTTTTATTCTCAGGAGCAAGTGAGCAACATATTAGCTGTTTGCCAAAAGTAAAATCTTCATTTATAAATTAAATTAAAACTTTTTATAAACAAGTATGATATTTCAAGACAACTAATACACTTAATTATCAACACTACTATCATTACGGCATTTCAATAGTTTTAATAAGCTTGTCTTAAACAGCCTACTTGAAATATACTCGATAAAATTAAATGCAGTGTGATGATTTCGATCCAATTTTCTCATTTAATATAAGTCGTTTCAAATAAGTTCAAGACAAAAAAACTCTTAAAATGAAATTATCTCTCCAATGATGCTGCACAAGCCATCAAAATATGAAGTATAAATACAGGGTGCAACAAAGAGGGACCTATATTACTCCTATGCCGGCAATGCATTTTATTGATATTCACTTCAAGACATGCATATTTATTAGCATTGATCGTGTGCCAAATTTGAAAAAAAATTTCTTGAGGCATATTGAGAAGAAATTGTATTTTTACTTTTTTTAACTTTAACGGACTGAAACTTGTTAGGGGTACATTTTGGTATTTTGGTAAATTAATTCAAACAGTCTATTTTGACCTCTACTTTCCGCCGTATAATGTTGGTTACATATTTTAGATTCACCCGGTATATTATAAGAATTTTGCAGAATCTTACAACAATTCATTTCAAATATCTTTCCAGATATCGATTTTTTTATTTTCCTTTACATCAAGATCAGTTTTCTACCGACCAAAAATATTTTTAGGAAAAATTTATTAATGCTATAATTAATGATCATTTGTCTTTAAGGTTGCTATTTTATGGTAAAAAATCGCACTTTTAGTATTATGATTATGTATAAAGTATTTTTTTTTCTTAATTTTTTTGAGGATTTATATCTGTGCAACTGTTACCAGCTTTTAAAACGAATTTTGGTTTTATTTGTAATGGTCTATTTAGTTTTCTATGTACAGGTGATGCGTAAAATTAAGAAAATTGTTGATGCAACGTAACAGGTGAAAATATGCTTTTTTCAGGGACGTGTCGGCATATAAACTGGAAAACACTTATATCATAGCATATTTTGTTTAAACTACCTCTAAAACAGCTACAAATTCGTTAAAATTGTGTATATAAATGAAGCCCTTAAACCCATATATACTTCTATTTTTTAGCAATTCAAAGATATAACGCAATGCTACTATTATACGATTAGCATAACAATAAGGTTTTTACTGGCTGCAGAAGGTGACAGGCTCGTCTTGTACAGAGTGTTCCAAATTGTGCGGATTACCAGGTGCTAGAAGAAATTTTAAAATGGTCTAACACCCATTGAAGTTTAGTTCCTGCAATTCCAAACACCTTGACTTGTTAAGGCACGGTAGTTTTACTGTGTTCTATCTAGTTTGAGACATATTTAGAAAATCATGGGCTATAAATAAAATGTGATCAAATTCTATAATACTCAATATCCCAAATTATCAATATAAGTTCCTAAATTTGTATTCAGAATTCCCCTGTGAATAACAGGTGTATGTTTTCGTGATGATGACTAGGAGACCAAAAGTAGTGTAAAATTTGCTGTAAAGCAGCAAGTAATATCATTGGTTTATTTTGAATAACTGTTCATTTGACCACATAATCGCATTATATTTTGGTGAGAAAAAACTAATATTTTCACGGTTATTAATTTCAACTTACGATTTTTTATTAGTTTTAAACATCCTATATCTCGATAATGTTTAAAGCATATTTGTCAAAACTTTCATTTCTGAGCTAGAATCTCATACTAATTTAGTCAAACATTTTAATTTCACCCTGTAGGTATATAACTAACAGAAAAGTATTTGCTTTTACTTTTTAAAATAGAAAATCTCCAGCATCTGTTAAGCTGATTTAACTAACTTTTCATGCCGGTATATTATTAAGTTTATATTAACAATGAACAAATATGTACAACAGAAAAGCGTAATCAGTCAGAAAAGCGATTGGAGAGATTTACTAAAAGCCATCCTACAAACATCTCCAGTGAATGTGGATATATGAATAAATCCGGACAAAACTAAACATATGTGTGTATAAGATAACATAGACATGAAAATCCTTAAACAATATTAGTATGCTTAAGTAAGTTTATCTGTTATTTTATCGTTCAAATGCCAGTAAGTCGTTCTATTCATTAACAAATCATAAACATAAAGGTTTCTAACTTAAAAGCTATTCTACTTTTAAAAAAAATGAGCCAGGGGTCTATTAATAGGAATTGTGGGAGGCATAATTAATTAGAACGTATCATAATTGGACATAGTTTTATTATGAAGCACTGTGCTTACGTGCTGGTTGAACCTTTGTGTATTCTAATTGTATATTAAACCACTTTGTTCCATCTCTTTGGAAGTAGGCACCGGCAAACGGGGTGAAACCGATCAGCAGGGGTAAAACCGAACACCACGTATATTTTGACTAACGTTTTTAGTACCCGTAGTATACTGCTATCGGCGCGCGGCAAACTCCAGCAAGTTGATGCAGAACGTATCGGCACAGTCTATATACAGTCCGGCGTCTTCACGTCGGCTCCTTTGATGTCGAGGTCCCAGATTTCGTTTTTTTAGACGACCAAAAGACGACTGCGCATTTAGCCGCGCACATTCGCGCGCTCAAGGGGCACGGTGATTGGTCAAGAAATAGAATGTTTCCCACTTCGTCGTGTACATATGAATTTCATTGCGCATTTAGCCTCGCTTTAGTCACACCCTCTGGAACCTTCACTCGACGAACTGTATAATAAACTGTGGTATCGGTATCAGTCTTTATCAAACCGGGCATGAAGAAGGTTCGTTTTACCAGTCACTCGAAATACGTTAGTTTTTTTTATAGGTGTACAAAAGGTAGTTTTGACAAATTTGTGGAAACGTTTGATTGTGCAGAGGCACAGAAAAGAGGTGAGAGAACATGGTAAGTAAATTTGGGTTTAACTGTTATTTGGCCCTATTAGTAGAATGTTTAGTTTTTTTTATCAATATTGTCTAATTTTTTATTTACATTTTTATAAAAAAAATGATGGGGCGAAATCGATCATTAATATTGGTCTAAATCAAGCTCTCTTAGTCATTAAAGTTTTTTTTTGTGAGTTTGTTTTGTAGGAAATCCAAGTACTTTTAGTAATTTCTTTACACTAGCCCCTCTCACCCCCTCCCATTCTCTCCCATTATGGTATAACCGAGGGTATATCCAATACGTTATATCTTTTTATTTTTTATTTAAGATTATGAAAATGTTCGTGTACCTACAGGACGAAAAATTGGAGGCCAACTGGTAAGAGTGGAACGACTGAGAAACGCTTTCACAAAATTTTTTCCAAGAGTCGATAGGTTCAACTCATTTATGAGCAGATACGAGGATTTGATCATAAAGTTAACCGAAAACACAAAAAGGATCAGATCAGCGGTAACAAATGAGGTAGTTCAAAAGTATTTTACCGAATTAGCCACTTCCATCAATGGCGTTCCTCCCGCTAATGTTGTAAATTATAACAAGACAAACTTTTCTGACGATCCTTTGGTGGTTGCCAGAAAAGGCAAAAACATGCCCATAGAGTAATTGATTCCTCTAAATCAAGCACGAGAGTAATGTTTACGGTGGCAGAAGGTGGAACATTATTAGTGCCCTATATTGTATACAAAGCCAAACACATATACGAAGGCTGGACGGAGGGCGGCTTCCCAAATGTCCGGTATAATAGAACCCAAAGCGGCTGGTTTGATGCTGAAACGTTTGAGGACTGGTTCATGTCCCCTGCGCTACCATATTTTAACTCACTGGAAGGAAATAAAGTTATGTTAGCAGCCATTTAACAGTCAGCGTTGTAGAGACCTGCAAAAATAACAACATTAAATTCGTTTTGCTTCCACACAATTCAACCGACTTACTGCAGGCACTGGATGCTGCCTCCTTCCATCCCTTGAAACGTGCATGGAAAAAGACGTTAGAGGATTGGAAACTTAAAAATAGGGAAGGCTGCCAAAAACGGTTTTTCCGAGACTTTCAAACGCAGCTATTGGTATAGTTGTTTTAAGAAGTAGGCAAAACACACTAGCAGGCTTTAAGGCATGTGGGATTGTCCCCTTTAATCCGGCCCAAACGCTAAAAAATCATCATTTAAAAAAGAAAATTCTGAAAATAAGACAGTGCATACATGGAGTGACACAATTGTTTTCCATTTAAGATAAATAAGAACAGTAGGGGAAAGCGTCCAAAGCGAGGCAAAATAGTAGGCATGGATAAGAGAGTTTCTGTTGGAGATTTAATTAATACTCTTGTAGCGAAATAACATTTAAAACATGAAGAAAAAATTGTTGAAGACCAATACCCTGGAATGTCTCAATATTTATTAGACCTTTCTGATGTAGAGGAGGTCTAGAATAATTTTGATTTAAACAGAGAGGAAAACAATAAAAACCTAATCTTTGGCTTTGGATACTTTATAATGGTAAAGTTTTCCACCAATAAACGAGACAGATTTTTTATTGTTAAATTTGAGCAAATTAATGAGATGGACAACAACGATACTGCTTATGAAAACAAATTGCAAGAAAGGAACCATTTTTTCTATATCCCAATGTGCAAGGCACAGAAGTTAAACAGGATCAAATAATGAGAAAAAATTATCAAAAGTCCTCAATAAGAGGACAATATATTATCTTTTTGATTATAATCTTAAATAGGTTCATAATAAATACACGTTTTAGTAGTTTTTTATTATTATTTTTTATTTCACTATGATTTTTTAAAGCTCGGTTTTTAAATGATGTCAAATATACATGAAGAAAGGGTCTATCGGTTTCACCCTCCAAGGACGGGATCAACCTTTGCCAATAATAAAAAAACTACTGCTGTGATTTTACCAGTGTTAACAGTTATAAATACTGGAAACTTCAAGCTTTAACATATACTTCATTTGGATATTTTTGGTTGTCAGAAAACCGAAAAAACTGCGGAAAACAGCAAATTTTGATTGGTTTCACCCCGGTTGACGGCATACTGTGTATTCCATACTCAAGAAATGGCAATTGGAGTGATATATCAAATTATAGAGTCATCCATCCATGCAACACTCTACAGTGAGATCGAGTTACTAATCAATTAAAATCCATAGCATAACATGGATCTATGAACGGAAGATCGACTATTTCAAATCTTGCCGTTTTTTCACAGTATATTTCTGAGGTTTTAGATGGTGGAGGCCAGGTCGATGTAATATTTACTGATTTCCATAAAGCCTGTGATAGAATCAACCACTACATATTACTAGAGAGATTACATCGCCTTGGCCTTTCGGAATCATTAATTACGCTTTTTAAATCATATCTAACAAAAAGACAGTTTTTAAGTCAGATACTCAACCACAGCCTTCTTCATCTAGATTAAAGATCTAGATTAGATAAAAAAGGCTGTGACTCAATCTTTACATCCCGTTCATTATATCTCTCCTGAGGGATTCCCTAAGGTTTTAATCTGGGACCTCTGCTCTTTTTATTCTTCATTAACGATCTTCCTAATATTGAATCATATGAGTAATTAATCTTTCTCAGATCTGTGATGACTTTAAATTGTATACCTACTATAATTAATTCCTTCGTAAGATTAACTTACGATTACTCCATCAACGAGTACGTCGGTAGCCATGCTGAATTACTTAAAGATCTAAGAATTACCTTTGATATTAAGTTCACTTTTTTTCCGCATGTTAACAACGTTATATCAAGTGTTATTCAAACTTATGGCCTTATCTATCGTAATTGTAGGGATTTTAAGGATGTACAGACTTTGAAAATTTTATTTTGTTCGCTCTAGGATGAAGTATGGTTCTACCATATGGAATCCGATATACAAAGTGCATTTTCGAAGGCTGCAGTCGGTTCAGAGGTAGTTTCTAATTTTTGTTTTACCAGAATGGTGTTTATCCACCCATAGGTTTCGATCATGTTGATCTTGAAATACTTGAAGTACGACGCAATATTGCTTTGATCCGTTACGTTTATAATATGCTCAATCATAAGATTACAAATTTACTTTCGTGTACCATTAGGAGTTTGAGGCAGCAACCGCTATTTTACTGTAATGTCCCCGAACCAATGCCTTAGGTAGATAACTGGTTTTTAACGTGTGCTATATATAATAGATTCGCATCGATATTTTTAATGAAAATATAAGTGTGTAGTTTGTAGCGTGTTGCACTTAGTCCATTTTAAATATTTCTCTCTCCCTTAGGGTTATTGTTTATTTTTGTAATGTGTATAATGTACTTATTTACTCGTTGTATTATTTTAAGTTTGTATTCGTTTATTCTTGTAATTGGAATATTTTCCTGTTGGAATAATAAAATTACTATTACTACTATTACTTGTGTGACAACTCATGTAGATTAATTGTTAAACTGTCATAATTAAACAAATTATGATTCAGATTGGAAGCTTTTATGTTGCGGCGAGTGTAGTTTGTATTTGTTTATTCCTGTAACTGGGATTTTCTACTGTTGGAATAATAAAATCACTACTATTATTATTACTATTACATGTGTGACAGCTCATATAGAAAAATTGTTAAGCGGTGATAATGGAAACATAATATAATTCAGGTTAGAAGCCTCTATGCTGCGGCGAGTGTACATTAGAAAACAGAGAAAACTGAGACATTGCTTTATAAAAAAATGAACATAAGAATATGTGAATACTATTTCATGGTATTTTATTTTGAATGATGTTAATATTAAACTTAGCAACATTCCTCAGATAAAGTTTCTACCTAAAGAAATTAACAAGAAGCAATTGAATTTTGAATTTAAGAGATATAAAATCTTATTTTTTCTAACCTTTAGTTTCTATTAACAAAATTATATATATTTAGAAAAATTAAGCATACTCGTATTCAAACTCAGTAAACAATATTATTGATTTTCGAAAAATCATGTTATTATGTAAGTTATGTATTATTAAGCTACATGCAAATATTTGCATACCTAAAAAATAAAATTAAAACAATTTTATACACATTTTCACTATAATTTTCGAAAAGCATTAAATAGTAATTCTTGGTAATATATTTTATTTGCTTTTATTACAATCAATGTGTATTAAAATCTATCAGTAAAACGTTACATTAATATTTAAATAGTATTAATATATTTAAATCAAAAACATTTTAATATGTTATTTATTATATGATAATAATTATATATGACAATTTTTTCAGAATGCTAATTTCAGAGTTTCCTGTTTGAACAAAATTATTGTTTATGAATAATTTCAAATATTTTTACTGTTACTACATAAAAATAAGTACCTAGTACTAGAATATATCTACTACTAACTTATAGGTATTCCCTTTGGATAAGGCACAAGTAACGTAAAAGTTTTTTTTTACTGCGTGAAATCAATTATGTATGTTGTTAATACATCAAGAGTTTTACTGCTAGTGTGGCTACTCCTATGGGATATTTATGCTATTCTTCGGCCAATCATTTAAAAATCGATCCCTGCTCTTTTATTTTGTATATATCGAACCCTTGGCTCCTTGAAGTTAGCCCCGCCTTTGTCGTCCATTTAGTAATCACTTTCTCAACAATTATAAGTTATTATAAGCCAAAAAGATAGATTTGTAAGTCGCTCGCTAAAGAACTATTGCTAGAGCCATTTTAGAGGCTAACTAACTTGCCGAGGGTCCGTTTCGCATAAATTTCAAATAGGTAATCGAACATTTGTAAGTATATGTAGGTCAGAAATAAGAATTTGTGAAATATTTAATGAAGCAAATTGGTAAGTCGTAAACCATTTTCTAGTGCTTTCATACACTTTGCATCAGAAATGCCATTTGTAAGTTACAAATTAGAATATTATGTAAGCAATTCGTCCAAACCCTCATAAATTGGGATGCCGGTCGAACGCCGACTGGTATCAATTTAATTAATGACTAGGTGTCAAAAAATTAGTAATACTTAATATTTCACTAACGATAGATTCAAGAACACTAAATCAATAATTCTTGTACCAGCATTATTCACGATGGTGAATAATACAATAACGAATAGTAGCTATTGCTCATTACTATGAGTTCAGTAACTAAAAGTCTGTCAAATGAGGAAACAAGACTTAGCAGCATAAGTATATGTATGTACTGCCCCCTCACGGGTTTACATTACAAATATTCTATAGAAGTCAGCAATAACGATAATATTTAAATGTTAACTTCGAAACAATTTTTACCAAATCCAAATTGCCGACGAATAGAGTATTTGGAAAAGTTGGTACAAAACTTAAGACGGTAAAAGTAGAGCCAATATAAGTAAAAAAAGTTCCTATAATCATCGGTCCTTTGGAGCAACGTTGCTGAGATATGGCCCTCCAAAGGGGTTTTATCATTAGCACATTTTTTTTCGATTTAGATAATGGAATGAAAATTGTAGGTAATAATCATAATATAATCTAATTTTTTTATTCCTGTATATTCCAGAGGACCAATGTTTTAGGAACTTTTTTTGGTTCTACTTTTACCGCCTTAAGTTTTGTACCAACTTTTCTAATCATCCTGTATTATTACTATTGAAAGAAAAGGAAAAATCTTCCTTTAATAGCATTGCCAAAGATTTAGGAGATAATCGGAACAATTGCAATAGGCTTATAACTATCAGGCGCATTTTCAAATCTTGAACAATATTCCTTACTGACACGAGTGTTGAAGTTATAAAAATTTAGAGAAACATAATTCTGTAATTTTAAAATGGCTTTCCTGATTCTCAAACCGACGCCATAAAAAATTATATAGAGGGACTGGGCATATTGTTTAAAAAAGTTACGAAGATTTGTATTAGAAATTGCAAATGATTTAGCTATAGAGTCGGATACTGTAGTGAAATAAATATTAATATCATGAGAAGATAAAACTGTGGAAGATGTATTCTATACAGAAGTTATTAACGGCATTAGTTTTTTTCTCAAAGATGATATTATTTAAAATAAATTATTATGGAACAGATTTCTTAGGCCATCACCTGTAAGAGAAACCAAGTTATGCTAGATTATAATTATTATTGTTTTTGCGCTTTCAATTTATTTGTCATTAAATTAAAGGCATTATGTGCAATTGTTTTTAACGCACTCATATCTCGTACTTGGTTATCTTTTAGAGGTAACTTTATTCCACAAAAGATTTTACATATTCTCTCATCAATAGTCCCGCAGTGCAACGTTCAATTTCGTGTTTTATATGTAAAATAAGCCAATATTGCTCTGCTCTGCTGATATGGAATAGTACTTTAATGTCTTCATTTCCTCAGTGTAGTGTAAGGACGAATCGCTTTTTAGTAAAAAGAATAACGGATGTAGCATATTGCATGGGAAGGATATTTCTAATCAAAATTGTTATTTTTATTTGGTTTGTTGCAATATACAAGGATATTCATTTAGCTAACATTTTCCATCGTTTTCTGTAAACTCCGTATGTCGAAAAAAAGAAATTGTAGAAATTAAACATTGTTCTTACTATTCTCGTTATACTATTGGAATTCGAAAAAGTATACAAAATTTTATTTATAGCTGTGAAATACCTATATCAATTGTGTCGGTTTTATGTATTACTTTGCGATGGGAAGAAAATATTATGTAAATACTTTGTACTTTGTACTAGAGTTGAGAGTGACAATTTTATTAAAATTATCTTTAAATTTCCGAATTTAAATTATTTTAATCTTAACTTGATTTTTGAGGTTTGCATAGATCGTACTTTGATAACGTAGCATTCTGTTTTAAAAATTTTGTCTCACATTTGTGGTGCAAGTGTTGTGAAGCTTGTTGCAAACGACATCTTTTTACAGTTAATTATGCCTAAGGCACGTAGATTTGGGAAGATTTCCCATTTTTTTTTTGTAAGGAGGCGGATTGTTGGGTTGCACAAAGCAGGTTTGTCGGTGTGAGAAATTTCTAGAAAGACTAACAGATTATTACATACAATTTTACTAGGCATGGGTTTAGGAAGGCTGTGGACACACAGCTAGCGGTACCGATTGTCGGCGTCGTATAGGAACCACAGAGCGTGAAGATAATCGATTGCGATATTTAGCTTTTATAAACCGATTTAGTAGCAGCCGGACTATTGCTAATCAGTGGGTATGCGTACAGTATAACGCCGAATACGAAGTTGTGGCGTCTTGTCTTATTGTCCACATTGGCTGCTGCTTCTCATTCGTCAACATTGACCTAATCGCTTACAATGATGTAGACAGAGGATTCAGTGGGACCAAGACTAAAATCAGGTAATCTTTAGTGACGAATCCCGTTTCACGATAAAGGATGGTCGCGCAAGGGTGAGAAGGCAGTGTGGTGAAAGACATGATCCGCAATTTGACAGAAAACGTCATGTCCATCACACAGTAGGTGATATCGTATAGGGTTCTATAGCGTATGGTAGAAAATCACCACTAGTTTTCATTAGAGGTAACAATGAGAGTCCAACGGAGCCATGTCATTCCATATGTTCTTCAAGCTCTGTGGTTCCTCTTCAAAGATCTCTCCCTTTGCGTCCACGGTCCCCCTGAATCCATGCCTGGTAACACCTGATTATGTTACGTAAGAATTTGTTAGTCCTTCTAGAAATTTCTCTCACCGACCAACCTGCTTTGCGCAGCGCAATAATTTGTCCCGTCTCAAAAGTCACTAAGCTGGGAAATCTGCCCAAATCTAGATACTCTAGACATAATCAGTTGTAGAACAATGTCGTCTGCAATAAGCTTTACAACACTTGCAGCAGAAATTTTTAAAACATACCTACCTAATGCTACGTTATCAAAGTACGACCTACGCAAACTCCAGAAAAACTTAACACATAAACTTGAAAATTTAATCATTTTTACTTTCGCCGAAAAAGCTAAACATGTTTACTAAAATTCTATGCTACACATTTGTGTATACTTTTGGAGAGAGTGGTAAAATTCGTTTAAAAATATCCAATCCTTGTGTTTTGCAAACAAAACGATACACTTATAGCTCACACAAAATATTTTTCAATAGTTAATAACTCATTTTGGTAGTTACTACTCAGAATTTAGTTATCCAAAGTTATTTTGAAGCAACGTGTTTCATATCCGTTTACTACATTGTGCTTACTACGGAAAGAACACATTTAAATTCCATTAATTTCATTGTCTCAGTAAGAAGTATACATAAGTATGTATTTTGCTTTTCTCTTAATGATAGGTACTTAAGATTTGCACCACAACTAAAACAGAAAATTGTCAAAATAACCAAAATCACCCTAAGGCGGATGCGGTTTTACCGTTTGAAGAACACCAAACCATTTGAAAATAATCAGAATAACTCCAACGATTCCATAAATTTTTGATTTTATACGTGCTCATAGGCATAAGTTCTATTATAATCTTTGTTATTTTGCTCATACAATTTTAATTGAATATAAGAAATGTGTTATTTATGTGATAATTATGAATTTGTTGTATTCTATATACTGGCATGCTTTTTAATATTTTCATATTAGTTGAGAGTTTAAAAATTATATAATATACAACAAAAATTTAAGTTACGACTACTGGAAAATTATTATTATGGACTTTAAAATTACATTTGTAGGAGATATCAAATCCCATTGATTTGCGTACTGGGTAACAAACTCAAACCGTATGAAGAATTGGTTCTTCGTATTACGCCCAAGTTTGGCACTATCCAAATTTTCTAGAATAAAAAATCGAAAGATGTAATTTAAATTATCTATATAGGAAGTGCTGTTTACTGAATGTCTACCGCTTCAACTTTATATGTAGACCCCACATGGTTAGGAAAATTACATGTGGAATATGCCCTTGTCGGATGTTATTGCAGTTTTCATAGAAAACGTTCACATGCTACTGCTGTAAAGGGAGTTTCAGCTTTTACATTTTCATGTGTATTTGTATTTTACAGAACAAACATTTCCCTACAAGCCAAGAGATATTTTATAGCAATACGGATCGTTACTTCAAAGGAGTTGTAGATATTCTTTAAATAAACAATTGTCATTAGGCAATCTGCAGTTAAAGTGTCATGTGTGCCAGAAAATAAATCAATAAGTGTGATAAGTGTTATTGTTGTTAACGGCACGGATGTATACGTGCCTCGTCGCGGTAGATTTACATTGTATGTTTTCAAATATCTTACTCAAATCACGAATTAGAAAATGTGGTGAACGTCCATTGGCGATATTGCCAATATTCAATGGCAGATTTTCATACAATTAGATATTTTTTAATTTTAAACATATGACAGTTTAGTCCACATATTTGAATGCACTTATTTGATATACAGGGTGTGGCAAACTCGATAGTATGGGCCTACTGTGGGGATACAATACATTTAAATAAAATTTGGGAGACGTGGTGTTAAATAAGATGAGGTAAGCTCCATTTTTAATCGAAGGTATTATCTTTGGGATTTGACAGAAACGACTAATAACGTCATCAATTACATTATTTCCAGAAATGTCCCAAATTTTTTAAAAAACTCTTTTTTCTAATAAACTTTTATAGAGACACTTTTCTGTATTACTTTCCGATTAAATGTTATAAGAAACATTATCCTAAAGAGTCTCACAAGAGGTACTACCTAAAAATCGCATTAGTGTTGGAACGATCCAGTAGTGGTTGGAAAATTATTTAATGTTCGTTGCTTAAAGTGCATACATGTCATTAAAAATATATAAAAGGATTAAACTCGATAATTCTTTAATCAATTAAAACAATAACTAAACTTAAAAAACGAGGCAACGCCGTCATACTACATACATATTATAATCTATTCTCTATGTTATGACCTCTTCTTATTTCCAGACATATATCCAATCCTGATTTTGTGTACTGCGTTTATCAACATTTCGCCGTTTAACTCATTGCAAGCGTTTGTGATTTTTTTCTTTCAAATGATTAATATCTCGCAAAAGTGTTTTGTGAACCTTATTTTTTAAAACCCGCCATAAAAATCGAGGAGTGTTAGATTTGGTGACTTTCCCAATCCATTTTTCTATAAATATTGCTGCATAATCCTGGCCTTGTGGAGTGGAGCTCCGTCATGCTTAAACCATAGGTTTCTCCTTGCAAGGCACATTCTCCAGAAGAGCAGAAAGTTCTTCAGTTCCTGGCTAGTCTGTCGTACAGGTTTCGTGGATTTTGTTCGAAATACTGTAACAGTCTAGCTGTATTAATATCGTTCCTTACCCTATACGGTTAATTATTTGATTCTTCCGAACAGAAAATGCATCTTCATTTTGTAGCAAGGTCATGTGCGTGAACTTAGCTTCCCATTTTTTGATAAACTATAAAATAAAGGTTGTGCTGAATTGTGTCGGATTTGTGCTACATTGTGCCGTAAAATTTTAAAGAGAAATAATAGTAATTTTCCTATAAAATGCAAAAATCGTGTTTTCCACGTAGCCCCCCACTTTGCGAAAATCGTATTTTTCTTTAATGTACCATATTGTGCTAGTTGTTTCGAACATTGTGCCGTTTAAAAATATTTGATATCTGCCTCCGTTGTCCGGAAAATCCGGAAAAACTGAAATTTTCTAGCCTCCCATCTTATCACAATCCGATTGTTTTTCCATGTACTGAATTGTGCTAGATTTTCTGAACATTGTGCCGTTTAAATTTGATATCTGTCTCCATTTTCCGGAAATGGAAAAAATCGAAAATTTTTACCTTACTGTGCCCCCTACTTTGCGAAAATCGTGTTTCTCTTGTGTGCTGAATTGTGCTAGTTGTTCCCAATATTATGCCCTTTAAAGAAATTTGATATCTGGCGCCGTTCCCCGGAAAATCTGGAAAAACCGAAAATATGGGCGTGAACTTGGCCCCCCATTTTTACCGAAAATTAAAAAACGTGGTTGTGCTGAATTGTGCTAGTTGTTCTGAACATTATGACGTTTAAAGAAATTTGATATCTATCTCCGTTCTCCGGAAATCCCGAAAAACCGGAAATTTTGACACGACCTTACTGCACCCGCTATTTTTCCCGAAAATTGGAAAACGTGCTTGTGCTGAATTGTGGTAGTTGTGTCGAACACTGTGCCGTTTAAAGAAATTTGATATCTGCCTCCGTTCTCCGGAAATTTGGGCGTGAACTTAGCCCCCCATTTTTCTCAAAAAATTAAAAAACGGGATTGTGCTGAATTGTGCTGGTTGTCCTGAACATTGTGCCGTTTAAAGAAATTCGATATCTGTCTCCGTTCTCCGGAAATTTTGACACCTCTTATTTTGTCTGAAAATTAAAAAGCGCGATTATGCTGACTTGTGGTAGTTGTGTCGAACGCAAAAAATAGGTTGGTAGCTCCATTAAATTTCTTTAAAGGAATACTCAACTGACAAATGATGTCAATTTCATTAAAATGAATATTATCGTTTTATAAATTTTCAACAAAGAATCTGATGCGTTTGCACTTTCGTTGAACAGAAATTTAATAACACATTGAGCAATCATATAGATGGTATCAAACCTGATATTACCTATACAATAATCTGTACAATCAAATTACAAATGCTATCCACGAGCTAACATAATAACTTACCATGATTAATATAAGTAGCTCTGTTAGAACTAATGTGAATTCATTTATTTAAATAAAAAATTAATATTCAAAGTTATTAATTGTACAGTTTAGTACTAATTCTGCTAAAATATTAGCCTATATGTAGTGCTAATATGCTTATGTTCAAGGAATTAAGACACCAGTGAACCGGATCGAGTAGGTTGCGTGTGTATTTAAATGTAACATATTTTTGTTTACACACGCTCGTTCGATCGTAGGCAAAATTAACATACAAATACGTTTTTATGGATATTTATTTAGTTGCTGACTGTTAACATTTTTATTTAATTTAGTAAATAAGAGGCAATAAATTCTAGCTTATTCTAACATATAGTGTGATCGGGTTAGAATATCTTATATAACAGTTAGAATATATTATAATCAAATCATAATTTTGGCTTGTAGGGGAAAAGCTCCAAATACGGAATACCTATATAAGAATTGAATAATCTATTACTGCAACACTGCAAAGTCAACTTGCATTTGTAGCCTCAATAACATAATTTTATAAAAAAATATTTCTTTTTAATATATTTTGTATAATAAAAAGCTTTAACCTAGAAATGCAATTTTCTAGTAGTAAATGTTTTCTTATACACTTTGTAAGACTTCTTCTATTATCTTTATATTTTACTCGGCGATACATTACATCTGATTAACTGCTGTAGGACTTACTTTAAGTAATCTAAAATTTAAGAACATTGTTTTCCTGTAGTTTTGGATCAGTGCATATAAATAATTTAATAATAATATGGAATATTAGTCTTACACAAAACTTCAAATACAATACGGATGGAAGTTGTGTTTGAAAACTGCAGGATGATGAATGAAGTACTTATATACTATTTACAACTACTTTGGACATGTGGTCTTGAGCTAAATAATATTTTTTTTTTCTTCAAAAAAATAAGAACTTTCTTAACGCTAAAAAATAAAAGTCTCCCAAGAAGGAATGTATTTTCGAAAGTGAGTATATAAATGTGATATAGCGTTACAGTTAATATAAACAAGTTGTAACTGATTTGTAGTCTTATCAATCTATAGAAAGAGTATATTGGAGTTGCATCAACGTATAAATGCTTTCAAAATTATTCTACAGGGTGTTCTAGAATGCTGGTCAAATATTTTACCCGTGTGTTCCACAAGCCATTTCAGGAGGGGATCTTCATATAAAATTTTTCAATTTGGGTCCTCTCTGTTGAGATATTCGAGTCTCAAAATGGCGAAAAAAACAGTTTTTTTATTTTTCCTTAGAACGGTTGCACTTCGAAATTTCAATTTTACTACACATTATCAGCTAGTCAAAAGCTATTTTGTGGTGGTGTCTATTCCTTAGCTTATGCTTCTGGAGGGCGGGAGTAAGCAACCCCTAGATTTTTTTCTTTCACAACTTTTTCCTGCAATGGCCGATTTCAACAAAACTTTTTTTTTAAATACATCACCTAATGTTACTACTTTATTCCTTCTTGTAATTTTACAACATACAACATACAACCAACAGTTTGTACGGAAAAAAATAAAAATAATTTTCCTTACTCTAATAGTTATTTATGCAACAAGTGCAAAAAGTAAGAGTTTATTGCACGCGACGAGAAGTTGTCGACAACACGTCGAGTGCAATAAGCACTTTTTGTACGAGCTGCATACAATATTTTTTTCTACGTTCATGCAAAAACCAAAAAATTAGGTTTATGTTTGTCATGATGACAAAACGCTGCAGTAGAATGACAGATGAGTGCAATAAACAATTTATTGCACTCAAATGAGTTATGAAACTAATCAGTCTTGACAGTTTTTGCAAATATTTGTAAACAACTGACTCTTTATTACAAATATTAGCGAGTAAATTGATGGAATATGCATACGACAGGATTGGCAACAGTTATAGGAATACCTTTGTTCAGAAATATTTGCAAAAACTGTCAATTATAGACCTAATGTGTACCAAAATTGCAATTTCTAAGTGTAACGGTTTTGAAGGAAACATAAAAAAACTAAATTTTCCGCCATTTTGAGACTCGAATATCTCAACAGAAAGGACCAAAATTGCAAATTTCGTATGAAGTCCCCTCCTAAAATCGCTTGTTAAATACACTGGTAAAATATTTTATCATCATTCTGGAACACAATATAATTATTACCTGTATGAGCAATGCCTAAACGTAAAGACAAAGTTCTACCACTTAAGCATTCTATCAAATAAATCTGTATTATTATGTATCATATTATTATAATATTATACAAAAAATGCCAATGTTTAACTCAAAAACTTTCAAGTTGTTATCTCTATTGAAAATCTATACTTCATGAAATTTAACAAAATGAGATTTTGTTTATTTATATATTAAATACAATCCGGATCGAATCTGAACCAAAAAAATGTATGTTATTTGTCAAAATTGTTTTTAATTTTGATTCAAGTGCATTGTATCTACATATCCATTTTATTCGTACTAATGAAACTATCAAAATACTACACGAAATGAACTATATAACAAAACTACTTACCCCAACATTGGTGATAGCTATTCTTCATGTGGAAAATTCTGTCGAAAATTACCAGACCATAAAGGATAAATAGGGAAAGGCCTTAAATGTCGCTCTATTATATGAATTGTAGTTTGACATCACTAGATTATTTATTTTTTTCTTTAGTTTTGTTGGGTTTTTGCCACACTTCTGAAAAAATAAAGACTAATTAAATAAGCCCTTGCGCGAAACGGGTCAGTCAAGGGTTATTTTTGAAACTAAGTTAGACTAATCCATTTGGCGCAAGGGCTTATTTAATTAATCTTTATTTTTTCAGAAGTGTGGCAAAAACCCAATAAAGGAAAACTAAAATTATGCCACAAATAAATAGCTTCAGACAATAACTAGATTATTTAAACTAAAATATTGTTTAAAATGAACAAAAGTAACAATTGGCACCAACAATAGTACAAATTGTTATTACAGAAGTTTTTGACTTTATTATTAAATAATGTTTACATAAATTCCATAAAATCATTAAATTAATTATTCTAATATGATCAAACAATATAAGATGTGCTTGCATTTCATCTTACATTTATACTTGGAAATTTAAATCAAAGCTTCCTGGCAATATATATAATTTGTACCCACAAACAATTCTATAAAGGACTAATAAATCGTTCCTTTGTGAACCACGATGCTTTACATTTCCCTAATTTCGACCTCAGAACATTATAAATATTAAGCAAGCGCGGCCCGTCTTTTTTGGTAAACAAAGTGGCTGTAATTATTAACATGGATTAATTATTCTTTTGTTCGGTCCAATGAGGTAAGGTGGTTAAAAGATGTGAGAGTATAAATTAGGTTTTAAAGAAATAAAAAACATAAATTTTCTTCTACGAATTACTTTAAGCACATTGTGAAATGACTGGAAATACATTAAATTGAAATAAAATTAGGTCACATTAATTGAAATGAAAAAGACTGCGGAAATAATGAAAATAAGGAATTAATACGTGTTGGTAGACAATATTGAAAATAAGGCCAAAGTTCAAAGAAAATACATCATCTCGAATATTATTGCTAGGGTTTTGATGAGTACGCACTCATTTTATGTGTGTAATTATTATCTATAACTTTAAGACCGTTATACATGTATCAACGCAAAAAACTTGCTGAAAGGATCAGTTTTTTTTATTTTCCTGGAGATATCACAAGAAAAGTTACGAAGCGTTAGCAAAGAAAAAAATTGTGGTTTCTTTGAATGTTAAACACCAAACTGCGTACACACGTCAAAAGAGTAATACATAAAACATAAAATAATATATGGCTTAAAATTCGGAAACAACTACAATCAATTTTATTACAAGCTAAGTAAGATTGTTAAGTATACCCGCGGCAAGAATTCAGACGTCTCACGTCATGGCTGACGTTTCGCAATTGTTTTATTGTCAACGTAATTTTCTATATTTGGTCGCGTTAAGAACAATCATTTTTTGCAATTTGGTACAAAATATAATGCAAACTTTTAATGTAATATATAGTTTTATTACTCTCAGTTGCAGTTTCTTAAATATTTTGATGAAAATATAATAAATGATTAATTTGTTACTGTGACGTAAGTCGTCTGAATTCTTGTCGCGAGTTTATTAAGATTCTCAAAAAAGGCGTAAAAGCCTTACCAATTAAGTATGTCTTAACTTTTATTCTAAAAGCTTCTAGTTGCCGTATTTTTATGTAATCCCTGAGAACATTAAGAAACTGACAGTCTAAATAACTGGTACCATTTCTTGTTCTGTTAAGTCTCCGAAATTCAATATTTAACACATTTTTATTTTTTAAATGCAACTTTTGCTTCCACATTTATGCAAATTGGTTTTAACATAAAATATATTGATAAATATACATATAAAGATCAGTTAAGATATTAAACAATGTAGCATTATTTGCAATCGACTGTAAAATACTGTAAAATGTATAATATTTTAGACTATTTACAGAAAAGTGCCAGAAAGAGGCTAATGGAATATATTAGCAACTTGTGAGTTATAAATATATATATTGTTTTTACTTCAAGTTATGCACTGTAAACTGTGATAATTTTGTATTTGAAGTGCGTGTGTATTTTTTAGTTAAGTAATTACAGTCATGACCAATATAACGCAACTTTAATGAGAAACCAGAAAAAACAATATCAATTAAGTGTATAATGAAAATATATTATTTTTACTATTAAAGTTGTAAATAAAGTCAAAGTTTTTCCATTTGAAAAGTAACAACATAAGTGTTTTCTATTAAGGTGTTCAAAACAATTAGTTGGGCAGCGTATTATGTAGGTAAACTTGTTGACGAGAACTATATTAATTTCAACGCCGAGACTAGCTCTGTGTTGTACATTTTAACAAGGAGAGCTTTGTTTTAACCTACAAATGTTGTTTCAAGCGTTGTCTGAATATATTTGTGGTTAAGCCATTATCAAATCTAATTCCATGCAAAATGTTGTTTTCACCACATAACCACTTTATGCTACAGGAGCATTTAGATATTTACTACATTTCTTGTTATCCTGTCAGACAGGAAAATATCATGTTTGGTTTTAGGACGATTTGACATTTGGGCAAGAAACTGAATAGTGACAATTCCACAAAAAGGTACATTTATTACATGTTGAATATGGCTATTCCGAGTATGAATTAGATTCAAAATATCAATTAAAAGTTATCATAAAAAAATTATAATAAATGATGTAAATTAACAAAATGCATAATCATTATTTATAAAAAATTAAATATTTTATAATTATCTTAAATGATTTTGTAGATGCAATGCTACATAAAAACTATATATTTATTATACTTTATCCAAGTTAATAAACCTGGTATAGTTTTACTATTTGAACCTAATTAGTGAAACTAAATGTTACTAACAGAGCCTGAACAGTTCTTTCATTCTATTTTTAGTAGTCTTTCATGCACATGAAGTTTCCAAATATTATCCTATTAGTGGGTGATTTTATAATAATTAATTGTTCTAGATTAGTTAGGCACCTACTGAACATATTCTATAGTACAACTAATTTATAAAATAATTAACTAACTAGCTTTCAAAATTACATGAAGCAAGCTTTTACAATCACTTATTTTCTCTCTGTACTCAAACTATTGAAATAAATTTTAGAAGGACGCAGAAATCATAATTTGCAGATCACTGAATCATAAATGAACTTATGGGAATAAATTAAAATCAGTATACATTATTATATCAATATTTCCTGAGAAACCAAAAAACAATTAATTATTAAAATAATTTTTAGTTAAATAAGGCGGTATTCTTCTTATCGGCAATAATAACTTTGTGCATCTAATACAAGAAGGATTCACTCAAAAGTACATGTTCATCCGACAATTTTATCAAAGGACAAAGATGTTATTAGGAAGAAGAGCAAACATTCAACATAAAAGTAAAACTATGAGTTTCTACATTGCCTCACACCGTGCAAATTATTCGATAGGCGCTTTATATTAATTATAGATACCGAATATTATTTGTGAGAATGCAAACTACTATTTATCCTGTTTTTATAGCCAATATTCTTTCTTATTTCATTTCTAAACAATACTCAAGTTTAAACATGAAAACAGAACTTTTTCATAAACCGGTCAGTCGTAGATCTAAATATATATATTTTTAATGGAATTGAGCAATATATTGTAATGAATAGAAATTTACCAATAATAATAAAATCACAATTTTAAGATAGCAAATTAAATGGCGATTTATCAGTATAAAGGAAATGAAAGAGATGATGTAATAATTTTAATTAAAGTTGTCCAAAATATGAAAAATACCTAATGGTAAAAAATCAGGAATATAATATTTGTAAAAATTTGACGAAAAAATAATTTCGAATTTAAAAGGTGAATTAATTAATAATGGTAAGTGATTGGTTTCGATAAATAACTTTTTACTAATTCAGTTTTAAGTTAGAAATTTTCCCAAGACATAAGATCAAATGTACACTCCTAGCTCTACGTCAAAACAAGTGTTATGTTACTTATTTTCGTGGCAATACTATAATTTTGTAGATGAACAAAACCATAAATTACAATTTATTAACTCAAAGTTGTCTTGCTCTTGGTCATATTGGCAAAATATGTACGAGAACCAACCAAACTAGAATTCTTCACCAGGTCTTCGAATCCTCTACAAATCTTGTTAGGCTACTTCTACATACAAGCTTCTACATTTATACAGGGTGGCCAAATGAAAACGAAACAGAGCCATTTTCATGAACTGCATCAAGATTGTAGAAAAACGCTCAGACCCGTCGATTGTAGATTAAAGGGGGACATTCTTTGCTGGTATTTTTGACTCCGCCACTTCCACCCCCAAGCAAAGGTAAGCATCACCCCAAAATATTTAACGGCATTTGGGGTTGTATAATATTTATTTTGAAAGCTCTTACAATTCTTTTTACAACAGACTTTGAATTTTATATATTCCGTCCAATACTGAAAAAAATTACATTTTAAAATTTAAATTATGTTTAGTTGCTTACTACTTAATTGATTAAATGTTCAAACTCATGACCGCCCGCTTCCATACAAGAATAAAGATTTTGTTTGAAACGTTCGCACAGATTCTGATTAAATGTTCAAACTCATGACCGCCCGCTTCCATACAAGAATAAAGATTTTGTTTGAAACGTTCGCACAGATTCTGAAGCACTTTCGTAATGATTCGACAGCATTCATCGATGATTCTTTGACGCAAATTTTTTAGCGACGTTGGCTGTGTTTTATATATTTTACTTTTTAGCTATCTGAACAAAAAAAAAATCAAGGAGCGATAAATCCGGTGATCGTAGAGGCCACTCAGTGCTGCCTCTTCTCCCAATCCAATTCCGTGGAAAGCGTTGGTCCAAATACTGGCGGACAATTAACCCATAATGTGGAGGAGCACCATCCTGTTGAAACATCAAATGATCATCATACTCTGGAACATTTTTAATAATATCAGTCAAGGCAGGGTCAATAGCGTCTTTCAGTAATTGCAAATACATTTGGCCAGTCAAATTAAGAGGTAGAGAAAAATGACCACCAGCCGGTCACCGAAAATTCCATCGCATACATTTAATTTTTTTGGCTGATGTGTATCCAGCTCGTGAAAAACTCTTGGGTTTGAATTTGACCAATAGCGGCAATTGATTGATTGTGAATTGTTGATTTTGCAAATAAGCATTTTGTTCAGTCATATTTCTGAAATTGCTCATTAGGGAAAAGTACAATTTCTTCCTTCTGATAGAAACCTGATATTTTACGTTTTAATAAAAAGCGAAAGTAGTTGATCATCTTCACTGTCATATTCTCCTGATTAGTGACTGTATACTTTTTCTGGCAAATTTACTTTCGCATCTGCCCTGGATTGTGATCCAGGTAAGTTATTTATTGTAACATCGTCTTTTTCTCCACTGTTCTCGCTTCTTGTATCAGTTCAACTAGTATCAGTGTTCTTTTGCAATAGTCTGTAAAACAAAATTTGACAATTGGGTACTTTTGAAACAAAACGAAGTAGATTAGATAAATATGAAAAGTATTTGTTGAACAATGTTTGACTATTTTCTGTATTTTTTATGTTTCGTAAATAATGATTCTATAAAAACTGAACCAAAGTTGTATTTCTCTTACAAGGAAACATTTAACACGAAATTGTTTCTCTTGCTCCTTAATATTAATGAAACGAATTAACCCTGAAAGTTTGTGGCAAGGTCGGTGTTACACTCTGTGCATAGGTATGTCAATGAGGATTTAGTCGGAACCCTCAAAATTCTATAATTAGGTACTGCCTCGGTTTACGAGTTTGTGAACTACTGTGAAAATGGAATGCGGGAATAAAATTAAGTTGGGAATAGATCGAACCGTTGAGCCAGAAACGGGTGCGGCAAAATTCGTTGCCAATCTGATTACTTCCAGTCATGAATCATTTAATGCCGATAAAGAGTTTGGCGTGCTGTTGACGAAATAGTAACACCACCAGACACGAGCACTATTTAATCTACAAATAAATAGTGGCAGGACACGAAGCGGGCACTTAGTGAAAGTGCTTTATTACTCCGCGGGATGACAACGGAAATGGGTCGCACTTGTTCACAGTTTAAGGTTTATTTAAGTAGACTGTAAAACCAATTACATTTTTTGACAGTTTCATTCCCTACTGCTTTTACATTATAGCCGGCTGCCTTTACATCTAAGTGTCCTTATGTAGAATTTCAATGTTTTAACTTATTTAGAGTGAGTCAAAACACCGCTGACATACTTGTAGGCCAGAAAGTATATCAAAATTGAAAGCAAAGAATATAAATAATAAATATAAGGTTGTAGTTACCTCCTAAATGAGATTAAGGGCGTTAAATTTTATTTAAAATTATACAGGGTGTTTATCAAAACACTGAGGCTAAAAAATCCTGGGGCAAAAATAAGGATCTAGGCCAATTTTCCTTAGTCCAAAAGATGATGGTTTCCGAAATGCAGGGTGTCAAAGTTATTATTTTTTTAACTTGTCGGTAAATATTTTCTTTAATAATAGCATGATCTGCACTTAATTTGGTAGTTAGTTGTTTTTTAGGATGAAAAATCGAGATCTCATTACAGTTTTGATGTACATTACAGAGTGCGTCACCAGCAACAATCGTCCTAGTGCTTATATCAAGCTGCTCCTCTTCTCTCTTCCTCGAGATTCACAATTTGCCTAGGTCTACTGGTTTCCCCATGTTGTAATTCCCCGTTTTCCAGTATTATGATGTTCTTAAATTCTTTGTTTGAGAAATTATGCGCCATACTTTTATAATCACCTGAAAATAAACTCGAAAAGGGTCACAACTGAACAAAATACCAAACATATTGTCCCGACTTTTTTACTTCTTAGTTTTTATAGATAAAATATTTCACCTGATAAATTTTTGTAACTTCGTATGCGTATCGTATTTGTCATTATTTATCCTCAGCAATAGTTTGACAAGTATGGATTAAGAATCGCCTTGTATAGCATCCTATGTACATATGGTAAAGTATATATTGGGCAAATATATACTTTACCATATGGTATTTAATCAATTCCAACCCATGGATTCTACGAAAAAACTGAAGAGAAGAGTCCACTCAAATCTGGAGAAGAACGTTATAAAACTTTTTTGACGGTTGATATGTCTCAATTTTGAATTTTGTTTATTGGTACCCAATTATACAAAGTATTTGCACAATGCACATGTCATAAAAGGAAAACAGTACACACAGTAATATAACACTAAGACAATTTTGTAGTAGATGATATAGAAACAAGATGCAAATAAAATAATAGATAAACATATTCAGTTAAAACAGAGATAAAAACTATGACAAGAAAAAGAAAATTCTAAGACATCATTGGTGGCAAATTGCTGTTTAAAAATTTCTGAGGACTGTAAAATGCATTGAGTGACAGATAATTCTTTAACTTATACTTAAGTAAGCTCGAAAAATTCACATACTTAATTTCTTTAGGTAAGGCGTTATAAAATTTTATTCCCCAATAACAATTACCATTTCTAGTTTTTGCAAGTCTCGAAAACCCCACTTGTCAGATCGTACTATTTCTTGTATGGTGTGCATGATGAATCTCATTCCTCATAGTATAACTTCCAATATTGCTTCTTATGTGAAGTAACCAATGCAGTTAATATCTTTAATTCTATAAATTTTTGCCAGCAGCCGTCTCTATATTTAAGACTGGCTATAATTCTTATCGCTTTTCTCTGCAGAGCAACTAAATCAGCAGAAGAAGAAGAGCAGTCAAATTAATATACTATATGATATAACCTGTTATTTATTTATTTATTTATTTATTTGGTACTACAACCAACAGCCTGAAGTCAAATTACAGGTTGGAAAACTAAAACAGTTAAGTTAGATTAAGTTAGAAATAGATAACAACATATATAGCAATATACAATAAAGCAAACAAAAAAAAATTGGTAAAGCACTAAAGTTAGTTAATCTATACAATGTTAAGAAAACATTCGTCTAATATCATTTTTAGTACAAGCAAATATGTCAATGCCATTCTGCAGATTATTATAGTTGGTGCACATAATAAAAATTGGCGAAAATTTTAGTAAATTCGTACGCGGGATGGGAAGGTAAAATGTTGCGTTAGACCTTGCTTCAATTCTGGGCACAAGAATGTTCAGATGTGACAAAATCTCGGGACAGTCATATTTGATGTTATCAAAATTTGTGATGACACTTGATGTCTCAAACTGCGAAAGAGGTATAAATGTTGATATTTTTATACCTATGCAATTTGTATGACAATCCCATGTTAACTTAGAATATAGATGTACTCCTAAAAATTTAACAGATTCAGAATGTAAAAAATCTTTAGTCTCTCTTAGAGTAAATATTAAAGTTTCTGTCTTACTAAAATTTAAATTAAGTTTGTTAGAGAGAAACCAACTCTGAATCATTAGTTCCGCTTGACGCACCTCTTCTAATAAGTCATCAATTAAAGGCCTACGATTTGTTAAATTGGTATCATCCCCAAACTGAATAGTTAAAACTGAGTTGTTCATTGATAGAGGTCAATCATTAAAATATAATAGAAATAGAATAGGGCCAAGAATGGACTCTTGTGGTACACCTGCATTGATAGCAAGACAGGCTGATTATCTATTATTATGCATAACATATTGTCTCCTATTACTAAGATAGTTAAACTGCATTGAACCAAATTTCTCTCCTCACTGATTCATTCTAAACTAACTGACCAAAAACTTCACTTCTATTCATAAAGGATTATATGATCCTTAAGAATCCTACTGTATTACATATTTTGATTCATTGAATGGATTCTGAAGGTTTGAAGTTATCTTAGTTGTAACACCATGCATACCTAACAGCAAGTGCAACCTTTGACTAGTACTTATATATTTCTCTCCTTGTCATCATTTCTACATAAGTGAATAATTAGCTATCTTCAGTTTGATAGATAGCAATAAGGAAAGCAAATAATCTATAAAAATCGTACAGTTGTCCAATGTCCCCTTCAATGCGTTTAATTTGCACTGTACGCTTTAATTTTTTTGTAGTAGTGTTCCAGATACGGATATGTCAATCCAGAAGTTAGAAAAAGATACATAGCCGCAGCACGCAGCACAGATACACATTGAAACTTTGCACCAGTACTTCTGTGATTGGAAACAGATGTAGCACATTAGATAATATCAAAACTTACCTAACAGAGTCCAATTCTTCCAAATAAATTTCAAATAGCATGTGTCATCGTGAAATGTTGTTAATTGACTTTCGTTTTGAAGTGAGTATAATTCTCTAAAATTGCGTCACGTATTTGGAACATTTGAAACAATAGACTACTTTAAATAATAAAAGGGCTCTTTTAATAACCTAAAAGGGACGTTTATTCGATTATTCCTTCATAATTAAAAAGTTAACGAGATAAAATGATTAAAATGTGAGAGCGGAAAAGAATCCAAATGTTGTTCATTGTCCTAACATAACACAATATTAATAGTAACATGTACAATTCAAAACGGAATTGTTTCGACATAATAAATCGTCAGTCTCTAGTTAATCTATTGAAAGACCAAAATTGTAACGCCAGGAAAGAATAAATACAGAAATAAAAAGACAAGGAGTTTGCTATATAGGTCTGTATTAAGAAATACCTTTTGAGGAAGAAAATTACTTTTTCAGCGCAGTGAACATTTTGTACAATGATTGTTATGTTTTACTTCCTTTTCGTCTAATACGTTTCTTTTTCCCTTCTGAAATAACCATTCCTGTTTTATTACTATAAAGTGTTCTTTGTAGGATTTACAGTGAAATAGCATTGTGCAGTACAATTCATAATAATGTATGTAGTAACATAAAAATATTATATTTAAATTTTCTGGCACTTAAGCTTGTTCTTATAGATTCTTAGCAATAATATGCTGCAGCTGAAAAATATTTTATAATGTACTTACATTAAGACTAAATTAAAGTAGATCCTAAAAATATAAAGCACACAACGAGAATTAAGTACAAAAGAAAGAAATACATTGTCTTTGTAATATTTAGAAAGCTTAGTTACTCAAGTACCATTACTGCAACTATTTAAAGTGTAAACATTATTTTAAAAATTACGGGTACTATTTCGGTAGAAAAGTATTATATATTTTTATAAAAAATACTTTGTAGCCTTTGCATTTTTCAGCAAAACTGAAACAGTTTCAAAAATATTGATATACATAAAGCAATAGTAAAAGTAATAGAACTACAGTTACATAATCATATAGTTGCGAATATTATATACCGTCCATTAATCTGGCTACAAAAGGAATGACAGATATACTTAGATCCATAACACTTTTAAATAGAAATACGGATACTTTCATTGTATTCTTTTCTTTAAGAATTACCAATTCATATTGTAATATAAACAGCTTATACTTAATTTCAAAAAAATTGTTAAGAAAATAATAAAATTTACATACAAACTTATGTAATCGTAGTACAAGATCCGAACTAAGATTGTCCATCCCTCATCAGCTTACCAGATGAAAAATATTTTTTATCAATCATAATATGTAAAGAAATATATTGCAAATGGGTTGCCTAATGCCTAGTGAAATATGTTCATGCTACTCTTAATTAATGATACTGTAATTCATATACTCGTATATTTTTTAAATATGTTACTCATTCGCTTATTAAAAGAATTTAATACCAATCAAAAGTACGTATAAAAATATGTTTTAAAATACTGATAATTATATTGAGAACACGGTGGTATAAGGTTGCTTGAAAAATTACGGTTTCCAGGTTTTGAAATTTAAGAAAGTGGAACAGAAAAGCATTGCACCTACTATTCTTAAGAATTTGAGGATAATCATCTAACTTCTAATGAAACGGATCCTGAATCATGTTAAGTAATTGAAAAATTTTCAAATATATTTTTTGTTTGTCAATTATGATATAATAAAGTTTTTTTACACGACACTAACATGTTAAAAAAATTTAATCGTTTTCTAAATATTTTTTAATTTTTTATTTGTTTACTCTGTTTTCTTTATAAAACGAATACAATTTTTGAACAAGTATACAGTCCTAGATATGACTCCCTAGGTGAATATCTCGACTATAAATCAGTAATAAAAAATAATATTTATTGATAAATGTCACTTGGGCGACAATCAACTTTTTTCAAATGGCACATTATATTGATTTTCTTCTGTTGTTTCAATGCGTATTTTTGTTCTGTTTCGTCCATATAGTGTTTATATATAGGTTTGGTAAAAAAAGAGTTTTCTATCAAACTTATTAGGTACTTTACCTATGATATGGTCGAGAGTTAATTAAAAATAAACCGAGATATTCACTTATCTGGAACCAGTCTTTCCCGTCTGATCGTATATCTTGCATAGTGTTACTTGGATTTGAAGTCAATCAAAGAAATTTAAAAATATTTTGCCTTCACCATAGTTGTTATTATTACAATTAATAGTATTTATTTGTTTTGTCAATTATAAAAAGTAATTATTTAATAAGTATACAAAATATTCTTTGAATCGTATATGTGTTTATTTACAATATTAGAAAAAAAACTCTGAAATTTTTCGAATTTACTACAAATATTTTATATATATTATTTTAAATTTATAACTATATTTTAGGTTTTTCTATAATATTTTAACCATATTAGGCGCTGCGTTGTTTTCAGCAGCATGCATATTCTACAAAATTGATTAATTTTCAAACAGTTTATTAACCTTTGGTAAAAATGTTGAGAGTCAAATATGATTAATAATCTAGGGATATGAAAAGCACTGTGCCCGGCATTAGGTGATGAATCTTTTCTGCCAAGGTCTAGTGAATTAAAAGACGTAGTCTATTTTCACCCAAATCCTGTTAATATATACAATACATGAGATATGTTGAAAAAATTAAATATATTCTTCACTTACCAGTGCCACTACCAGTAGGTAATAGATAACACTCAACATGAGATGAAAACATAACACATCTCAAGAAGGTTTGTAATAATAATGTAAGTGTAATAAAAAAAAACAAATAAAAACACAGAATACGTCACATAACTTCAGATAGACATTTTGCATATAATAATAATAATAATATCTCTACCCCTCATTCTAATCACGAGGATCAGCCCAGAAGTCGAAGACTTGTGCGGGAGAGGGGGCGGCATATTATTATTAAGCAGGCCGCATTTGCGCCCAGGAATGACTTACGTTGGTAGGCCCTAACCACCATTCAGTGCAGTTAAAAAATTATTAGAAAACTGGCAATTAAACCAGGATGAACACAAATTAATCAAACATTATTAGAATAACTTTGGAAAAAACTTATCTAAGTCCAACAGGTAGTCAAGAAAATAAAGTTAGAACAAACAAAAAATTCCAAACCAATGTAAAAGAGTCGATCGAAACATCTGAAGGCTCATCAACTCAATATAGAAAAAATACAAATATATCAATGCCAATCTACCTTTGCTACCAATACTAAATAAGAAAAGAAACAAGGACACCGTTCAAAACCCAATACATTATAAGAAAATCCAAAATAGAATGAAAGAAGAAGCTTATACGAAGCGTATATAGAGGGTAGATTACAGTTTGTGCAATATAGAAATCATAAATCAAGCAATATACAAGTTCTATCAGGTGTTCCACAGGGTTCAATTCTCGGACCATTTCTATTTAACATCTTTATTAATAACATTACTGACATGTTTATTAAATATAACGCTAGATATTTATTTTATGCGTTTCTAATTTTTCTTGAAATTTCCTCAAGTGATGACTGTATTCTTTTAAATCAGTGTCTTTTAGAGATGAACAATTAGTGTTGTAAAAACAATTGTCCGTTCAATGTAAGCAAGTATAACTTTATGTCTTTTACGAGGAACAAAAGTAATTATATACGATTACTCATTATCATTTTATTAAACGCTACGGTATTTTAAACATCTTGGTGTTACTCTTGATAGTAAATTTAATTTTATAAAGCATTATAACCTTATAGTTAGAGTTCTTTAAAATAATGGGTTTCAGAAGCTTGAATGTGCTTCTGTTGTTTGGACACCAACATATACAATTCGTTATAAAATCATAGAAAAAATTCAAAGAAGGTTTTTTAAATATGTACATTTTAAAGGTTTGGCATATTATATCCAGCAATTGGATATGACCCATGAAGTATATTAAATATTAATACTCTGGATTCACGTAGAATAATGCAATCAATAATATTCCTCTATAAAATTATAACTTCATATTTTGATTCCAACATTGAAGCAGATTGAAGCAGATATGTATTAACATTCCCAGAATTACATTGAGATTTGCAAATATTTTCCATATGGAGATACCACACTATTGACTACAACAATTTTCTGCACTATATCGGATCTATGTAAATTATTTCCGAGTTTAATATGACCTGGATATATTTTGTTATACTATTAACTGTATTAAAAATAAGTTTAGTACATAATTAAGTGTGCATATTTGTGATATATGTGAAATTTTTATTGTAAATATTGGCTCTGTGATTTTTTTTCTGTTAAATATAGATATGTTTATATATATTTTTTGGGTCTGTCTGTATTTTAATGTATATAGTAGATGTTTGTAAGTGTGATAGTACACTTTATTGTGTTACTACCCTGTAAATGGATTTCTTTTCTATTGAGTAGTTGTATTTCTAAATACATAAATAATAATAATAATTAGGAAAATTAGCAGGAACTTTCCTGTTTAGAGGTAACCAGGAAAACAAAAAAGTATTACGTCACTGCCAAAATTATTTTGTTTAAATTCCCTTGTTATTAAGAAAAAATGAAAAAAAAACAACAAATTTTACCTGCATTCTTTAAGGAGTTCTAAAATTTTAAGGGGGGAGGTTCTAATTAAGATAATCATATGCGGGAACCCCTTTAAAATTTACCTTTAAGTTTTTTTGTACACTTATGCAACACTCTGTATGTTTATATGATAAACACTTTTTTTAATGTGTATTGTTTCCTCATTTCTTAAAAGTATATGATCCTCCGGCGTTAGGGTAGGTAGAAAGTATTATTCAATTATTTAAACGAATGCTTTCTCCAGAAAAAGTAAGTAATCATGCAAATAAAATAGATTAAATGCAAATTCGTTTCGTGTTAAACCTGTGCCGAACAATAGGCTTTTCTGAGTAGTGCATCCCATTAATTCAATCAATTTCCAGGGCTATTTGTCCTCGTCAAATCCCAAGGGGCGTTTAAGGCAATAGTAACGTAGAATTTATGCGAAAAATAAATTCTTCTTTGGTGTCGCAGCGTATAATTAGAGAACGTTGTAATTCCAGTGTTGTTGGGTAATTTCAATCAAAATAATTGGCCGCTTTCAAACAAGAGAATCGAAACTTACAACTGAATGTAATGTTTTAATCCCGACCGCAAATTGTACG
The DNA here is from genome assembly GCA_025584915.1 of Monochamus saltuarius. NCBI lineage: Eukaryota > Metazoa > Arthropoda > Insecta > Coleoptera > Cerambycidae > Monochamus > Monochamus saltuarius. Next base: position 18,582,297 of record CM046726.1, read on the forward strand.
TACTTCCTTTGTTTTTGATTTAATAATAACATACTATAATTGAACAATGTGTTAGGTAATTTAAGACAAACTATAAATTCGATTGAATATTGTCATTGTGGTGAACTAAAATAGTTTAACAGGTTAATTTCGATATATTTCATTATTTTAGCCGATTTAATCTTATTAATTATACTACATAAATAATTGTAACTGGAGGATTTTCGATTTAACTGTTAAATTGCAAACTCATAATTCATTCCATAATAATGAAGGTATTGATTTGGACCAGAGGCTAAACGATATCCGAATTAAACTGAAGTAAATAATTAATTAATCGGAGAATTTAAGACAGAAAATAGTTAAAATATTGATCTGAAATGAATATAAAGAATTTAAACTCCGAGAAAATTGTTTCCACAAATAAAATTTAAATAAATATATTCAACAGTATGTAAAAAATGAAGGAATATTTAACAAAAATGAAATGTCTATTCCACTTCCTATAATCAATTTTTCACTGTCCTATACTACTATAGTCTAATCTATAAAACAATCTTTGTTTGGATCAAATTTGATAAAATAAATCTGGGTTTTCCAGCACCTTTGTCATTGCATATGGATGCATTTAGTCTCTATTGATCGACCATTTGTTGAAATACCTATGCCAAATGTTTTGAAGAAAATATTTTATGATGTACCAGTACCATTGATTTACTAATGTATGTTATGTAAATAAAACACTAGATTTTAACGCATTTCACCTATCTCGTAGGTATTTTATATCGGGTTAACCAAGAACTAAGTACGAGCGGCCATGGACATCTATAAATAGGAGTTTAACATAGTATAGAAAAAAAAATTGTGCTTTATAATTTTGCAAATTTTCTGAAGAACGATTCCGGTAATTCTTATATTTCTCTCATATCTTAAAATATTTGGACTTAGTTGTATTATTAACCCTGACAGCAATTGAATTACCTGAAGCTTGAATAATATCTGACGAAAAAATTTGAAGTTTCAAGGTAAAAGTTCATTGAATTTAGGTATAAATTGACACAAAAGTTCTCATCAAATTGACACTGCTGCGATTAAATTTTCGATAGCTCTTTTGTAGTTCTTAGTGGTAGTTTGGAAATAAAAGACCTTTTATCATTTTAGAACATTTTCTTTCTCATCTTTCATGTATAATATGAAGCTAAAAAGATCGAACTTGGTGAACATTAACTGTCTATAAAAATATACCTTTTGAAATTTTTTCCACCCTGAAGTATTTTGTAAGGGGTTGAAATAATCAACTCCTATGACATTTTTTCGATAAAATGTTTTTCCTTTAAAAATATGTCTAAAAAGACCATGTTTTCAGTTTATTCACTTATATTTTCTGTAAAAAATCATAAAACTTGTGAAACAGTAAGCAACAGTAACAATAACTGATATAGACATATGTTTCTACATATAAATTCTATTGCAAATAATAAGCCACTGGATATCGGCAAAATACACTCACGTTAAACAACTCATCTTTTTAAAAATGCGTTGCAAAACATTTTTTTTTGTTCTCATAAATCCTTAACTTTTCGAAAAAACTCGCGGAGATAAAAAAGTTAGTAAATGAATGGGGCTTTTAGACATATATTTTAAAAGAAAAAAAAATTATCGAAAAAAAAATATAAGAAAAAATGTCGTAGGGATTGATTATTTAAACTTGTTACACAAATACTTCAGGGTTGAAAAAATTTCAAAAAGTGTAGTTTTATTGACAAATAAGTTATGTTCACCAAGTTTGGGTTCTTTAGCTTGATATAAATCAAAGATAAAACAGAAACACTATTTTTTTTTAATTTTTGAAGGGACATAGGCAACCATTCAGAAGAGAGTTTTTTCAAAAAAATTATACCAAAGACCTCTATTAATTTTCATCAGATAATCGGTCTTATCATTTTTTTTGGTATTATTTAGATATTTTTTGTCACGTAAGTATTTCTAAAGCTATTCTGTTTTCTGAAGTGAACATTCTTGTTGTGTGATTTTCTTTAAATTACACTGTAATTAAAGTCGACTAACTTGAGCTTTTGATTGTGGATTAAACGTTGTATTATTGCAGTCGTATTTTATCCACTTAACTAAATTAAATGCTCGAACTATGTTCTCGCATTTAAATATACTTGCGTGAATAAAACGCTGTTTAAAACACTTATAAAAAATTCAGACAAAGTACCATTTTCTCTTCTGAAAATAATCCATCTTAAATACTTCTCCTGCAATGTAGCAACCGAAAAAACATTTTTATTATCTCCCATAACAAATTTGTTTGCTGGGAATATGCCAGATATGATTTCTAAGTATTTTCTTGTTTGACTATATTATGGCAGTTGCGTGAATGATAAGTATTGATCAATGCCCGTACTAAAACATACATTTCCATATTTGTTGGAGTGCTCGACACTAATCACATTCATGTCAATAGTTGGGCCATTTATAATAATCACAGGTAATGTACTTCGTGCTTCCCGTGTAACGCTTTTTTGCACTAGATACATTTGATTAAATAACTTATTTGAAATGCAAGTTGCACTGGATAATAATGGGAATTGTACACGAATTTGGAATTATTGAGTAGGAGTAGATAATGCATTACGTTGACATGAATATTGCTTTATTAATATTTCATGCACCAATCTTTTGCGTTCAGTAAAACATCTTCAGAGATTTACCTATTGTTTAGAATTGGTGTTTTAGAAGTAAATTGTTATTGTAATCAATAAATAAATCAACATCAGGATCTATATACAGGGTTAACTATAACTTACTGTTACAGAATTAAATGAATTTTTAAATGATATTAACAATAAAGAACCAACAATAAAATTCACTTTGGAAATAGAGAATAATAACATGCTACCATTTTTAGATGTTTTAATTAAAAAAACATGAAAATTCTGTAGGAACAAGTATTTATAGAAAACAAACTCACACCAATAGATATTTAAATTTTAGATCTAACCATCACATTGATATTAAGAAAGGTGTTGTTAAATGTTTATATGATAGAGCTAAATTAATTTCATCAAACAATGATATTTTTATTAACGAACTAAATTTTATTAAAAATGTTTTAATAAATAATGAATACCCTCCAAATTTTGTTGATAGAACATTCAAAAATATTACAGATAAAACGAACACTTTAAGACAAATAAAAGAAACTAATCATTCAATAAAAATTCCATACATTCCTATATTATCAGGAAGGTTAAGAAGAATCGGTAATAAATTTAATATTCGAACAGTTTTTCAGACAGATAATACTTTACGATCATTTTTGTCTAAAACGCGTCCAAAAGATGATATACAAAATTAAAAAAAATGCATCTACAGTATACCTTGTGAATGCAATTAACATTATGTTGGAGAAACGTCTCGGCCTATGAATGTTAGAGTTGAGGAACATAAAATTTATATGAAAAGACGGGAATTTGAAAAATTCAAAATTTGCGAACACGCTTGGGAAAACGATCATTTGATTCAATGGGGTTCTGCAAAAATCTTAGAGAAGGAAAATAACGCAACAAAAAGAAAATTAAAAGAGACCGCGATTATTTTGTTGAACGGATTTTGTTGGCTACATTTTTGTATCAAGAAGAAGTAAGTAACAATACAATAAAAATCATTTAACATCTCTATGAAAACAGATAAACAAATTTTAAACTGTCAAACTTGACATACGTACTTTTACTAATATTTTGACAACAAAAACAGAGAGTTTTTCAAAACGTCAAAAATACGGAAGTGCGCGATAATGTTGTGACTTTTGTTACTTTTCACCTATCTGCTTTTTTCAGTGTGATTTTTTGGTTAGGCAAACTTAGTTTCAAAAATAACCCTTGACTGATCCGTTTGGCACAAGGGCTTATTTAATTAATCTTTATTTTTTCAGAAGTGTGGCAAAAACCCAATAAAACTAAAGAAAAAATCTAGCACGATGTTTAAAAAATGAGGCAAAACCCTCTTTAACCTCGAAAATCGGCGCCTATGATAATCCTTGTCCGTTCTTTGCACACAGCCAAAACTAAATTTTCACTCATTACAGATCCGTCAGGATTATCCACTAACATAATACACAGTCTGTATTCAGTTAAATACGAGTATTATACCCATTTATTCTAAGAAAATTTAAATTTGATGTGATGCGATTGCCGTAACTACGTTGGATTTCCATCAACTCTGGAAAAATAAATAGCACATAGGCGAACCATGTTATAGGGAAATGTATGTGCCCGACATAAATTCCTTTTTCTACAAACATGTTAAAAATGTAATTCTTAGCACTCTCTTGTAGCATTAAAAATATTGCTTTAATGCACGATTGCCTTAAAATTATCATTTTAAAGTACTAGCGCCTTAAAGTAAATGTCAAATTGTGACAGTAAATTTGCAATACATTTAATTTGTATTTTCTTTATTAACATGAATACTTATATTACAATTCACATAATTTGAAAAATTAAATCCTTCCACAATTCTACCACTATTATCTGAAACGACCGCTGATATTAATGGCACTGAAAGCAGTTTTCGGGCAATCGAATTTTTACTATCCAACGAATCTTCGATGTATCTCTCGGCGACTGTTGAAGATTTCCATCCCCCATCCCGCTTAATTGTAGCTAAATTTGCTCCACTATCCGCTAGTAAGTTTGCCGACGGCCGCCGAAATCAATGTCCAGTATAGAAGTTAGAATTTGGAAGTTGCAGACATTTAGCAATAGCAGCAGGAAATTTTCCAAACGTATTTATTCCTACAGGGTTTTCCACATACTTGAGGAAAAGCCTCCGATGCCTCACATTTGCTGGACGAAGAGCCATGTATCTCCGGTAAAAATCCAAATTAAATTCTTCAACGATAGTGAAATTTCGTGGAACCTTGCTTTTGGTACCTGATATCTTAACCAATATTGAGCTGGAAGTGCCCACAATTTCTAAGTTGTCGACAGTCAACAAAATAGTAGCTACTTTCATCATAAGATACTCGTCTTCCGGTGCGCACTTCAAAAACGGTTCAATTTAGTTTTTGGTCAAGATCTTTGATTTTTTGGGTTGATAACCTTCTGCTGGATGCTTCAGAAATGCAATGAGCTTAAAATGCTTGCTGATATCTACGTCGCTACTTATTCGTAACATAGCTTTAATCATAGAATAATTAGATCATAGAAATGAAGATTTCCAAACCTTCGATTTCTCCTCAAAATAGGCCATGATTACATTTTCAGTATATTTTCCAGGAACGCCTTTTTCTTTACACCACTTCACAAATTTATTGTATGCAATTTCATATTGAATCCGGGATTTTCTTGGTAATAAGGCCAAAGGCTCGGTTGGCCGCTTCATCGATTTCTTTAAATGGATTGTTTTTTTCCATATTTTCTTTATACTTTTTAAGGGCAAAAAGACCCAACGTTTAAAAGTGACAAATCCAAAGCTTTCAAACTTTTCGTAAATGATGAATACAGCAATGGTTGCCACCATGGTTACTATATATCATTGGCAAGTGCCCACTTCGAAAATTTGATATACGATACTATTTAAAACTGAACTTATTTCTTTCCGGGTTAATTCTTTTCAATGCTGTTTGGAGAAAAATATATTGTATGATATTTGTGTTAAAAGTGTTTTAAGGCAGTCATGTAAATTTCAGAATTCGTGCTCAGTCTGCAAACTTTTACATGCGTGCCTTAAAAATGCACTTTTAACACTCACTCATAAATAACTATTATTTACTATAAAGCGTTTAAAATTAAAAATTAGTCACAAACCGAAACATAATCTAGATTTTTTTTGATAGTTGCATACTCTTGAAACATCAAAGAACACTGATCAAAGCTTTTAATATTATATTCTAAGGTCAAGAGTTAAGGGATTTTAGATAACGCTACAAACATCGTCGATTATTATTAATATTGTTGCTATTATTAGTATTAACAGAATGTAATTCCCTCGGTAATTTCCCAACAACTCAAGTTTAAGAATTTACCGTCGTGGAGTACACCTAACACTAGTGGCCTACAGATGGCAACTGTATCAGATTCTGTCAAAAAGAAAATATCGCATACGGTGATTGATTTGAATTAGTAGTAGTAGTACTTATCTTCGTAAATTTGATTTATCAAGTATGTTTTGCGAATTTACAAACATGTTGTATTCAAATGCCGAGATGATGAATACGGTGCTGATTATATATATAATATGGGAAGTGTTAAAAGTGCATATGACTGTGTGGCAGCATAATACCAAAGACGTTTTCCGAGTAAACAAAATATTATACCGAATCACCTTTAAGCCACATTGAACAACTGCTGTTATGTCTTGGCAGTAAACGTGTGTTTTTATGTACTTGTGTACATTTGCGTGTGTTTTCTGTTACTCTGTTGTTATTAAGCCAATTGGTTGTGGTCGTTGGGCTGTAACAAAACACAATTTTTCATCAGTTGTTTTGTCTTGTCACTGTCCTGTCAGATATAAATATTAGTTGAGTTGTAACTGGTCTGCTACTTTCTGCTCGGCCTAAGCGGCTCGACTTGCAGAAAGCGACCTACAATATCGTAGGTACTTAACCGCAGACCTCTCGCCCCGGGCGATGCGCCACTAAATCTATAAATGATACTGCAGGAAACAACTACTCCGCGGGCTAATGCCCCGACCGGCATTGAATTATACCTGCAGTATCTGTGTGAAACAGCCAAGAACCCTTGTCGGCCACTCCACCAGACATAGACCGGTTTCGGGCTTGTTAGCCCTCATCAGTATGCCATAGGTGAGATGACCGACAATTGAACTGGCTGTTCCTTCATATGTAGTTTCACATATAAATCGAGTGCAGGTGAGATGTAACTGGTCTGCTACTTTCTGCGTGTGCAGTATCATTTATAGATAAATATTAGTTGTTTTATTTAGTTAGATTTAGATTAAACATTTTACCACTTCAATATATTTCGGGTTGACTATCATTTACTTGTGGCAATTCATCTTGAGGGTAGGCCACCCACAATTATTGTTTGTTTCATACCTATATATTTTGAATTTAAACGCGTCGACTACGAGCGAGCAAAACAACAGTATTGATAGGCGAATGCATTTTTTAATTAGTTTTTTACTATTTTATGCCAAGTTCTGGTTGAAGATCCAGTTAATCTTACTAGCATATTGTAGAAAGTTCTCTTAGATCCCACTTGTGGTTGTAATTATTGAAAAATCCTAAGAATTATTCATATTTCGCCCCTTGGTATTTTAGGTATGTTTAAATAATTAATCCACCACCTGTTGGTCAAACTTATTTATTATAATAAATTTGTGTGTAACACATGTCGTATTTTAGATGACAGATATTAAACCTGTGCAACCCGGAGAATCTGTTTAATTCCAACTTCCGCTCTGAGAGTTCCATTGCAGGGCTGAAGACCTCGCTATAAGCAAAAAGAACGGTCGAGAAATGGAGAAGTCCGCAGCGAGTACAAAAATATTTACAATGACAAGTTTTAGTATAAACAAGAAAATAGAAAATGATTTAACATTCTTGAAATCTCTCCAAATATCAATCCTGGAAATAAAAATCAGTAAAGTAGATGCTACCTCCTTATGCTACCATATCGTGTTTTTCATTAAATTATTAAATAATAATAATATAATTTTGAAAAAAATTTTTATAGCTTTATAAATAAGTTTGGAAATTTTTTTATGGACGATTTCGTTAATTCTTATTTTTCTGTATGCTCTCTTAAAATACTTGTCATAGTTATCTCTGTTCAATAACAACCTTTAAGATCTTTGCTAACAATGTAAACATTATCGAATCACGACAGACGTATCTCAAATGACATATAGGACAATACATGTGAAGTCAAAGCCAAAGAAGTTGATGATAAACTTCAATAGTTGAGAAATCTGCAACTACTATCACAAAGAATTATGCAACCATTTGGTATACAAGGCATGTGACCTAATAATCAAAATTGGTTACCTAGGATGGATATATTTTGAGGATAGAATACAAGGGCAGCATGAAGATATTTGTTCCAAAACCCCTCAGGTAAAATAAATTAAGAGCACCATGACTAACATATCTGGGTGATGTTAAAGGAGATCTAAGAACAATTGGTGATATAATACGCTAGACGCTAGATAGATAAGAAGAGGAAGAATGCAGACCAAGGCCAAACTATAATGTGTTGCTGTTTATAAAAACTGCAAAATCATTTATTGACAGCAATGCTTATTTTATTTCAGATACAGTTACTGCATTTTTCAAATATTTGGTCGATGTTCTTGGTATGTGTATGTTTTCTTTCGTAAATACATTTATCTACCAGCTTAGTGGGCAGTACAGCAAGGCACAGTTTCGGTTTGCGAATGGTTATAAATTATGAAATATGTAGGTACAATCCGAGGTACAATTATTTGCTATAATAGTGGCACTTTTTAAAATGAATTTTGTGATTTCTTTTGAACTGCATACTCATTCGTAATAAAATCTACTATCATCTATTTAATGAAATTTCTTCTCAAAATTTCTAGTTCAAAACCTGTTTTGGGGAAGTGTCATTATTATTGCAAAAGCATGCACATTGGGTGCATCAAAATTTATGTTCTGCATGTATTATCTAGGTACAGAGTACACCAGTAATGATGCAACATACCTTTAGAACTGATACTGAGAATTGATAGAAGGAAAAGAACAGTTTAGAATAATAGTAGAGTTTTATGATACAAAATATGATCAATGCATAGAGTTCTTGCAATAGTAAGCAAATCACACAGCAGTACATACACATCCACATTATTATTGTTGTCTGTAATAACCTGTTAATGGGTAAATCAAATTTGAGAAGCGAAGATGAACCCGCTTATTTTAGGCTATAATATAGCACCAGCCTTTGTCGAATAAACGTTTGTTAATTTATGAATTATTATCTAAATTCCTGCATTTACGAGAATAAGGGTTTGGTTAACTTCAAACAATAGCTTTACCTAATGTTGTGATAGAGCGTCAAAGCAGGTAATTTCCATTTAATTTTACTGATGATGTTAATTCTGCAGTGAGGTTATTGTTAGCGTAATTATTATTAATATTATTATTGACGATATAAATGCAGCTTTAATAAGGCATCCTCTACAACTTTGTGAACCATATAATAGAATTATTTCCAAACTCTATATATTTTATTTTGAATTCAGTACTAGTAACCTTTTCATTCAATATAAAGCCGATTTAAATAATAAATTAAGCATATTTTTCAGTTTCAGTATACCATAGTAATAAGGTATTAACCTCCACTGTTGTTTAGTGTATACAATGGATATTTAAGAATCTAGCAAAATTTACATTATAGTATGCCTTTATTCAAAATATACAAAAATATGTTGCTTCAACAAGAAACATATATTCAAATTTAAGTGTTTTTCTCGTCGTTAAATAATAGTATGATTCCGTTGAATATAGAAAACACTGTTAAAGTTTATAATTTTTTTTTTTTTTTTGTTAAAGTTATATCACACTTAATACGATTCACGGTTAGTTTGAGATCCAATCAATTTCTCTCAGGCCTTACAAATGGGTACTTACAAATTTTTTTTATAATAAAATTCTCTATAATTAAACTAGATGAAAAAGCAAAGCACTTTCAGAAAAAATTACAAAACGTTCACTTAGTGTTAAAAGCTTTCGCTAAAAGAAAATTGTTAATGAAATCACGAAAATGAAAATACTTCTATTTCAGTGTTCAGCGTTACCGCCCAAAGAACTAATGCGGTACTGAATTTGTTGTGTATACTTTTTGCGATTCTATTTGTATGTCTGTTTGCTTGCAGTCTCCGTGTTTTATGTTATACAGGGTGTTAAAAGAAAAGTGTGAAATATTTCAGGAGGTAGTAGTATGAACCAAAATAAGCAGACATGTCTTAATAAACATGGGTCCGCAAAGTAACGGTTGCGGAGATATGGACCATTATTCGTCTTCCAAACATTTTATTAGGAATAAACCGACAAAGGAAGCCTTTAACAAACAAAAACAAAGTTACCGAAGATGTTCAAAGTGCCCTCCGTCCATTTCCAAGCAGGCACGACATCTTCGTCTCAACGATATTCGAACTCTTTCGAAAACAGCCTCCTTGGTTTGGATTTCTTGACACTTTTGATTAATCCGTAGCTGCAGCTCTTCCAGGCTATTTACAGGAGTACTATACACTAATGTCTTCAAATATCCCCAAACAAAGAAATTTAGAGGGTTCAGATCAGGCATCTTGGAGTCCATAAAACAGGTCCGGCCCTTCCTACCCATCTATGTGGAAAAGTTTGGTGTAAATGCTCTCTAACGGCCATGGAAAAATGAGCTGGAGTACCATCATGCTAGAACCAAATTTGTTGCCTCTGATTCAAAGGAATGTCTTCCAAAACCTCATACAAATATTTTACTGTATCCATAGTAACACAACATTTCAGTTGTAAAACCTGAAGTATACTTGTACCGCTTTACTGAACAAACAATTTTTAACTCCATTTTTCTCGAAAACTATACATCCTATGGAATTTTAACTAGTATACCTTATTTTTGGATCATTAATTAAAGTTTTTAAAACCGATTGAAAATTTAAAAATTTTAGACACTTAGATACCATATTTTTTTCTAAATTATAGCCCTCAAATTTTCCGCACGCGCGTCCCTGACTTTTGTAATGAATCAGTTTTTGCGTTTTTCTTAACGCACGGTTGATATTTACTAGTGCACAAATTTTGAAAACTTTGTCTTTAGCCGGTTGAAAGATAACTAAGAAAAACTCTCTTCAATATAATAACTTCAACACCCTGTATATCGGAATCGCGACTTTAAAATGAAAAATGTTATATGAACTACTCCCAGTATTTTTTCAAGGCCAACTCACGTCTCAGTATAATCGGGACACCCTGTATAACATCTCTGTGAGACTACCAAATGCTAATGGTATGCCTAGAAGATCGTAAACGTAGAAATCGGAGAACATATCAGTTCCAGAGAAGTCCTTTGGTCGCTATATACAGGGTATCTCTGAAACACATGTACCAGCAAGCCAGCCTTGATTCTTAAAATTAGGATAAGACAATTTATGCTGATTTACCAATATGCAAAAATGCATTTTTAGGGCGTTAGTGGCCACCGGAGTTTTTGAAAAAATAATATCGGTTATAAAATGAAAAAAGGTATAACGATTAAAAGTTAATTTTGTGTATAAAAATATATCAATAATAGGGTTTTTTATGCAATTAATGTTAATTACAGACTTGTACTAATGTCTTAAACTGAATCTCTCACTTAAAATATTCCACTACACTCCCTTCTTATGACTGTGGTATATCTTCTAGTTCAATGGGTAAAATTATTTTCCAAGAAATAAGTTATTTTCCGCTTAAAGCGGTTGATAATCTTATTGCGATTTGATTACCCCAATAACCACTTTAAACGGAGAAATGTAACTTTAAAAAATCGTACTGGGAACATTTTGCATCCCACACGGAAAAAAATTGAATCTGTGTTTTAGTATAATAACATACTTAAAAATTTAAACTTCATTCAAGTGTATATGTACTAATTCAGTAATAAAGTATATTTAATATAAAGATTTACATATTCTTAACATCCAAGCATTCTTATATTTAATTCAACACTTTTCTTTCTTAAAATGATGGCTAAATTTAATATTTACTTAAAGAATAATATTTTGTTAAAATATGAAGTACTACAAATTGTATTAAAGTTGTGTGTGCAAGTGCACTGTCAGGTTCAGCATGTGACCATAAGGTGTAGTTACACTTTGCAACGCGTCTACTCAGGCCCCTTCTATCAGAAAAGTCGTCGGTTGCCTTGTCTCCTATGGCATACCGAGGAGAACTAACAAGATCAAAAGTGATATATGTGTGATGTGCCGCTTATGAATAACTTTGACAGTTTGGTACAAGTTTTTCCTTCCTTCCTTACATAAATAATTATACTACGGAATGAGTAGTATTTAATTATTTATATAAGGTGGGTAGAGTGATAAGTACTCTAGAATGAAATGCAATATAGCTAGAACACTGAATATTCTGTATAGCATTTGGTATTCAATTGGCTTCAGAAGAAAATAAATCCAATGAAGACAATCTGATTCTGATAACTGTGCGGGATTTTTGTAGGTTCCTTCATTACTGTCTTGAAATGTTTCGTTTAAAAATTGATGTCTCACAGGCATGTGAAGAAGTCCCTCTTGCTGAAAAACTTAATTTTTGGCATGGTAATGATCATCTTGTTCAAGGGTGTTAAAGCAGGATGTTTTCCAGCAGATTCAAATACTTTTCTCGCATTACATTTCCAGATAAGAATCTTTAAAATTTTCTGCCCAAATATAATGTTTTTGGATTGTTGTCCGACCAATAACGACAGTTGTGACGGTTAACTTGAACGTATTACTCTATAAGTGTTCCATATATTAGAAAATATTTTGAGCCATGTCTCTACGTTAGCATGAAGGTTTGTATGAGAAATTTCTTTTATCAGGCATCATAAAGGAAAACTAGTGGCAAGCGAATTTGATAATTTGAACTTTTCACCTTTAATTTATGGAGTATCATTAAAGAAAAAGAACTAGATGATATTGAAAAGATGTTAATAGTAAGTGACATGCCTATATATCACAATACCTTGCATGAGAAGTAAGTACATCCATAAAATATGACCCATCAAAACAAAAGTTGGCGGATCTGAGCGATTTTTAGTTTCCTAGTTTGTCTTTAACAGTGAATATATATAATAAAAATACTGATCTAATCCAGAATTTCGACGCTCCAGGAAAATTCACTTAACTTTTGCATTTAACTTTATTGTCATATTTTACAAGACTTTGCTGTTTTACGCGCATTTGGTGGGTCCAAAATGTATTGAAGCTTTCATTAATTAGAACTATTTTCTACTTACTAAAGATATTCAGAAGTTTTTTATCTGTTTCCTTGGAGCTGCAAGTTAACAAATTGAAATGGTATTGTGAAAATTAAATTTCAAGCTAAGTGACTTACATTTTCATTAATTATTTATCTCAGTCTTGCAAAAGTTAATTTCATGACTAAAGTAGGTACCCACTTTCCGCTAATTACTAATTGCGTCTCTCTTTACATCATTAAATAATGTAAAATATACCTGGCCTCTAAAGTATAGTGCTTTTTTCAAGGAATATGTTAAATCGTACAGTATACACGTATAATATAAATTCAAAACAGTCTTCCCGTGCTGACCTGAGTATTTTAATAAAAATGAGGTTATTTTTAACCCCGTAGCTAAACGAGGCAATGATTAATGCAGTACTTCCTCCAATAGCCGGCAGCTATGGATTTATGTAGATAATATCCAAGACAGTAACTCGATATTCAGATCCGAGTTTCATGGCCTAAGGAAGACAGACTAAATAATATACGGCTACCGCTTACCTTATAACCCAGTCTATACCGTTTGGCATTTCCTCCCAATGCTCTACTTGAACAACAGGTATTATTTATAACCCAAATAATAGCTTACGATTAGGCATCTGCTATTTGAATTAATTATATACTCGACCTTTGGGTAATTATAATTGACTGTTTAATTTGTACATGGAGACATTAAATATAATTGTGCCTGATTTTGAGTAATTATAATATAAATTACGTTCAAATGCTTTATTTATTAATTATACTGAAATGTTTCCAAAGTTATTATAATTTCGTTCAATCTATCGCCAAAGTAAGATTAATAATTTTAGAATAATTATTCACAGCAACATTTCGTCCTATTTCAACGTCATTCTATATACATATTTCCAGATTTATAAATTTGCATGTTCATTGTATTTCACTGTATAATGTCCTCAGTCATCGCTAATGGTAAAATAATAAATATTTCTTCAATGCACAACCTTAAATACCTGGTGTCTATCGTGAGTCTTACCAAAAATGGGATGCTCATATTACATGCACAATAAACAAGAAGTGGAGAAAAATAATAAGTGTTGTATAAACTTAAGTTTCTAATAATATATAATACAAATCAACTTAAAATAATTGTATATTATTCTGTAGTCACTTAACATACGGTAATAGTTATTTTATTTCAATATTTAAACAAACTTAATTTACAACGAGTTACGAAACTATATTATAAAACTAATTACTACTCTATCAAAAAAATCCGAAAAAAGTCTTATTCGCTTTGAGCTGAAATTAATTAATTTAAGTGCGTGTTTTAAAAAGCATATGAAGAAAGATGCACAATAAGCCTTGGTTAGAGATTCATGATGTATACAGCGTGATTCAGAATTCATCTAAAAGAATTTGGGAATCCTTATAGTTTATCCGAGTAAAACATGATGAAACTATTTTAGTAATTAAAACCACAAATTAAATCTATTATTAGTTAATAACAATAGCGACAAAATCAGTTAAATTTTCTGTATAAAGTCGGCGTTATAAAATGTTATTTATTTCTTCTTTCTTTCTTGAGCATTTCTTTCCATTTTTTGTCTGGTCGCTGATTGCCGCCTTATCAGGTTTTACAGTGGACTAGTTTTCAGTGCTGTGCAGAAGTGTATTTTTAAATCTGTTTCGAATTGCCCTTTTTGATTTTTTCTTTACAAAATTGTATTTGTAAGAGTCCCCTGTACACTAAGATTTTTTTTTAGATAATTTATGAAACACCCTGTATAAATGCAGTGCAATAGAAATATCTGTTACTGTAGAATACATACTTGCATATCATATAAGCAACCTAGCTTATGTACATTAATGTCTAAAATTGTTTGTTTCTGAAAGCGTACGTCATAATTTTTTAAATTCTGTCATTTCTTTAAGTCTTAGAGCGTACTATTGTACGACTTTACACAAAAATGCGGGCTTCATGAGAATTCCATGTCCACAAACCAATCTAACTGCAATTAACACTTGGTGTACTTGGGTGAATATAAATAAATATACAGTTCTTTATCAGTATTATAATTAATTCTAAGTTGGTCGGAGCAAACTTCATGTGTGACTAACAAAAAAGCTAACAGACAAATGTACTTGCTAAGGAAATATTTTCAAAACCCTAACCCTGCTTTGTTCCCTCGCCTTTATTAAACATATATTTAAATCTACCTCGTCTGGAGTATAGTATATTAGTCTGTACGTATCTACTTAGACATTATGACATTGAAAAGATTTTAAAGAAATGCCACAAAGATGATTTCAGCGTACCAAAATATATCATATGAAGACCGTCTACATCTGATGAAACTTCTTTTTCTGTCCGACAATTATATCGTACTATCCACAATCTTTTCCCCGTCGACATGTCTCGTGTATTTGTTTCAGATGAAGACATACGTTTTAGAGGTATGAAACTTCAGCATGAAAAATACAAAACGACGGTCAGGCATCAGTTTTTAACAAACAGAACGTTTCATCATTGAATTCCTTACCTGATACTATCGTAACTGCTTCATTACTTAATACCATCAAAGTACGATTTGTGTCTAGTCTGTTAATTTAGTAGTTATTTTTGTTTCACTATTTTCACCTACATATTTGCGTATTCTTTTGTTTTTTAATACGCATGCATTTTCTAGAATAATTTTTCTACTTTTGGGCATAATAAATTTTTCTCTGCCCTTATCATTTATTGTAATAATAATATTGTTTTGTCACGTTATTGTTTTACATCCTATATGTGTATTAAGTTCTACCACAACCTATCTGAAAATAAAATCTTGCGACTGAAGTCATTACTAACTTCCACCTATAACACAAATTTAGTTAAGCCATCATTAAACGGGATGACTGCAACAAGACTATTATGGGCAACACTTGCCATATCCTCAGTGGCTTGAAATTTAATGTTTCTGTAAATTGTTATGAAGTTACACCTACAATATTATAGGCTACATGATGCTGCATACGAAGTACCCAAATTAGTATAGCTATAACTTTGTGTTTTCTATTAGTTTAGCTATAACTTTCCTAGGCAACTTAGTTCATAACATATAAACTGACAAAACTATACCTTCTCTTTCAGTGATAATTTTATAACTCATTTACATATTATATGGAAGAGTACAAATTGGAAATTTTCGTTTAAAGATTAGATATCAATGTTTTCAACATTTTAAGACACATATTATTGCTTTCATCTTTAAAACAAACTTCAGATAATAAATCTCGAGCTGTATTGTTAATGGGGAGAGACTCGGTAAGAATATATGTGTTAAATCGAAAATATTGCCAGATGTAATGATGATAATAATTATATCTCTTCAATTTCTGAGGTTTACTCTTGGCATTATTGACTCACATTGTCTTGACCTTATAGCACTTCTAAATAAATGTCGAAAGCCTTTTCTCCTTCTTTTTATGTCACCAGTTTTAGAAACTGATGTACGTCAGTCAATTTTAAAATTTAAAAATACAGATTGTCTTGACTATTATGGTTTAAACACTAGAGTTTTAAAATCGTCTTTGGAGTTTTTCGTTCCTCCATTGACAATACTATCTAATAAGATTATAGAAGAGGTAGTTGGCACAACGATATCAAAATAATGAATATCTTGCATATTCATGAAAAGGAGCGGATATGCTTGACAATTTTCTATCTTTGGAGGATATTTTATAAAATTTTGGGAAACCTCTTGAGAGAGAGCATATGGAAAGCATAACAATTTTGTCTCCTTTCCAGTTCAGTTTTAGAAAGGGTTTCTCTATTAGAGCACTTTTGGCAGCAATAGATGATATTGTTGAATTTCTCGATCAGTGTGCCTCAACGCATGTGACCTTCTGTGATCTTACTAAGGCATTCGATTTTGTCAATAAGAATATATTGCCGCAACAGCTTGAAAATTACGGTATTCGTAATAGAGAATTACAGCTATTTAGGTCATATCTAACTGGCAGGTAGCAATATGTTAGTATTGACAATGTTGAGTCTAATATGTGCCCTACATTGAATGGGGTTCCGCAAGGGTTTGTATTAGAGCCGATACTATTTCTTGTGTATATTAATGATTTACCAATATTGACGGCAGCACATGCATCTTGTTTACTAACGATACGACCCTACTGACCCGAGGTGATTTGAGTGCTAATAATCTGAACATTGCTGAAATCTGGTGTTCAGCAAATAGGCTCAAACTGAACATTGAAAATCGCAGTCTCCATTTTTTCTTCAAGTAAATGTCATGCAAAATCTAATGCTGGCACGTTCTTAGAATTACTCTGGATGCTAGTTAAACTGGTCTACTCACGTTGATAAACTTGCATCACAGATATTTGTGCTTCTTTTAGGTTTTACGGCTTTGTCGTATAGAGAAATTTTTGCGTGTCTATATTTTTATTATACTTGTCTCTGTTTACAGCTTACCTTATGAAAGACTCCTGCTGAAATACTATATATTTTTAAGAGACTCGTTACATATTATTTTTACAATTTTTCGTTAATTGTTCTTAATGATTCCACTGGCAGCTTGTTCAATATTTCTCTTAATACATCAAGTAGTGAAACAAATATCCGTCAATTCTTCATTGATCCCATTTCGCTAGTTCCAAAGTTTCTTCTGGAAAGGAGATATGTCACCTAAAGTCAAGATGTCTAAACCTACGACGTGGCAACCAGTCGGAAATTGTATAAAGGTTATGTTTCAACTGTTGTAGGATAGATAAAAGTTTTTATGGAAAACAAATAATAAAATCAAAGTAACTGTAATGAAATATAAGGCAATAAATTGTACCGACCGGTCGAGAACAAAACACAAACATATTGTTCTGTTTTATTTGACCCGTCATTAACTTACGCATTTGCTATCCCATTAAATGGAAAGGAAAATAGGATAAACGTAACATTAATACGATCAGCCTCAGCTAACATACAAAGCAATTTTCTTAAGAACTGGGAAAATAATGAAATACCTATCTGTTTTCTGTGTTAATCTTATCATTTAACATTTCCGATATAAAAATATTTAAGTCCATCTCCTAAAAACACATAATTGTCTATCTATAAGCTGTTTTAAATAAGATATTAATTCTGGCAAGTAGCCAATAGAAAGAAAATTAAAATCTATTTATTTGGTTTCGGAAAGTTTTTTGAAAAGGTTGTAATATTTCTGATTTTGAATTTACTGTTTACTGACTTGGAGAACAATTTTCAAATCTCTAACCCTGCTTTGTTCCTTCGCCTTTATAAAACATATTATAAGAGAAGTACAAGAAGTACGATCATTTTTAAATGCAAATTTTTATCGAATGGTCATTGGTTGAGACAGTCTAAAAAAAATCTGAGTAAGTTACAAAGAATATCTCTTCACTGCTTACAAGTTTTCTCCAGGGTGTATAACTGTTTTCAGGCTGACAAGTCATTAAAAATAAGAAAAACATCTGTACACATTGAGAAAATTATATACGGTATTATAAGCATTGTCACTCCCCTTAGATTTTTGTTTAAAAAACTGGTAACACTTGATTTAAATAATTATTTGATACATAGTGATTTTCCGGGTTGTTCCTGAGAGTCTCTCAGTCACGGCGAAACTTTTGCGGAGTCACCACTGAAGATGCCGACCGTGAAGAGCGACGATACGTTTGGAAGTATGGGATGCGACCTGTTACAGCGGCGGCTACGGAAAGCCTCGAAGAGCCCAGCTCGAGAACAACCAGGGCAGGTAAAAGAATCCCGACGAATGCTAGGGATGTGCATTTTAACTCTGTTTCTGACAGCTACCAGTTACCGAGGTCACGGCACAACAACCCGGAAAATCACTATGTATCAAATGATAGCACCGGCCGTGATAAATAATTATTTTTCACGGTGTATGATACACAATGATAAGGTAGAATTCACGGTTTTTCAAAAGGTAAAGGAAATGATTAAATGTCAGCATTATAGTTTAGATTAAGTTAATAAGAGCCTTAACCTACTGGGTGATTTTTTTTCTGCATTTTTAGAAAAGATTCTTTGCCCTTGAAATGCCAGTCTTAAAATATACCTCATCATATCATTAATTATTTCAGTACAAATGTTGTAACACTGCTGTTTTTTTAAATACATATCGGTCAATATTATTACTAGGTCATTATGACTCATACACCCTAATCTTAAAACATTTTTTTGTAATTTTTTTGTTCCAAAACTTTCATAAAATAACAAATATGCAAATGAACTAATTGGTGGTTAGTGCAGTGGCACTGCAGTGATGCTTCCATAGTACCCACAAAATAATTGGTGACTTTCTGCTATCTAGGTCCAACATTGAGTTACCAGTGACCAGTAGATGTAGACATAACATCTCGTATATTTTGAAATAAGTAACACTCTCTATCTCGCAAACGAAGGCCTTTAAGACCAGTGTTCATAGATATGTTTTTCTTGTATTGAAGCAATAGCTATCTTAATGATTTACTACAAAAAATCCTTGTAAAACTACAGTGTATTAAACTAAATTTGTCAATTTAATGCATTATCAAATTATTGAACGTGTCAGTAGCAGTGTTTAGGTGTACATTATGTTGACATCTAAGCATGCGCATATGTGCTGTTTTATTAATATTTATGCATGGTTAAAGTAATCCCTTCCTAAATAAAAATAAAATGTTTTTCGCTTGTTTAATAAGTTGTTCATGTTTCAAGAAGAATGAAATAATGATAAGTAAACTTATCCTCAATTTCTCAAATTATTTACTTATATTTCTTTTCCCATTCATCATTAAAATGACAATAATTGACAGAAATAAACAAAAGAATAATATAATAATAATATCTCTACCCCTCATTCTAATCACGAGGATTAGCCCAGAAGTCGAAGACTTGTGCGGGAGAGAGGGTGGCATATTATTATTAAGCAGGCCGCATTTGCGCCCAGGAATGACTTACGTTGGTAGACCCTAAGCACCATTCAGTGCAGGAATGAGGGAAACCTGGAAAATCTCATTAATTAGGGGGGTAGTGAAATGTCAACCGGTTTCAATCTCTCACATTGATCCAAGCCAACATTCTTTCACCCTACCATACCCGCAGAGAGGGTGCCAATCCTCTCCACGAACATAGCTTATATACGGTCTACCGCCTGCGGGGGTCGAACCCACAGCAATCAAGTCATCTCGATTCAAGTACTGACGTCTTAAACCGCGCGGCCACTGACCGATCCAAAGAATAAGGGAATACCATTCGACAAATTATTAACCAATAACTATATTTTTGTGGACCAAGTAAGGGCAAGCAGTATTTAAATAAAGTACTGTTCAGCAGTATTAAAGGGATTTCCAGTAACTCTCTAATATCTCAGAAATCTGCACTTCCCAATGAACCATAACATATTATATGCATTCGATATAACTTACTGAACTCTTATTACTTATTGATAAGTTAAAACCCCAACTTCAGAAAATCTTTCACTTATCTCTTTAATCATCCTATCTGGTCCGCACGTCAAAATATTAACAAATTATTTCTCGTTCGTAAATGTCCCTGTGTGGTCAGTCACATCCGCTTATTTTTTGTACGTGGTGTTGGATATAACTGCAAATAAAATATCAGCAATATTGTCAGTTCATTTGATGGACCTTCAATATCGATGTCGGCGAGAGCTAAATAAGGCCGCCAAAACATGTGGACGTTGATGTTGATTTATCTATATCGATAGGTCTATACAAAGTTGGACAACTAATGGACCAAAGTATGCTGTGAGATATTTTTAGTGTCAAATATTAATATGGGGTAGAGTCAATTTGGGTTTTCATTATAAGTTACATGAATCTAAACTTAATAATGGCTACTGCCCGCAAATGTACTTTTTTGCCAATATCAATATAACATCAATTACAATATTAGCTACACAGTTCGTATAAGGTATACAGTATGTCCGGAATAAGAAAACTTTCATTTTGCTACATGATAAATTGCACCAAACAAATCATATTTTATTTACCTTTTTTTCTCTAACCAACGGTAACATCAAACAAATCTGTATGTGTGCCATAATAATTGGAATGACCAGGACTGTGATTCTCGAAGAACAACTCGTATGCAAATAGATTTCTTGTCTCAATTACCGTAGTGAGGAAAAGGATATTCGCACATGAATTGCTCTGCGATTGATTTGAGTATCTCGACCCTGATCATGTGGCTTGTAATCATTTATGAAGGCACTGTATATCATGCAGCTGGTGATGGTTATTATAAATATTTCACCTTTGTTTATGTGCGCTCACAGAAACGAAGTAAGTACTAGAGAAAAACGAAACGCACTAGCCGCAATACTACTGTGTCTAATAATAGTTTTAAGTTAACAGCAGCAGCTGACGGCTTGCAATGTTGTCATGTGTTACAGTTTTAACAATTTTCTAGTTAATTTCAGTTGCTACTTTGCCTCAGTTGTACCTTTTGTATAATTTGTTTCTCACGTAGTTGCTTTTCGTGTCAAATTTCACTCAACTACAAATGATATAAGTCTATAGGATTCATATTTGGTAATCGGGTAGGCCTATATTTTTTGCAATCCAGTGTTTGATATATACAAAGTAATTCTTAACCTATACGTATACAATTGAGAAACTATATCTCAGGGCAAATAATGACGAATAGTGAAAAAATGTAGTAAGATATTTTTAGTTTTGGTTTAGCTTACAAAAATTAATCAGGTGAATTTTTTGTTTATAAAAACTAACAAGTAAACAATACGATATGTTTGATATATCAGAAGTGCAATTATTACATTTTGAATAAATTGTTTGGATAATCTTGTTTAAAAGGAAATTGTCTTAGATATTGATTTGATTTAGAACTTTTCGAAGTTTCACATGTGCCTATATTATGTTTTCTTTAAAACAGTTAAGTTTAAACCCCATGTAATACAAGTTAATCACGATGGCATTAGACTGAATGTATGTAAGATATAGATGTAAAAATTGTTATACAGGATATTTCAGGTATCTGTATACGTAAAAGTGAGACACAAGTTCCCGACAGTGAAGAACGGCGAATTAGAAGACCACCGTTATCTAAGGAACGGTTCCGACCATAGCAGTCGTAATACCATCAAATAACCGAAATCACTATACCGACAGAGGGTCTGTCGCCATTGGGTCTAGCCCAAGAACAACAACAAGAGATCCCAGCTAAAGCTAGGGATGTGCACTTTAGTTCTGGTACTGTCAGCGACCAGTTACCTACCTAGGCATTTGATGAGATGTAAAAGAATCTCAATAATTTGTTTCGTGTCACATTTAGGCATCTAATGTTTTATGTACCATGCCATATTAAAGGGTTCCATGTTTTATATTTAATAGCAATTGGAAAAGTATAAAAAGTGAGTAGAACACCATGTCTTTTTTTACTTCAAATTGTGCAAAATTATTTTGTCTGTGATATAGACTTTATCTCTATAAGAGAGAGAGAGATTAGGTTACTTTTTGAGAATTTTGCAATTTTTTCTGATTTACCGTTAAAATTTAATTATAAATGAACACAAATACCTACTTAGTCAATTAATGCTGAATTATGGATTTGCTTAAACTAATTTCTTTTGTTGTGACAATCAGTCATCTTACTTGGTTCTCTATATACCTTTGTTTATTTCTATACTACCAGGCAGTAAACGAATGGCACTTATAAATGCAGCGAACACCTAGTATAATCCGAAATATGTTTAAGGCCCCTCTTCACGATAGGCCATTATAATACGTCGATGATCATGGGCCATTGTTGTTGTCCACACGCTGGGCCATCATTCAATATAATCACGCTATACTCTACGGCCGAAAATCTAAAGAGTGATGTCATAGAAGTCGACATAAAGAAACATACATGCAGCCCGTATATTTTTCCTATAAAACCGAGTACCGTATATCTCTGAGAGCACTCGCGATTACACAGATTCTGTTGCAGGAACTACGCATGCGCCGTAGTCTATTGACTGTAACGAATTGACGGATCCACCTGTTAAATTTCCAGCGCTATCATCATGCGGGTATATCGTTTGGACGGGCAAAATTTCGGGTATTTTTTTCGCAAATTTAATTATTAATATAATTAATTTATTATTGATTTTGTATTCTTAAGAATGGAGAATAGTTCAAGCTCGACAGCGTATTTTCAAAATCGTAAATGCCCTAGTCTATTAAGTGAGAAATATCCGATGATGACATGTATAAAGTGTTTAGGGAGCGATGTCAAAATATGAGTGTAAGTGATGTTGAAATATGTAGTTCATTAACAAATTGATAATACAAGACAAAAACTTTAAATTTGGAAATAACTATCATTTTTATTATCTAACGCCTTGATATTGGCAAGAACTGTTATATCACTGTTTTTACTAAAATTGGATTAATTCTACTTATTAAATCATATCTCTCTCATTTGTATGTTTCTTACAACGGATACAATTCTGATAACTTTATAGAGATATCCGGAGCACCTCAGGGTTCGAGTCTAGGACCACTTCTTTTAATTATCTTTATCAATGACCTGTCACTGACTTTCAAATCTGATCATCTATTATTTGCTGATGACCTGAACATTTTTTCTAACGTAACTTGTTTAAAAGATTGTTTACTTTTACAAGAGTTTGTAGATAATATAGATAAGTGCAAAATTAGTTATTTTACACTCAAAAAGAAATTGCCTTCTAGAATACTTAATGGTTTATCACTGGCTCGTTATGATAGTGTTAGGGATATAGGTGTGTTATTCGATAATAAGCTATTCCTTACTGATCACATAAATGCAATTTCTAATGCGGCTTATACAACTTAAGGTTTTATAATTAGAAATACATCATCTTTTAATAATGTTACCGCACCGAAACGTCTATACTATTCATTAGTTTGGTCAATATTTCTTAAATATTTGACCTTCCATATTGATTGATATTATCCCATTAAAGGTTATGAACATAAGTTGCTGTTAAATCGATTGGAAATGCAATCCCTGAATACCAGAATAATACTTCACAGTTTATTGTTTCTTTTTAAGTAATTTCACGGTAATGTTGACTCATCGTCTTTACTGAGTCTATTTTAATATTCGAATACCCAGATGTGGGTCGCGTATTGGCTGTATGTTTTACTGTCCGAATGCTAAAACTAATGTCTTAATTAAATCTCCAGTTTATGTTATGGCAAATAATTATAATTTGATATCTGAGCGATGCGATTTAACCCATTGTAACCATACCCTATTGAATGTGACAACTGAATTGTTTGAGTAATGTGATACTTTGACACTTAAGTGTATTTTATAGTCTTTGTGATTAATTTTAACATTGTGTTGTGTATTATGTGTATTATCTTAAGTTTTACATATTTGTCCTGTAATTGGAACATGTTCTGTTGGGCAATAAACACATTATTATAATTATCATTCAAAATAATGTAATGCAATTATTTTTACCATTTTTTGTATATTTTTTATATTTAATCTCCTTCAAATTTAGTACGCTAATGAAATGTTGTTCCTCGCACGCTTCACCCGTCGCGCTTGCCAATAAGCTAGTGATGAGTGACTCGATTTTCGGCCGTTGAGTGTTGTAGGTGTAGTCATTTATGCTCGAAAAACTGACACCTAGGCCATCATCGGCTATGATCGACTACCATAGGTCCATTGCAGTGGACGAGCATGATGGTCCATTATGAAGAGGGGCCTTTAGTCGGTATAGTGGGTAAAAAAATAAAAGAGTTACATTTTACTAAGGCATATTGTGTTAAATCTTATTATTTTGACGTCAACAATATAGACCCATTCATTACGAGACACTCTGTATATTCACTTTTTTATATACTTTTTAAATGCATTTAAAAATTAATATAACACTTTGTTCTAGGTGAGTGGTCGAAATGTCAAATCAACAAGGACCATCCTGAGTAAAAACAGCTGAGTAATACATATTATTTTGAATATTGATGCGACAAATGTAAGTATTCGTTTAACTGTCAAGACATCGAAACCGATTTAAAAAATTTATGTTTAGTTTTATACAATTTTATATTAATATAATAATATTACAAGTTTTAAATATGTAAAATTCCGACTGATTAAATTATCTCGCCCGAAATTTAGAAAACAACATTTAAATAAAATAAAGAATACTCTTATTGAAAATAACTATCGAATAAATTTTGTTAAATTTATCATTAAAAACAAAATACGTAACATATACAATAGAAATAATATTGAAAAAAAAAGATAGATGAATGAAAATTATATTTCCTAACAATATTACCCAGAAGTAAATATTAAAATAAAACCATATAATATTGATATTGCCGTAAAACCTAATAACATATCTGGTAACATTTTTTTTAAATTAAAACCTTGCACACCAAAATTAGAACAACCTAACGTAGTATAAAAATAAACTGTGTCAATGTAATTGTTGCTACATAGGTCAAACCAAACAATAATTTAAAAAGAAAATACGGAACCGTCTTTACAAAACATGCAATCGAGGAAGGTCATTCTGTCAAAATGTTTCTATATGTACTAGAAAAGGAAAATAATTTAAACAAAAGACTTATGAAGAAAATGATTCATATTAAAAAAACAATAGTTCAATAAATTTCCAAAATGATATTGAAAATTGAAGTCGTGTATATATCTCTGGCCAACTAGTTATTTCCAATACAAATAACAAAGTTACACACATCTTCCTATCATAAACTATTAACTATATTATCCACGCTGCGCCTCGGACTACCGCGATTGGTTGAATAGGATAACGGTGTGGGAGCGTACGTGTCCCGTTGAATTTTTTGTGAACTGACCGTCAATAAATCAAAAATACAATTATTGTCCACGTACGTACGTATCTTAGACGTACAATCGTTTTCAATATTATGCCACTTTAAAACAAATTTGGCTATTTATTTCGAACTGCTGACGTATTGATAGTGAAATCTACTTTCAACATTCAACATTGGTACTTAGTTGTTTCATTTATCAATAGAGATTCAATGAAATTTCTACTCAGAACTTCCAGTTGTTTAAAAACTGATTGATATAGTGTCATTATTATTGCAAATGATAGTACGGTGTTCCCAAATTCCTAATGCCAAGACAGAGACAATAAATCAATAGACAAGGAGAATTAGAACCGCAGGCTTTTCTAATTTATGGTTAGGCTGTTAAACGTAATAATTGCAGTTAATTAAAATAGTAGACACATTTGTGATGATACTATTAGTGTTATGTGAGTTCAAAGGTTATTTTGAGTACGCCTGTATTACTTCAATTGATGTGAAACCCAACGAACATCACTCCTGGAGGCAACAATACAAACTTACCTGATGCTGTAAAGTTCATACACAGCTTTCCCAGTTTCTGATAACTCTGACAATCGACCTAGTACATCTACATAAACAGAAAGGTGAGTTTTGAATACATTGTTATAAATTGTACTAATTTATTACTTATTTTGTACGTAATTTATTTTATTACTATTTATTATTGGATCGGTCAGTGGTCGCGCGGTTTAAGGCGTCAGTACTTGAATCGAGGTGACTAGATCGTTGTGGGTTCGACCCCCTCAGCCGGTAGACCGTATATAAGCTATATTCGTGGAGAGATTGGCACCCCCTCTGCGGGTATGGTAGGATGGAAGCATGATGCTGGCTTGGATCAATGTGAGATATTGATACCGGTTGACATTTGACTACCCTCCTAATTAATGAGATTTTTCAGGTTTCCCTCATTCCTGCACTGAATGGTGGTTAGGGCCTACCAACGTAAGTCGTTCCTGGGCGCAAATGCGGCCCGCTTAATAATAATATGCCGCCCCCTTTCCTGCACAAGTCTTCGACTTCTGGGCTAATTCTCGTGATTTAACATAATGCGTACGCCTACGTTCCGCGGCTGTCTGGAATAGCCTTATTTATAGAACTTCTTATGGCGTTTTTGTATTCCCTTATACCCATAGCATAAACACGCATAATAATATATATATATATATATTAAACAACAAGGTTTGAAAACGAGTTTTTTACGATACTTTTTATACGACTGCAAACATAAACCACAAAAATCAAATTTTAATTTAAACTCAGCCAATACAAACATTGCATAATTTGGGTGACAACATCAAACAGTTGGCATAACCGTGTGCAAAATGCTTAGCACACGGCGTGTGCAAAATACCGTTTTCAGAGCGTGTTTTCCGTGTGCAAAACCCCCTTTTGCAAGGCAGTCGCATAAAAAGATTTTTACGTGATATGGGGCGGAGTCAAAATTGATAGGAGAGATTGGTGCAATATTTGTGTAATTTACTGATTTGTATGGGAAATAACTAGTTGGATAGACGTGTATGTATAAGAGGCGTATGGATTTCTGAATCTTGCTAAATAAATATTCAATAACAATATAATAATAATATCCTAATTACACTAATACCGCTTAAAAAGGTTATATAATTTTCATAATATAAAAGTAGTTTCTGACCATTGTTACACTCGTATATAAATAGAAAAGTTTTTTCCTTTTTCTTATGTTTGTTATTTTTATATTGTTATCAGTCTAACTGTGAATATATCAAGCCTTTCCATTTTAAAGTTATTTAATATCTGGCCAGCATACGCTTCATAGCAACTGAAAGTAGAATAAGTTTATAATATAAATATCATAGGAGAAGTTATTACATATTTATTTCATACTGCAATAAATTACGATAGATCAATGAATTGTATTGTAGCGTTTTTATTGTTTTGTTATTTACCGTGTAACTGCATTTTTATAGATCTCAGGATGATTTTATTAATAAAGAAAACTCAAAGGTTGTCCGAAATGTGATAAACTATCTATGACCGATGAGTCATTAAAAAAGAAGTTTTACAAAAATCATAACTTTACATAAAAAAAGAGTTCATCTCATCTATTCATTCATTATTAGTTAAACTATTCTATCAAACATCAATCAAATTCAGTCTCAAATTTTAGGTTTGGCCCTTTCGACACTAAATAAGTAGGCGTGATACTGCTAACAAACTTTATTGTGTGTATTAAATGCTTTGTAGAACAAGACTGAAGAACGTGGAGCACGCACTTAGTTTTATACTATTTGTGTGCTTCCGTTGCAATTTTCTAAGATAAGATTATAAAAGTATATATAACATATATTACATAATGAATAATTAAAATAAGCAAAAATAATATAATAACACTATTATAGAGTTCATATAATTCCTCCCTCTTAGACGGAAAATCAGAGTTTACGGAGTTGGCTCCTGGAAAGTTTGAGGTGTAGTAGTTGGCGTTGTTGTCCTTTTTGGGCATACCAGCCATGAGTTTATACTTTTCCGGAAAGTGAAGAGAATAAATAAGATTGTAAGTCCAATGAGAGACCATGTTAACCAGGTCGTCCACGAGATTGATGTAGGTTCAATTGATGCAGGGTCAATCAACTGAATATCTTTTATTTCTTTTACTTTGTTCTTAAGGAACTCTAATTCATTTATGGTATTGTCCAATGTAAAATTTGATATTCGAGGTTTTCTTATTTCTGGTAAAAGAAATGTAGAGGCTTGTAAGTTCGTTGTAGGAAGGAAATAGTCTTCTTCATTAATTCGCAAAGTGCATCCTTCTTGGTTGGATATTAAAGAATCTTCTGTGAGAAAATGGTGGATAATGCTAGAACATTGTTCTTCTATATGCACCGTTTTGCTTGGTAGGATAAGCAATTGTCCGGAAGGTAACATGGTAATGCTGTCCTTAGGATTTTTCAGATAGTAAAATGTACAATTTGGTTCATCATGATCAATCATCATTTTTGGAATACATGATGGTGGTTTTTCATATATCATTTCTTTAAGTTGGTAATATTTGCCAACTTTTGGGGGTTTTTCTTCTAACCAGGAATAAACGCTAGCAGAAGTACCAAGTGCCAAGTAACTTTCAGGGGGAATGATGGATATGTTTGAGGAGGACATAAATATTTGGAATAGGTTATATTCATTGACATGGTAGATCGGAATTAAAATTTCCATATATATTACTGAGCTTGATACGTAATGTTTCATATGAAATAAAGAAAATATTGAATTTTGATCTAAAGAAGGTAATTCCGCAGGTTCATATAAAGTGTATAGAATTTTAAAAATTTCGGCAATAGTTGCAGTTGAAATTACATCGGAATGTATTATACTCATATGACTAAATAATAAGCCATCTTCAATTTGGTCTAAAATTTCTAAAGTGATTAAACAATCGTTAATTAAGGTTTGAGTTTCAAAAAAATCGTTTGCGGTTTTCCAAAAGTTGTTAATCTGTTTCATAGCATTTTGTATTTCACTTGTAAATGATTCCAGAACGGAAAGCTTCGTGTTTAGCTGATCATTTATATTTTTCTGATTACTAAATACAATTTCTAGTTTTTGTTCCAAAAGCTCCTTATCATCGGCACTCATTAAACCAAATAATTCTGAATAGATATTTCCGATAAAATTAAAAATACCGCGTTTCTCGCGTTTTACAGTGGCGGAACAAATGATTTCGAATTTTTGTTTAATACGCTCTGTGAGATAATGTAACTGAGTATGCCAGAACTGTTTTTCTTTAGTTGTATTTTCTGAGGATACAAGAAGTCTATTTACATGTTCTCCTATTTCCGTTAAATTAAGTACGTGTACAAAAGAGTGGTAAAAGGATATAGTTTTGAGGGGGCCCAAATTTACAGGGAGGATAGGGTTAGTCAGTCTCTCTATTTTTATTGTCATAGTCATGTTCTTCGTCAATATCGTCATCACCGTTATCATTGTCAGAAAGGGAAGCAGGGTCTTCATTATTCTGTAACAAAGGAGAACCTTTAGTCTGTCTTTTCTTTTTAACTTTACGTTTATGGTATTTTCCTTTCTTAGTTTTTACCGTTATGTTTAAATCTTGTAGGACTTTAACTTTTTCAAAAGGATTTTGAATTTTACGAGACCAGGGGGTTTTTGTTTTTAAATAAATTTCATCATTAGGGTGTAGGACTTCAGGTTCGTTACGGTTTTGATTTAACTTTTCGTTGCGCGTCTGCTTACTCTGATTCAGTTTAGTTTTAATTTGTTCATTAAGTTTTTCTGATAATTTCCGAGTATTTTCCACAAAGTCTTGGGTAGTTTCAACTTCATTAAGAATAGGTGAAGTATCGTTATAGATGGATGGGAACAGTATCGAGAAAGGGGTTTGCTGAGTAGCAGAATGGATAGAATTATTATAAGAAGTTATTGCTAACCTCATTAAGTAGTCTAGAGGCTTATGGGGATCTTCTGTTTTTAATATGCGGATAGATTCTAGCAATGTCGAGTGGAACCTTTCTACAGGGCTATTACTTTGAGAATTTTGTATTGAGGTTACATGAATTTTGATATTATGTAATTGACAGAATTGTTTAAAAGGGTATTAACAAATTCCTTGCCAGGATCATGAATTATATACCTGGGGTTCCAAAGAAAGACGTAAAAGTAGTTAAGCCTTGAATAGTATCAAGAGCATTTTTAGATTCAATTTTGATTGCTTGTCCGAATTTTGAAAATGGGTCAAATAAGGTTAGAAAAATATTTTTATCGATAAAGAAAAGATCTATGTGAAGAGTTTCGAGTGGTTTAGACGGAGTGGGTGTATTTTGAATTTTGACTTTTTGTGGATTTCTATCGTATTTGGCTAAGTTACACGGTTCACATTTAGTTATATAATCATGAACATGAGTTGATAAATTCGGCCAATAAAATTTTTTAGAAAGTCGTTTGATAGTTTCATTAATTCCTCTGTGTGTGGTTTTGTTTCATGAAAGAATTTAATTTGGTCCATTTGTTCATCTTTTGAAATTAGATCTTTCAACAATATGTTAGAAATAATTATTTTAGTTTCAGGGACAAAATTATTAGCCAATACTCTCAATATATTTTCTTTAATTTTATCTGAATGAAAATAAAGACAGGTTGTTTCATTTATATTTAGATACCTTTTTAGTATGTTAGTAAGTTCATCGTCAGATATAGAAGTATGACAAACTAGGGTGGTTCTTATCTTATCGGGAAATGGTTTAGATGTATGAATTCCAAAACGACTAGGCATATTTTGAGTTTCGTGTATAAATAATTGCCTTTTGTACCCATTAATACTTTTTTCTGTAATTGGTGGAGAACAGATAGGATTTTCTTGGGCGGTATGTTGTGTCTGAGTATCGGATAGGTTATCTAAACGATTTAAAAGTCCTCTTTGTTCTTCGGGAATTTCAGTACCTTCAGGTATATGTAAGGTACTAGCTAGTTCTTCATTAAGAGAATCAATAAGTTGGTTTATATTTTCGTCAGGAGGGTTGTTAAGGATAGAGTCTAGGTCGTCAATTTCGTTGGCGTTAATTTCGTCTATTTTTATTCGGGATAGTGCATCTTCAACTTTATTTTCCGTTTGTATAAATCGTTTTACGTCAGTTTTTAAGGTATTACTTTCAGATGGTGGGATAATAGGTTTAACAGGATCGTAGTTATCTAAGGATGTAACTCGGATAGGATAGTCGAAATATTCAGTAGATGGTTCGTTTGTGTAGTTATGGATGTCTACGTAGGCTAATCCGTTTTCTGCGAAAGATATTGATTCGGGTATGATAATATGATCACTCTCGATTTTAGGAATTAAAATTTCACCATTCTCTACTGAAACTGGAATTTGTGTTCTGAAAATTTCAGAAGCATTGACAGTAACTCTCTTGGAAATTTCTAATGGGTTTCGAACATATAAAGGAATTGAAATATTTTCATTAAAAACTGTTGCGTTTTTGTAATCAAAAAGTAGTCCAAATTGGGTTATTAAATCTAAGCCTATTAGTCCGTCATAAAAATCGTGAAAGTCGTATAATAAAATATCAATGTTATCATTACTGTAAAATTCATTAAAAGCGGGAATGGTTGCACAGAATTTTGTTTTCTTTTGGCCCATGCATGTTTTTAAAACATTTGAAGATTGGTAGATACATTCAGGGTAATATTTTTCAATGATGTCTGGGCGAATCATAGTTTTAGAAGAGCCGGAATCTATAAGCAATTTCAAAGGTGGATTTTCAATTTTGATGTAAGATAGGGGTGCAGCTAAAATAGAATTATTTTCAAATATCATTTCCCTAGGTTCTGGTTCGAGGCTGTTTTCTGAAAATTTTCGAGTTCCGTATCTAGATTAGTTTGCTGAAAATATTCGGGTTGTTCGGGTTGTTCAAGGTAATCAGGATCTACTGAGTAATTTGGATATTCATATTCTTGGGAATCGTATTCTTCGGTTTGTAATTCGTACTCATGACAGTGATGTGAAAAATTACGAGGGACGTTCTGAAATTTAGTTAGTGTAGTACTGGAAGTATCCATCGGTTCGGGTTCAAACTGTTTTCTATTATTTGAATAAGTATTTGTAGAGCGGGGTTGTTGATTTGTATTCTGTCTGGGGGGTAAGAAGGGTTTAGGTTGGTTATACGGAGGTCTTATTGGTGGTTGAGTTTGTCTTGGAGCAGGATAAGATGATGGGAATTGTCTTGGTAGAAAATTAGGTTGTTGTATTATATTGGGGTTTATAATTATAACTTGGTTTAGGCGGTAGATTTTGTCTAATAGGTAACATAGGTGGTCTTTGTGGTGGTTGAGTTTGGGGTAAACGACGACTCATATTTTTGTACTCAAAATAGGTTTCAAGTTCAAGTATAGCCTGAACTACTGATTCAATGTCGTTCAAATCAGGTCTAGATAGTATGATAGTTTCGAAATTTTGTGGGAGATTACTCTTTAATTTATTCAAAAGCAAGGAAGTATAGACTGCTTGAAGAGAAGTCCTTTCTTGTGGATCTGTATATATTAATTGTATTTTCTGCACAATTTTTGAGCGCATACCAGAATTTTATTACAGAAGGTACGTAAAGGTTCGCGGATATCGCGTTGTAATAGGCAAATTTCGTTCTGCCAAGTTTGAAGTGATTTATGATCGCTATAATTTTGAATTAAAAGGTTTCTGATTTCTTGCCATGTAGTTATTTCAGGTCTGCCTAAAATAAGCGTTTTTGCTTGTCCTCTCAATTTACTCTTGATTATGTTTATGAATAAACGTGATTGTATATCAGTTGGATGTGGCAAATCTAACGATATTATGAATGTTTCCACTGATTCTAAGAATTGGGTCAACTCAATTTCCGAACCATCAAATGGTTGTATTGTCGAACATAAAAAGTTTAGTTTTTGTGCGTCTAAATCTTTACGCTGTGAAGCAGCTGGGTTGGTGCTTACGTTTGCTTGCGGGTTTGACATTTTATTATTCTAAAGTTTCTTTATGCATATAAGTTAAGATAAGTTAAGTAGGTCGAAAACGACTCAGCTAAACACGGCTCACTATCAGTTTCTGGTAGACTACGCGTCCTTGCAAGTCCAGCGAGAACTTGATATGGCACAACAGATACACGACTTATGCGTATGTCGAGATCAACAAATTTTCAAGGTGAATTAATTATCTTCTTTAATACACTTTCTTATTGATAAATTGATACTAATTCTAACCTACCACTGTCAATATTCGTTTGAAAGGATAGGAGTCAAGTACTAGCACTTTGGTACT
Source organism: Monochamus saltuarius (assembly GCA_025584915.1). Taxonomy (NCBI): domain Eukaryota; kingdom Metazoa; phylum Arthropoda; class Insecta; order Coleoptera; family Cerambycidae; genus Monochamus; species Monochamus saltuarius. Next base: position 18,615,884 of record CM046726.1, read on the forward strand.
CACCAGGTAATTCCGGTTCCAGGAAATTCCCTAAGGATGCAGCGGAGATAGATTTGGTGGTAATCAATACACAATAATCCAAACACAGGCGACGGGACGGACCTACTCAATTCAGCCCTTAACTATGCGATTTACACACGGACGAGCTTACTAAATTCAGCTCTTCACTACTTTCCCGACGTGGTTATAGTCGTCTGCAGTTTTGCCTTCCTTATTAGGTCGAAATTAGCCACGTAAAGTTCGAGGATTCAGTATCTCTGACCAGAAGGTCTCCTACCTTCACTTTGATTAACAATTGAAGGAGTTAACTGATATCCTACCGACTGCGCCAATTTTAGGTTTGGCCCTTTCGACACTAAATAAGTAGGCGTGATACTGCTAACAAACTTTATTGTGTGTATTAAATGCTTTGTAGAACAAGACTGAAGAACGTGGAGCACGCACTTAGTTTTATACTATTTGTGTGCTTCCGTTGCAATTTTCTAAGATAAGATTATAAAAGTATATATAACATATATTACATAATGAATAATTAAAATAAGCAAAAATAATATAATAACACTATTATAGAGTTCATATAATTCTCAATATACTACTTTATATGAAATTTCACTTGTAGAAACGATCATATTTTTAAATAAATTAAGTAAAATCAGTTACCTGCTAATAAAATTTGCTGCTGCTTCTTCCTAAATGACAATAGCAATAATTCATTCAATTAAAATATAATAGCAAGAAAAAACTCTTTGAATCAGATAATTGGGACTACTGCGAATAATGTGTAAGGAGAGACTTAATTAATGTTAATTTGTGCAAATCCGAATCAAAAGTAAATAAAATGGCCAAAGTTTTAACATTTATCAAAAACAAGAAGTGTTCCTGATTTGTATAATAATTAAAGTATCGCCGACATCAGTGACTTTTTACTGTGCTTCATTCCATCATTATGCAACATGCACCAGAAAAACGAAACAGAAAATAGATATTTGTGCAGATAAATAAATATACCACCCTTGGGCAAGTTTTTATTCCGTATTGGAATTGCATGAGATTTTGTTTCACACTTTCCCGAGACAGCAAAGGTCGGGACACTGCGGCCGCTAAAAGATATATGTGCATATTTCGCGACACATAAATTTCAATAATTTAAAGTTGCTTTCTACGGTAATTCCTTATTTCTGCACAAATGGAAAAGTTTTGTACAGATTGCACTGGGAACTATCAGAATCAGTGTGATGGACGGATTTTTCTCGGAAAACATCATAAATATAAATTGTTTACTTAAAAGTGTAGCAAACAACAACGCTACGAAATGTCATTTTCAGCATCAGTATGCGCTACATGAATTCATGACGTTAATGGTGAATGGAGTTTGACAAATAATATTGTTGCCCGATTTCTACAACTGAAGCGTTTATAAATCTACCTATAAAGCTGCATGCCCACTTAGGAGAAGCGACGGGAAGCAAAGGAAAGCATCATTTTGTTCCAGGGTCCGTACGCTGATACCAAAATTTACAGATCAACTATTTTGTAAACTCTACTAACAAAGTAATTACAGAGAAAATACCATATGGCTTTTATACTCTTGCATCGATAAATGTCAAAAGCGACATGTCATTTTCTATTCCGTCGCTTTATTCAAGTGCGTGGACACAGGTCAAAATAACGCTTTATTTCGCTTCACACCACTTCTTCTCAGTAGGTGTATAGATTTAATCGTATCCAAATTGCAGTTAGTTAGCAAGCCCACATTTAGATTGAAATTTTTTCGATTTGTCAGGATATCTTTTGACTTGTTATCGAGTTTTGCCCAAAATATTCAATCCCTCAGGAGAACCTCATACTAACGTATTTCTATGCGTGTCCACCTATGCTTACCGGCATATATTTCTTTAGGTAATCTTGTCTGATCTCCTTGTCCTGATCCCTTGTCTTGATTTTCAATGACCTCTTGATATCTCCTCTGAAAGCTGATCGTAGATGATGTAATTCTTTTCCCAAGTGTTGCGACCCACAAATTCTGGGTACTTGTTGCCTTTCGCTATAAGCTTTCAATGAAGTTCTCACACAACTTCTTTGGTTAGAACTTTTGTGAAAAATAGGTCCCCTAAATATGCATTAGAATTAAGATTAATCCTGTTGATCTTGTTAGTCAAATAATCAGCATTCTTGAAATGATGTTTTATATTTCCCGCTTTTAATTTTATAAAACAGGTTGAGGTTTAAATTAATTATCATGTACATTATATCTGCACGGAACAGCACAGTTCGTTTTGAACTGGTATGTTATGAGCAGCAGCTAAGATACATTTGCGTAAATCACCAATAGTGTTCATTTCGGTGCAATACACTTAATTTTTTAAATATCTCCACGAAAAGAAGGTTAACTGATTTAAAGTCAAAAGATTGTGACGGCCATGGTACCGGTCCTCTTCGTCCACTCCCTTAATATAAATGCTTGGACATACTGTACATGGTAAGGATATAATTGAGCTCCGTGTATGATACGCCACGCTGCTGCAATAGGCCGTGGATACGCTGGATCTCCATCTCTTCCACTATTCACAAGGATCACAAAGACGTTAATACCTACTATAAGTAATCGGATTTTAATATTCGGAATTGCCTGGCTATAGACTACAGCAGCCCAGCGGTGTAAAGGTTGAAAATACTCCAATTTTTTATGACGCATATATTCCCAATATTTTTTAGAGTTGTGAATCAGTCAATAAACAATATACCGTAATTTCTGTTATGCAAAATGTGACATATTAATTGAGGAGTCCGGGGTTTAACACTTCAACACACTTGAAAAATTGGCTACTATTTTTCCGTTTTTCTCGACACGGTGCATTTTTTATTAATAAATTTATTAAGAGCGTATATTACTAATATCTAAAATTGAAAAAACCTAACTTAAAAAAGTAGAACAAAATGTCAGCAGAAGTGCTAACCACTATCGTCCTTGTATAACCATCAAAAATTGTCAAAGTGCTAAATTTTTATTAAATATATTGTGCTTTCAAAAAATCACATTTGATTTGAAAATTTGATTTTATAAAATTATCTTGTTGGCCCTTATCTCAAATACACACGTTTATTAAACAAACTCCACTTTTTTTAAATTTTTTTTTCGTCTTTAATATTGCTATCTCTTTTTTTAAACGCCCTGTATATGTATTCTGTGTTTGTACCTGAAATCTGCTTCAGAATATTACATATAGCTACGAACATTAATTAATTATCAGTTTTTGTAAGCAATCGATAAGGTTGTAGACGGGTTTAAAAAAGAAGTAATGGGTAAGTATTTTATAACGTTTCTGTTGAGCATAAATTAAAGTCAGACTTGCTGGGAAATTAAGAACATAGTAATCCTTCTAATCTGCTTCATAGGGATCATTTTAATCCGAAAACATCTTTATTCAATATAATTAATGGTGCCTTCAAAGGGTCTTTTGCCCCGCAAATCTCGCTAACGCCGCCGCTCTTTTTAATGTCAATTTCCTTTCCTTAAAAAGATGTTCTTTTGTGCAGATTATTTGTTTCCACAATCATCTCCCACTGGAAATTAACTACCTTTCGTTGATTCCGTAATTTTTAACGAAAGGAAAGACGGTTCGCATGTTAAATCTCGGACATATTAAACTTTCAGGTTGCGTGGATACGGCAGGCACTGAAAATTTTAATTATACTCTTAAATTATTCTTTGTGAGATAGGGAACTTTTTGTCCAACTCATGTCTCGCTCGGTACTGCTTAATAAACGTTCAAAACTGTGTGCATAGGTATAAAATACGTTCAGTTAGGGTATAATAGAAATATTAGATTAGCTAAGAAAATATCTAATTTCAAGGAGGAAAGGGTTCCTTAATAAAATCATATAACAGACTGTATATCATTCCATACAATAATACAGTTTTTCTACGTTCATGCAAAAAACAATACTTTATTGAACTATATTTAGTGGAAAAAGTGGTTCTTTATTGCACTAGTGCAATAAAATGTTTATTGCGTTCATCTGTCATTCTACTACAGCGTTATGTCATTATGACAAACATAAACGTTCAAATCGACGTCACATTTTTCTAGACTTAGTGTCATCTAAATAACACTTTTTTGTTTTTGCATGAACGTAGAAAAAATATTGTATGCAACTCGTACAAAAAGTGCTTATTGCACGCGACGTGAAATTGTCCAACGAGGCCGTCAGGCCGAGTAGGACAACACTTACTTTTTGCACTTGCATAAATAACTAATAATGTACAGTATTACGTGTAATAGAGATAAAAGTTTTAGTAATTGTTAACAACATGGTACTATTTTTATAGTGTAATTAAATATAAAGGGTGTTACATAATGATGTTAAGAAAATCTAAAGGCAGGTTTTGTGTTTAAAAATAAGGAAAAAAAGTTTATATAAACATGGATCCGGAAATGCCTTATTTCCGAGATACAGGTTGGTAAAATTATCTGTCTTAAATACTATAAGTTTTCATTTTTCGAAAATCGATCTACATATTGAAATGAGATTTGGTGCACAACAGTGTACAGTGAAGGGCTACTTTTACGTGTATATATTATTTGTCTAGTAATATGCTTGCACGAGTGGCGTTCGTGCCGCTAAATATTCATTTTTAGCACAAAAATGTACGCCACTAATTTTTGGATAAATTGGTATAGTTTTTTTTTATATATTTTTAGGTATTAACAATATTGTGTGAAACTAACTACTCTGCGGACTAAAGCCCCGACCAGCGTTGAATTACACCTACAATATCTACCCATATATTCTTTATTATTAGTCAAGTTAATTCTGCTTAACAAGTGTCTCTTGGAGTTTTTTCTCCTGACGCACCGCTCTCGAGATAAAATTAATTTGTTAATCATTACAATATACCTAGGTGCTTTGGAATACTAATTAAAAAACAATAATCTAGGTGGCAATATTAAGAGATAATGGTGTGTGTAATGTATAATACATGTCAGGAAATAGCGTATAGTTTTACTCAAATATTTAGTCAGTCTTTCGGTGCACCAATTAACACCGTAATCAATTGTCCTAATTCACTTATTCATATGGATTCGTTGCACGTTTCTAGCTTGTCAGGCTCTGAGGTACTATGTACTCACCTAAACTTACTCGCGGTCCTGATAATATACCGGCTTTTGTTATTAGAAACTGGGCCCAAGCGCTTACTGCTAATTTTAATTTATCAGTACTGGCGTTTTTTCCTGATATTTGGAAGAAGTCTCGTATCTCTCCAGTTTTCAAAAGGGGCTACAAAGCAGATATTCATAATTACAGACCTATTACAATTATTAGCTCTAGTGTTTGAAATTGCTCTACACAACTTACTTTATTCACATGTCCAAAGGGTTTTCAGTTCTTGTCAACATGGGTTTATGAAGTATAGATCAACTGTGTCCAGTTTAATATATATCACACAGTATATTTCTCAGAACCTTGTCTTAAATACGCAAGTTAACGTGTTATATACCGACTTCTCGAAGGCATTCGATATGATGGACCATAATATCCTAATTTAGAAACAGACATTTTTTGGACGACCTGATTTGCTGCTGCAGTTATTTAAATTGTAGTTATCTGTTACATCGGGTGAGCCTCAGGGGTCGATTTTGAGTCCGTTATTATTATCTGTGATTTATATATTACATAGTTCAAGATCTCGACTGTCACTATATCATGTATACAGACGATGTAAAAATGTATAGTAGGATTGTGATGCTAATGGTTGTATTAGATTGCAGCGTTGTCTAACTCGTATTCAGAATTGGTGTACTGCTCTCTAAATGCTAGCAAGTGCAGCATGATGACACTCACCAAATGCGTGAATCCTATTTTGTTTAGTTATGATCTTAAGGCATCGTGCTTGACCGTCCTGATACAGTAAAAGACCTAGGCGTCTATTCATATTGATAAAACAGTTCAATGTGCATATAGGAGTCTGGGTTTTTCAACGAGAATGACCTATGATTTTTCCAACATTCAAGTATATATGACACTGAGTAGTCTTGAGCAATGTAGAAATATGCACTCCGCCATGTTTCTTTATAAGATATTACATGCTATGTGTGACTGTTCTGAATTTTTAAACTTACAGGCACCCAATCAGTTAACACGTAGTTCTTATACTTTATATTTGAATAGACCTAAAACGAATTTAATAAAATTCTCACCGTTACATAGAATGCGTTTCACTTATGATATCCTGCAGAATGGATTGGACATATTTAACATCAAAATCAGTGTAACAAAAAATTAATTTTTATATAGTGACAATTGAATTTTTCATTTCCTGTATTTATATTTTATGTTTTTATCTTACTTTGTATTTATGTAAGTTATTTATAATTTACCTAATGACTTTACTTACTCAGTAAATTGGTTTTCTGTTAGGTGATGTATTAAATTAATTAATTGAGATTTAAATTTTCGGCTTGTGAGGAACATTGGTTGGCCGCTTCTCAAAAACTTCACAAATGCGCAGCGCCAAGTGAAATATCTTATATTCTGTAATATTTGCCAGAAGTCGAAGACTTGTGCGGGAGAGGGGGCGGCATATTATTAAGTGCAGGAATGAGGGAAACCAGGAAAACCTCATTAATTAGGGGGGTAGTCTAATGTCAACCGGTATCAATCTCTCACATTGACTCAAGCCAACATTCTTCCACCCTACCATATCCTCAGAGAGGGTGCCAATCTCTTCACGAATATAGCTTATATACGGTCTACCCACCGACTGTGGGGGTCGAACCCACAGCGATCTAGTCACCTCGATTAAAGCACTGACGCCTTCTTGAAATCTTGCACGTCCCCATAATTTAGCGTTCTGAACAACTTTTTCAAGTAACATTTTGCTGTATTTTCAGTAGAAAAGGCACTTTACCTGAAACGATAACAGTTTTCAATCGGTGCACTGAATTTTTCAAATAGGATTATTTCGAAAACTGTTACTCCTAAGGACTTCAACAGAGTATACCTTTTTCGGATGAGAATCGATATTTTCTATTGTCAGATGGATACACTAAGATGCAAAAAAATTCTGCCATTTAACAGAAATGTGATGTGCCATAAGTGGCGCCCTCTACTAGTGACGTCAAAATTAGTAAAAAAAATTTATTTGCAAATATAATATTCATTATACAGTACTTATCTTGTGTTATATATTTTTTTAATAGTATCTGAAGCAACATAAAATAATTTAAGAGCTCTTTATTATATTCAATATTAAAGCATTATGATTTGGACTGGCACTAGAAAATAAGGTAAGTGATTGTATATTTGGTTGATTCTTAGCTATCAGAAACATTATATTTAACAATATTTGTAAACTAAACGTAGGACACATAACAAACACTATCACAAACGTTTGACACTTATATGTCAAGTGTTACAAGTGGTCAGTTTCTACAAATATTCGTAATAATTTTAATCCATGTCTAATATTGTTGACAGTAAAAGACATATTCGTATATTTGCTCCCATCTGTTGGGGCTATTTCCGACGTGTTACCTAAAGTGGCCATCTTGACATTTAATATCTAAAGTGAATCTGCGTGTAACCACTGTCCCTTGTATTTGAGAAGGATAAGTTAAATTTAGGCATATTTATTAAAATTTATGGCGGAGAGGATGTCTGTGACATTAAATAATATTTCATGATGATTGGATACAGATGCAAGCAATCTTCAATTACGACATAACGTGTCCATAAATTTATATAAACTTGTGTTGCCAGAACTAACACCAATATATTTTTTGTTATAAAAAAGAATATTTTTTTAGTTATTAACTTGAAGACCAGAATTCCGTACATCATAATAAAACCATTATATCAACTTTTCTATGTGCGAAAATCTACGCCTACTAGGGTATTTGGTATTTTTTGCATAATTTTAGAACAGTTTTACTTCTTATCTGGTGTGCATTTTTATTTATTTATAAATTCTGTTATTTTCGAAACTAAGTGTTGTAATTCAAATAAAATGAAAAAAAATATATAAAATAACTCTTGTTAGTCTCGAGCTATTGTGTAAGGTGCTAGTTACGACCCTCCCCAGTAATATTTTGGAATATAACTTAAAACAATACAGGGTGTCCGGAATATGAGTGCCTTTATTTTGCTGTATGATAAATTGCACCTAAACGTAATTTACTTAACAATTTACTTTATCTGATGCTAAATTAATAAAACTGATGATGTGTGGTGCATAATTGGCCATGCCATGCATTTTTATACAGGGTGTCAGGAAATGATGCATCAATATGCGGGGAGTGATACTACTCGAAAAATGAATGCTACAAAGGCCCATAATATGTTTTCGAACAAAACTCAAAATTTGTTTTAAGAATTTCTTCTAATAAGTATAACTTTTTTGTGAATCTACAAATTTTTTCTAATTTTATACACTACTGTTGCTTTGTATCCACGTTTTTGATTTTAAGGAGTGTTTTGTTAATTTTGAAAATGAGTTCGAGTGAGTGGCTGTTCATGTAACACACGTGAATGAATAAAATCGTTTTTCTCGAGAACGGCTAATTTTAAAGTAATATAACAAGAGGACCTTTTTCAAAGATATTTTGACGATCTTTAATAACATTCTATCTGAATTTAATTGAAGGTCTAGGATAGTTTAGGCTCTTTGGCGTTGGAGGATATGCGTCAAATCAAGAACGTAGATACAAATACTAGTACCAAAAAAAAGATCGATAGAATCGGTAGAATTCCATAAAAAAATTGTTGACACTCTGTAACCACTAATTTTAAGCATTTGGAAAAATTTTATTGAGCTTTGCAGAATTAATTTTTAGTGTACAATCACCCTCCGAAATATTGACATCATTTCCGGACACACTGTATAATTATACAAAGTTGGTTTATGAGCTCTTAATTATTGAAAGAAAAATGTATGCAAAATAAACAGCTGTTTAAACTATTAAGTTACCTATGTAATAAATTGTGACTTTTTTTATGATGTTTAAAATATTTACCAGGGGGAACATTTAAACAGTTTTTATATATGTTTTCAATATTAAATAATTTTAAGCAGTTATCAATTCATTTTATTCTTATTATTTTTTAGGTTTTATTTTATTTGTTTTCAATTGTTATTCAATTATCGTTATCGATATTTATAGTTATAAATATTATACTTACAATTGGCTATTATAATTATCTTTTTTGAATTATTAAAGAGAAAATTATTTCTAGAATTATTAAAGTCAATCAATTTATAAAATAATTTCTTATACCAATGTATATAAAAATTCAAGGCACCACGCACCATCACTTTAATCAGTATAACGTTTCTTGACAATTTGCAAAATATAAAGTAACAACTATTATATATTATTATGAAGTAAACAATAATGCAATTGAATGGCATAAAAATATACAGGTTGTTCTATTTAAAACATGTAAATTTGGATCTTATTTTAAAAGAGACCACTGAACTCTACAAAAAAACAGTATTAGAAGGAAATGTTCATCATTTCGATAGCTCAACTATTCTGAGTTATGAACAGTCTCTTAAGTAAATGCATTTTTTTAAAATTTCACTCTGTATCCCAAAAACGAAGAGGTCTGAAAGTTCTGATTCTGATCTTAAGTTTCTCAAAAAAGTAGTCCAATGTTGCAAAAACCGCATTCTTCTATGTCCCAGATACTCTGCAATTACAACGAAATTGGGACAACCTGTACAAATTCGTCATAAATTAACATGTTATGTATGGTTACTAAATGATTTCACTTTTGTTTATGCAAGCTCACAAACATCAAACACTAGGTACATAACAACAAATCCACATCTAATTTGAGGTACGCCTACAGGCCAGGTAATGAGTTACAATGTTATCGGATGTTATAGTAAATTACAGTTTATTGAATTTTTAGGAATGCTTCTATTGTTTACTTCATTAATACTCATACAAGCAGATTAGTTTGCAATTCCTTATCAGAGCTTTAGAGTAGTTATTTCTAAAATTATTGAAAATGTATTTTCGAGAAAAAATTAGATATGCCACAGTCAAATAAGTATTTTCCTAAATACATGGTGATTCTAAAGAAATTTAAAAATATGGGAAGAAATTTATCCAGTCCTGTCAGGTGATTTTATTATGTTTTTATCATAAAAACATCTAATTTAAAGGTATTCTTAACCAAAAGTTACACACCACTCTTTTTATTTTCAATTTGTGTGTAATTACCTTTCAATATTAAAGAATAAAGTAATCTTTAGTTATTTTATAACTTATGATCTAGCTTAAGAAGAAAACATGATATACAAGGTGTCCGCTAAGTAATGGGACCCAGCTTGATCGTAGCTTCTTGTGATCAAGTAGAACCGATTTAGACAAATTTAGCTTAGTCCAAAAATGCTTCATTTAGAAGTTACAGGGCTTCAAAAAAATTGTTTTCTTTTTATGGGCATAATTAAGAAGCGAAACGTCCAATCATGTTGAAATATGGTACAGTTATGATTTAAATAAGTACAAGCATTGCGAAGGTGTCAGTAGTGCTGCATATCGTAGGGGGTGCTCTTGGCAGTTATTTTGTAACTCATTTTGATCGTATCTTTTTTGTCAGTCTTATTGTGATACGCTTGACGGAAAATCATGATGAAGAACTTAATTTTGCGTCGAAATGCTATCCATGTAACTGTATCTTCTTTCTGCAGCTCCTCCATTAAATTGATTTTGCCAGTAATAGTCTAAGAGCCAGTGGCCGGCAACCTATAAGTAAATGATTATACCTGAAATTTTGAACAGTGAGTCTCTTATACCTATCATTCATGAGGTGATGACTCGCTAAGCCCGGCGAGGCCGACCCAACTGTTACTCAGGTGCGAGAGGTATGAAAATTTAACCAACTTCGTTATTAAATTAACAAAGCTGCTTATTTTTATTATTTATTATATTTAGCAGCTTTTTATATTAAAATGATATAAGTAACAAATAACCTCTATTTCTGGTACAGGTTCTGAGATTTGGTGGTGTCGATTACAATGCTTGACATTTCTGACAGTTCTTTAACGTCAAAAATCAGATTTAATCAAATACTTTTGAAATTTATAATTTTTGCCAATTCCACAAGTGTCTGCCATGATCTTAGAAGCACGGTAATCGTCTGCCTTTGTTATTTTTATATAATAATGATTGTATATTTTAAAATTTTCAAACGGCAGCTTTGTTAATTTAATAACGAAGTTGATTACATTTTCATACTTCTCGCACCTGAGTAACTCTTGAGTCGGCCTCGCCGGGCTTAGCGAGTCCCCACATCATGAATGATAGGTATAAGAGACTCACTGTGCAAAATTTCAGGTATAATCATTTACTTATAGGTTGCCGGCCACTGGCTCTTAGACTATAAACAGTAATCATATCTGCGGTTCTGTGTTGAAAAACTGTTTATGTCGAGATCAAAATTTGATAAAATAATGCTAATAATTTGAAATTATTTACACATTACATTTACATTTGACACAACTAAACAACGATAATTACTAACTCAGTACAATAATTAATATTCTCAGTACAATAATTAATAATCTGACAGGGTTTTGATCAAATTTTATCTAATTTAAGGGTATCAACGTCAGTTTGACAAGTGGTGATCGAATTAGAAAATTTATTTCTATTTTAATGTGCGGAACTTTTCAAATGCGTTTTTACCGAAAACGGTGCATTTTATCAACATGGAACACGTACATGTTTTCTACGCAAAATTAATTTCTCCATCATAATTTTCCGTCAAGTGTATCAGATTAGGGCCAGCAAAAAAGATACGCTAAAAAAACTGCCAAGAGCGCCCTCTACGATACGCGGCACTACGTACTACTTCACAATGCTTGTACTTATCTAAAACATAACTGTACCAAATTTGAATATCATTGGCCGTTTCGTTTCTTAATTATGCCCATAACAAGAAACCAATTTTTTTTCTTTGAAGCCCTGTAACTTCTAAACGAGGCACTTTTTAACTAAGCTAAGTTTATCTAAATCAGTTCTATTTGATCACAGGAAGCGATGTTTAAGCTGGATCCCATTACTTTTTGGACACCCTGTATAGCATAATTTGTAACAAAGCTTCTTGAGAATTCGCTGTATAAATTATAATTTTACATTTCATCAATAGAAAAAATTAAGTAAAAATAAATAATAGGTTTGACAAGCAAGTTTAATTCTAACACAGGGATTAGTTATCTACATTATACCAAAACAATATAATTTAAGGATAGAAAACTATTTTCAGCATTTTCAATAATAATCGAAAACTAATAAATAACACTGACATACCCAACGTTCTCAAAAACTTACCTTTAGTGCAACACATTGTTGCTGAAAAAAAACAAATATTTAATTTTTATTAAAATAGTTTTTAACATATTGAATCTTTAATGAAACTTCAACCGTTCACATACACAAACAGATTTTTTTTTAGTTTTAGGTATCAGCCTCAGAATTTATGGTATTTTTTAAAAACACAATATGTGAACAATCTCCCAACACTGTAGGTATACAAAACGGCAATGTTTTAATTTGCGTTGATATCATAGTAGTCTGATTTATTCAAAAGTCAAATTTGTAAGTATAACATAACTTTCAATTCCAAATGACTTTCCTCATTAACATTTTTTTTATTATTAGAAGTAAACTCTCTTTGTATTTATTAAATTTCTCTGTTCATGCAAAGTTTTTCATGTCAACCGTATTTTAAAGATAAACAAAAAGTTTATAAAGAATGCCTTTGTCTCATGAATTGAACATATGTTTTTTCACCGTAACTGTGAACATACTGTATAACATAAATAATTTTTGGATCGATCCGTAATGAAAAGTGGTAATGGATTTATTTACGAAGAACAAACAAATGAAATACGGTCGCAGTTGAAATGTGGCAGCAGTTTAAATCGAAGATATGTTTTGCCCCATTTCTTTCGGTTGGAGATAACTTGAATATTTACCATATACCTTCAGCACGCATAGATGTGAAGGTCTAAAAAGATGAAAACTTTTAGTGCTAACGTGTCTTATAATAATAATAATTAAACCTATTTTCGTATCGATTTGTATGTACATACCTAAACAATAAATATCAACTAAATTCGGTCAGTACTTTGTAACAAACAGAATTGTGTTAATGTGTTAATAACTACTAAATTCGGTAAGTGTGAGTATGTAACACGTATATTTTAAAATTTATTGTTTTATGTAACTGTAGTTTTTTTGTATTTGGTATATATATTTATTCAACATTTATTCATCTTCAACTTATCGATTATGTGGGTGCAGTTGCAATTAATTAAGAATTAATTAACGCTAATGCTATCTTCTTTGAAAGACATATTTTTCTGATAATCTTGCTTTTTAATTTCACAATAAGAAACTCGATAAAAAACTGTAGGGTCTCATTGAAATGGTGTCAGAGATCATGCGGAGTGATGGTAGTTATAAAAATAGAAACAAAGTGTTCATATACTCGAATCAAGAATTCAGACGTCTTACGTCACGGCTGACGTTACACATTTGTTTTTATTGTCAACGTAATTTTAGATATTTGGTCGCGTTAAAAACAATGTTTTATTGCAATTTAGTGCAATACATGATGCAAACTTTTAGTGTAGTATATAGTTTTATTACTGTCAGTTGCAGTTTCTTAAATATTTTGATGAAAATATAATGAATTTGTTCGTATGACGTAAGTCGTCTGAATTCTTGTCGCGAGTATATGAGTATAGGTCTTCAAAAGCATAATCAGAGCGATAGGAGTCTTAAAATAGTAAAAAGCGGGTTTTTTATAGTAACTTAAAAATACGAAAAAAATACGAAAATTGTCACACTTGTATAAATTTTACCCCCAAATCTGCTGGTGATTTCAAAAAATTAATATTCGGATCGAAGAGTATTTGTAAGAGTTAGGAGTTATTTTTTCAATCATTGTTCTGGGGATATTTTGGGGATTTCAAATCTAGAAAATAATTTTCATAAACTGCGTACTTCTTTATACAAAAAATAATACTCTTCCTACAATTCGCTGGGGTCGACAATTTTTCAGAAAATTTAATAAATATTTTGCTGTACTTAAACATAAACATTAGATTCTTCATTGATTATTTCGTGTATCCATGGTAGTAATGCATTTAATGATTAAATTTGATTATTTAGAAAACTAAGAGCGTGTTTCGTTTCCAGTGTTGGTACGGTTGTGGGTTTCATAATATCGGTTTATAATAGATTGTCACTGAAATCTCGGTTGTTTTTTAAATAACCTAACCTGTTCTTTGGTTATAACCATTTAACGTAATTCCGTAAATAACCAAAATCTCAGTAACTATTTTAAAACCACGATCAAAATATTAGTTGCCAGGTGGTTAACCAGGTTAGACAACGGGATTTACCCTAAATTTGTAGGCATCCATCCTGATTGAAATTAGAAAGAAAATATTTTTTTTTAAATAAATAATTAATTTTAGTTATTTAAATTAAATTTTTCATTGATTATTTTATGTATCCATGACAATAATGCATTTAATAATTAAATTTGATATTTTCTAAAACCAATGTAGTATATAAACATACTTCCCAATTGAAGAAATAAAGAAAATCAATTTTTTTAAATTAATAGATTACTTAATTTCAGTTATTTAAATTAATCGGTAAAAAGTAACCTCCAACAATAAAATTTCCTGTAATACCCACACATTCATTGAAAGAAAACTGATATTTGGATATTCCATTATGGCATTAGGGTATTCATCAGACCAAACGTGTTTATTGAAGAAGTTCATTATGGCATCTCTGGAAAAATTAGCCTCGTGTGTAAACAATATGCCAGTAGTTAATTCAAGTAGTAGTATATAGTTTTATTACTATCAGTTGCAGTTTCTTAAATATTTTGATGAAAATATAATGAATTGTTCATTTGTTCGTATGACGTAAGTCGTCTGAATTCTTGTCGCGAGTATATGAGTATAGGTCTTCAAAAGCATAATCAGAGCGATAGGAGTCTTAAAATAGTAAAAAGCGGTTTTTTATAGTAACTTAAAAATACGAAAAAAATACGAAAATTGTCACACTTGTATAAATTTTACCCCCAAATCTGCTGGTGATTTCAAAAAATTAATATTCGGATCGAAGAGTATTTGTAAGAGTTAGGGGTTATTTTTTCAATCATTGTTCTGGGGATATTTTGGGGATTTCAAATCTAGAAAATAATTTTCATAAACTGCGTACTTCTTTATACAAAAATTATACTCTTCCTGCAATTCGCTGGGGTCGACAATTTTTCAGAAAATTTAATAAATATTTTGCTGTACTTAAACATAAACATTAGATTCTTCATTGATTATTTCGTGTATCCGTGGTAGTAATGCATTTAATGATTAAATTTGATTATTTAGAAAACTAAGAGCATGTTTCGTTTCCAGTTTTGGTTACGGTTGTGGGTTTCATAATATCGGTTTATAATAGCTTGTCATTGAAATCTCGGTTGCTTTTTAAATAATCTAATCTGTTCTTTGGTTATAACCATTTAACGCAATTCCGTAAATAACCAAAATCTCAGTAACTATTTTAAAACCACGGCCAAAATATTAGTTGCCAGGTGGTTAACCAGGTTAGACAACGGGATTTACCCTAAATTTGTAGGCATCCATCCTGATTGAAATTAGAAAGAAAATAATTTTTTTTAATTAAATAATTAATTTTAGTTACCTATTTAAATTAAATTTTTCATTGATTATTTTATGTATCCATGACAATAATGCATTTAATAATTAAATTTGATATTTTCTAAAACCAATGTAGTATATAAACATACTTCCCAATTGAAGAAATAAAGAAAATCCATTTTTTAAAATTAATAGATTACTTAATTTCAGTTATTTAAATTAATCGGTAAAAAGTAACCTCCAACAAGAAAATTTCCTGTAATACCCACACATTCATTCAAAGAAAACTGATATTTGGATATTCCATTATGGCATTAGGGTATTCATCAGACCAAACGTGTTTATTGAAGAAGTTCATTATGGCATCTCTGGAAAAATTAGTTTCGTGTATAAACAATATGCCAGTAGTTAATTCAAGTAGTAGTAGTCTTGCGCCAGTAAGGTTTGAATCCTTTTTATGTGATACGGATGCAAATGTTGATGTTTCATAACGGACCAAACTAATGTATGATTCAGATTAAGATTTGCAGCGACCATCCTGTATTTGGATCATTTTCAATTTCGTGTATAATAGCTTCTCCCAACTCAGCCGTTCTAACACTCAAAGGTCTTCCAGGAATTGGGCTTTCTGAAATGAACCTGATTCTGAAAGATGTTGAAAAACATTTCTGAACATTCTTGGATTTTATAAAATCTCTCCATATAAATTTACCTAGTCTCAGTACCATTGTCATGTGCAAGGCCATAAATGTAAACCATATTGTTCACTTCAGCATTTGAATATACATAAGCCGTTATTAAAATCTAATCATTTTAAAAATAAGCTTACGTTGACAATATATACTTAATATTAAATAAGATGACGGCTTCTCATTTTTATTGTTTTCCCCTAATATGTGTTTAAGTAATTGTGTAAAAATTCACTTGATCAAATAAATCAGTTTTGTTGTTAATCAGTCTGGAATACAAAAGAGCGTAAAGAAACTAAAAGTGAAGATAATACAATGGCGGCAATGATGACCTATTTTATTTGTAATATTATATAGGGTGATACCTTTTTTTACAAATAATGATCGATGATACTCACACCTCTGCCACTGGTAAGTTTCTAAAGCTGGTAATTTTTTTTTGTTTGATACCTACTGTCATAATAAATATACACACCAAATTTGGTTAAATTATCTCATGTAATTTAATTAGATTAAATTTTCTTTCAAGTTTTGACACGCTGTAGCTGGATAATGGCTGTTCTAACCCCTCACATTTATATAAAAGAGCCTTATTTTTCGCCACAGAATATACCGTTAGATTTTTAACCTCTACTTAAAAAACGCCTTGTATAGAAATAGATTGAAAAAAAAACACTATTGAAATCCTCGCCAAATACATTGACAATAACAGTTGGATTAGAAAACTATTTGTCATTAAAAATAATCGTAGAATGTATGCGCGAGTATCCTCCCATTTTTTGGATAAAATTCCAAAACTTTTTTCTTTTCTTTTTCTTACAGTGAATAAAAACTATAACGACGTCAAATTAATTTTTATGCAGGTGTCATTAATTTTTCTCTCTATTAACGTGAAAACTCCTAGGTCCTAACAAATTATTCCAATTCTACGATTCACATAAAGCTCCACTGCCTCGTAACCTATTTTATTATGTTCACAAGCACTGGCCAACCATGAAAAGAGATCGATCCCAGGCCGTCTCCTACACTGCTCTCGATCATTTGTCCGTGTTACGTGCAAACGTCTTAAAAACAATACAGCGCCTTGCGAGGATCCACCCCGTTCAACTTAGCCTACTCTATATCAAGAGGATATGCAAAATCAGAACAATCACTTTACCTCTAGATGAATAGGCGTACTAAGCATGATAAATCGATTTATATAAAGAGGAGGACTTGTTTGCGCTCCGCTGTGAATGTAGTAAAAAAATGGTTCCCCTCGCAAATTCATCTTGCATAGGTAAAAAATTGTTATAGAAGGTGATTTCGTAGAAATTGCGTTGTTACTTGTACGAAATTTTAGAAGATACAATAGAATATTTTAAAATTTTGCTATCATATTAAAATCATTACGTATATGGCCAGTTTTGTATTATTTTTATTATGTATACGTATTATAACAATGATCAAATTATCTCTTTTCTATCAAATATGTTGGCATTCTCATATACTTCGGTCAATCAGTCCTCTGCTTCTGTAAGATTACTCCACTTTTCTTACCTATCTTTTCTATTCCTTCATAGTATAATTTCTTTCTATGGACCCCTATATATAAAATGATTTGATTAAACCTAGTGATTTTTATTAATGTGATACAAAAGTACATGTACTTAGAGAACAAAAAATAAAATAACAAATTGCAGACCATGAACCTTACTCTATTATCAATGTTTTTACAAATCTGGTCAGTTTGGCAGTGTATTCATCCAAGTTTTCCTTTGAATTTTTGTACATTATAATGCCAGTATGTGAAATTTCTGCGCTTACCCGAGCAAGAATGACTGCGTTACATGACGCAGGACATTCCATTCATCAGATATCGAACATGTTGGTCATTCCTAGATCATCTGTTAGTAGTATCTAATGAAAGGGAGGATTGGTATTTGGTGCAATATGTCCGTAGACACTGCACATCTTCAGCTTCAGCCTTCGGGGCCCACTTTCAAAGTACGTTACGCCGTGTTATATCGAGCCCTACTATTCGAAGACTACTCCACAATGAAAATTCACGTGCTAGACCATTACTGGTCCCCCCTCTACTTCCAAGGCATCGTGCTGCCCGTCTTCAGTGGGCGCGAGAGCATAGAGGTTGGCTTTTACACCAGTGGCGATGAGTCTTATTTACAGACGAAACCAGAATTGGGCTGATTACTGATGACAATCGACAAAGAGTCTGGAGAAAACCAAGTCGTCAACAGCGACCTCATTTTCCCCGCGAAGTTGCTCCGTATGAAGGGAGTACCGTAATGTTTTGGGGTGGAATAATGCTCAACCGCCGCATCTCATTAATTCGCATACCACAGAACATGTGCGGCCAAATTTACATCGAACAAGTTATTCCGCCTATTATCTACTCCCTATGATCGACCACATCGCGCAAGAAGGGTTCAAAAGACACTCGAATCAGGACATTTCAATAGATTAGATTGGACAGTCAACCCTTCTAACATGAATCCTATTTAAAACATGTGGGATTTCATTGCTAGAGAACCATATTCCTCTACCTCAGACTGCACATGAGTTAGTTGTGGCGGCAGAAGAGGAATGGAATAATATTCCGCAAGAGATCGTTAACCACTTGATTATCTCAATGCACAAACGTGTCAATATGCAATTGGAGCGTGGTGGAGGTTATACCATTAGTCAAATAGAGAACTTGCTTTGTTTCTTCTTTTTGATTTAATAAATTTTGTCAAAAATGTCAAACATTTGCTGGTTTATAATTTTTTAAGTACTTACATTTTCGAACATATTCTTTTCACAACAAATAAATTCAGTTTTTCTGACAAAAAGATTTCTTTAACAAGAATGAGGGGGGTCCAAGATTTTTGACGTTGTGTGTATTTATAAATGCATTAATATACAATTATATACATATGCACAAATATTTCTACATAGTATATACAGAAATTGTGTATATTTCTTAGTATGTATTATCTTTTAGATATGATAAATGTGGTATTTATTATAATATTGCATATACATCTTTAAAGCCTGCATTCGTAGAAGAATTATAATTAATTAAACGTACAAATGCTGAAAAATGAATATTCATTAAATTGTGGTGATTGCATAAATTTAATTAATATAGTTACATGTGGATACAATGATTTCTGTTATTAGAAATAAATATGTGGAATTTTCAGTGATGTTAAACATGTATGTCTACCTGTTTTGTTTGCTCCGGGACTAACATAAGCGTTTAGCTGATAACATTGTTCTATAGATCAAAGTGCAAACCCATAAGTCTTCTCGCAGACATGGAGTGATTTACAGAAGACCTATTAGCACTGTATGTTCGACATCCTTACCTCCGTTGTCGATTAAATTATTTCCAAAAATAATAGATAGCCTCTTCAACAAAAATAACACTTTTTTTCTATTTACGGTATATGTATCTAATAGACTATTCTTATACATGTTTGGTTTATGTAAAGGATGGAAATATTTTTATAACCTTACAATATTAATATAATTGCACGTTGATTTTGAGACATTATGACTGATTTATAAACAAATATAATGAAGTGTTGGTAACTACCTACTTTTTACTACTTCGAAACTAAATTTCTTTTATTTTCAAATATATCCACAGTGGAAATATTTACTCTACATTATTCGAGGATCAACACAACTTTCAGAACATTGAGAGTTCCCCTAAAATCACTTCACACACAATTAAGCGGTTGTAATCCTGAAAATTATGATCCCAATTCAAACACACTCAAGATGATTTGTACTTTAAACTGCTCGGATAATTCTCATTGGAATATTTGCCCTATTGTCTGAGAGCTATATCAAATTTAATCCTAAATTAAAATTAATCCCGTATGAATATGTATAACGAAGCTATTATATTCAAATATAATATTTTCTATAGTATTGTTTCAGTTCACTTTTAATTTATTATAAATAGCACTGTATAATAGTTTTGAAACCTAGACTCTCTTTGGAGGATTTAGTGCTTTTCTAATATGGTGAAAATAAATAATTTATATTCAACTGCGCATTTATATTCATAATGTATTTCAATAATTTGTCGATAAATCTCACTTAGTTAATAGAAGCAAATTTTTCCCACTCAGTGAAATTATTTGTCTATAACTTAAGTATGATAAATATAATGAAAGTCGAATTTTGCCCCCGTTATTATTATACGTGTTATAGAGTAAGAGGAGAATGCTCAACACTTTGTTTAACACTATTTTTATCAGAATTTTGAACTTGTCTGTCATAAGAAAATCTATAACTGTGAAAGTACAACAAATGCTTATGATTCTTACTAGCGTAAAAACAAACTGTATTGCAAAAAAATTAATTGAAATTAAAATTAAATTTAGAATGAGTTATTCAGAGTACTCAGTATACAAGTGTACTGTATATATTTTTTTGCATATAAGCTCAATATTTAAATAATTGGGCAAAACTTTCTATTAATCCGAAAAACCGGCTTAGATCTGTCAACAACCATGCTGTCATTTTTTTACAGCATTTCCAGATGTAGAAACGTCGAAAATGAATATTTCTATTAATAATAATACCTGATAGGTAGGTAACAGCTAATACTGTTAGATGCAGTATTTTGCATTCGTTTTTTGTTCCAAACCGTGAAAACTACATTTTCACTTATTACAAGTCCGTCAGAATTATCCACTAACAGCAAAACACACCTCGAATACAGTTAAATAAAATGTCCATTTATTCTAAGAAAATCTAATAAAAGAAGTACTAATAGATGATGACTTTTAATGCACCCGCGGTAATCTTGTCCGATAACCTAGAAAAACAATCCGGCAAACTCTATTGTAGGAAAATAACTGTTTAAAATTTAATAAAGGCACTAAAAATTAAGTAAAACTCACAATCACAAAGCAAACACGGAGGATTTCAATTATGACACTACTCTACTCTATTCCCTCTTAAATTATTTAAACTTAGTTATAGTTAACCCTGTGTAAGTATAGGAGCAAAATTGTTAAGGTGCTCAATATTAAGTGAAAACTTAAACCATTATTATTATTTTTTTACTTGCTTTAGGTTCATTTTAAAGTCAATTTGTTGTTACTCATACCTATTATTATATTCGTGTGAACTTCTTTCTTATTTCATATGAACTCTATATTCTTCAGAATTTTCTCATAGAGTAATTAAAAAAAAAAACAAAATGAAACACAATTAACAAAACGCAAACGTCATTATTATGAAATAAATTTTAAAACAACCGTAGGATATTGAATAACTATGTTTTTCAGATACATTTATTTGTGCACGCAATACGTACAATTCATTTGTGACTATATTCTCGCATCGTAAGACCTTTACATTTCTAAGATATACCAGGTATTTGAATACTGACCATAGTTCAAAGATGGTTATAGTTTAGGGAATCATATAGAATTCTGGAAAATTCTACTTGTCCAAAAATTAGTGGGTATTGAGCAGATAAAACATCATCGACATCGATTAATGTTAGTGTATATAAACTATTGTTCTAACATACTCATATGTCGCGTGTAAATGACATTCTACAATTTTAAGAAGTATTTTGCTGGGTAAGAACAGTGTGTCCACGGATGGAGTTGACAAAAGGAGAAAGTCCTTTGTTTTTGACCTTATCGAAAAATGTCACTCTTTATCAAAAGTTCTGCTTTTCGAAAAAATGAGACTATTATAGAAACGTCTTAGATTAGATATACAGGGTGCTCATAAATTAAAAAACATGAAAATACTCAAGAGAGAAATACCATTATTTATTATTTCACACAGCATTTTTATAAAACAAATCTGTTTATAACCCGAAATAGAGTCCTAATACAAATTTTAAAATCAAAATTTCAATTTTGACTTTTACTGTACACACTATGAATAGTTTGTTATTTATTCTTTTATGCGCGCTTTTAATATTATGTGGCAGATCATTTGAATAAACCTTTTGTTTTAGGGAAAAAAATCAAGGGGACTAAGGTCAGGTGGTCTAGCAAGATAATGGGCCAAATCTTCCAATCCACCTTTCACCATTGCCTGAGCAAGGCTGTAAATTGAGCAGGACAGCAGTCCTGTTGCCAAAACAGGTTATTGCGTACTTCTGGCTCTCAAGTATTTAAAAATGGTAAAACAAAGGTTTCCAAAGGGTTTTGGCAACAGGACGGCTGTCCTGCTCACAGGAAGATTTGGCCCAATTCTAACCTTACACCCCTTGCCTTTTTTCTCCAAGGTGTCCTAAAACAAAACATTTATTCAAATGGTTTGCCACATGATACAGAAATATTAAAAGAGCACAAGGAATACATGAACTGAATGAGCCGCTAACTATTCGAACAATTTATTAAGTTAGAGGAAAAATGTTAAAATTTAAATTTTGATTTTAAAATTTGCATTGGGACTCTTTTTGAAGTTATAAACAGAATTGTTTCATAAAAATGTTGTATACAATAATAAATAATGGTTCCTTTCTCTTGAGTATTTTCTTGTTTTCTTAATTTATGAGCGCCCTGTATATCTGATCTAAGAAGTTTCTATGAGAATTTCATTTTTTCTGGAAGCAGAACATTTTATAAAGAGTGACATGTTTTGATGAAGTCAAAAATAAAAGAGTTTCTCCTCTTGTCAACTACATCCGTGGACACACTGTATGTTATTTTTGTTATTACCTCAACGTAGTCTGTAAGGAAGGAATGACATCCTCTCCTTTCATTATAAAGTAATTATTTTCATATATCTTCGAGGTACAGTCCACAAAGTTATATCTAAAAGATATTTGATAATTGCAAATAATTAGTACATTGTTTTAATTAGTTAATAGAAATATTGAATATACGATCGACATATTTCACCGTTGTTTATCATTTTTACATTTGCTCTGAAATACAAAGTTTCATATTTACTAAAATATAATTTTATAGAGAAGTGTTGAATAATCGAAGGCCCTGAAAAAACTCTTAATTATCAGATCCTTTTGTTTGTTTCATCAGTCGAATATTTTGAATGAGGTGAACTTTAACTTTGTTTTTTTCTTCTACATACTTTACTAGTTAGTATGTTTGTTATTTCCTGTTACTACTTCGCTCTTTTTGAACTTCTTTGAACTTCTTCTCCTTTTGGCTTTTGTTCGTTATATCCTCTCAGAAAATCTTATTTCCCCGCTATTTCAAGTGTTTTTCTCAATAACTTTACCTTTAATATCTGTCTTCTTATACTTGAGTTATTTTTATGATATGTAGTATCCTCCTTACAAATTTATACTTTGTGCTACCGCTATATAAATAAAAACCAAATATGGCTTATTAAAATTGGAATAATTGCTTATACATATTTGTATAAATATGTTTCATCCACCTGTCTCTTCGAGCTTATCTATTTCAGCTTATTTTATTTTGAAATTACCAAGTGGTAGTGTTGGCTGAGACAAGAAATCTTGCAACAAGACAAGAGTCTCTTTAAAATGCGAAGCTTCTGGATACAAATAAGAAATTGGAACTTACATATAAGAAAAGAAGAGAAATGTGGAACATATATTATAACCACCGTTATTACAAATTTCTTAGTAGTGGTGGTTGCTTTTGGTCGGCACACGTAACTATTGGTACGTTTAATCGTCGACAGTAGTTGAATGGTAGACGTTATAAACTACATAATCGGCCAGTTGTACATAACAAGTAATAAGCAATGGATGAAATAGACGAAACAAAATCAAACCTCCTTTAGTCAAGTGGCAGTGAAATTAGTCTTTCGGTAATCAACAGAACACTCAATAAACTTTGATTTTAAAAATAATTTTGTTTGCTAGATGTCTTTTAAAATTCACTTAATTATTATATATATAAAGCCGTTTACAGGCCTTTTAGGCCTCGAGCTTCGGTATTCTCCTCCACTTCATTCTGTTCTTCGCCTTTCTTTCCCAATCCGTTACATTTTTCTCCCTTAGACCTATTGCCACTGCCTCTTTGCATGGCTTCCTCGGTCTCCCTCTTTTTTATTGTAGTTTGGTTTACTCTCTACAATTTTTGTAACTGTTCTTTCATCTTCCATACGTTCTAGATGCCCTAGCCATTGCACTGTTCTAGCTTTTACAACTTCGTCTATTCTTGTTACCTGGTATATTGCATATATTTCCTCATTATTTCTTCTTACATAGCCTTCCTCCGTCTTCTTGCCCTCTAGAATTCTTTTTAAGATCTTCCTTTCTTATCTTAAAAGGTTTACTCTTGACTTTTTATTGAGGACTCAGCTTTCACTGCCATACAGCGCTATCGGTCGAAAATTTGTTTTATACATTATAAATTTTACTCCTCTAGACACATCTTTTTTATTTCAAGTGGTTGACTGCTGCTGAACTTCTATTTGCTTTTATTATTCTCCTAGTAATTTCTTACTCTTCATTACAGTTAGCTGTTCTTAGGACCCCCAAATACACATATTCTTGAACTTCTTCAAACTCCATCTCTAAATGCTGTGTTCTCAATTTAAAATTGGTATCTTTTTTTGTTCTCCTATTCTCCAAAGCTTACTTTTCTCTTGATTTATCTGCAATCCCACATTACGTGCTTCTTCCACAAGTTTTCTAGCAATAATGGTCACGTCGTCTGCACTTACTATTTGGTGACTTTTAAACAATATGTGTTCTTCTCTGTTCAACTGTCTATCTCTTATGACCTTTTCTAGCCCTAAATTAAAAAGAAGTGTTGAGAGTGGGTCTTCTTGTCTCAGTTCTGTGTGAATAGTAAAACCTTCCTAACATTCACCTTTTATTCGTACTTTGCTTTTAGCATTTTCTAACGTCATTTTCAATGGCCTAATCAGCTTAGTTATCACGTAAGTATTACCCCTTTTTATATTCGAAAAACTTCTTTCCGTAGCAATATTTCCTGGCTAGTATTGCAGGATTTTTTAAATCTTGTCTTTTTTTACATTTCGAGCTGTCAACTCTTGTCTTGATTTTATCTTATATTGCGAGACCAAAACAATATAAAAAAAGAGCAAGATGCCAACACTATCTAGTGTAAAAATAAGTCAGTAACTTGGGTTTTAGTTTAGTATGCCTCAAGTGAACTATACAATATTTTGTATAAAGTGAAGTTTTATTTTTTTTTATAATTAATATCTTAATCTGAATAAAATGATTTACTTTGACAAATGTTACCCTTAGATACATATCACAGTAAAAGCAGTATTCGTCAAGTTTTCTATTAAAATGTTACTTTCTTATTCTTATTTTTTTCGCATAAGTGCTATTAATTATATTTTTTTATACACTAAACGAGATCACAAAGTAATTAAAATATATGTACAGATTTAAAATTTACATCTAGTACACCAAAACATAATTTAACGATTTAATTTGATATCATCGTTAACAACGGTGAAATTTATTAATATTATTTTTACCATTAATAGAGAAAAAATATTAGAAAGATAAAGCTAGTTGATCAAGTCAAAGAAATTTTGATTACATTAACCAAATTATTTGGTTATACAGGGTGTCCCAAAATTAACCTGCCAAAAATTAACTGTACGATCAAAAATAAGAAAATAAATGTAAATGTTGCTCTTACTATATTGTATCTCGAGATTTTTGTCGTCAGATCAAAAAATTAAAAAGTTTGGCGTAATTTACAAGAAAAAGGTACACTTATTTCAATCCGATAAACTGCTTTGTTTTCGAGTAACCTTAATTTAAAAATTTTGTGACATACCACGAGAGTTTAAGATTTAAGCTATAAATAGGCAAAATATCCCTAGTAGGCTCTGAGAAAATACTGTCGACTTATTTAATATATTATATTATTAAAGGTGTTATTCAAGCGTTTTAACATATTAAAATATTTTTAAAATGCATATCAGTAATGTAATGATTTGTAAATTTTTTAATTTTAATATAATCTATTAACACTTCAAAAAGTTTTAAAAACATGTAATATGTGTCAAGTAAACTGACAAATCTGACCCCTTGCATATCATAATATCTAATGTTTTTGTGGTACGTCACAAAATTTTTAATTTAATATTACTCGTAAGCGGAATAATTTATCGAAGAGTACCTTATTTTGTAAAATTGTTCAACATTTTTAATTTTTTTATCTGACGGCAAACACCTCGAGCCATGAAAAAGTTAGAGCAATATTTATCCAATAAATTCCCCCAGTTTGACACGGCTATGACTAATTATGGTATTGTTTTTAGAACATTAGATTCGCAATCTAATTGTGATTCTCAATTTTAAATTTTATTACTTTATATCGATCCGTTTTGAAAATATTTGGAGAAAATCATATTTTGGGGCCACTCTTCAAATAGGACTTATGGAGTTATTACTTATAACTTATACAATTTTTTCTTATTTTTGATCATAGAATCCACAGTTAATTTTCGGAGGGCTAATTTTGGGGCACCCATATGCACAACAAAATATATATTGGGCCAATTGATTACTTCTGTTGATTTCTGAATACATACTCGGTTAAACAATTACACATGGTTCTCTTTGATTGGAGTTTTTATTCAAACTAACAGAATATTTGGTTCTATTTAAGTATCAGTAAGTCAATTTATTTTATTTAATTTAAATAATACAAATGTTGTTAACATCAAAATATATTTTGTTCGAATTAAGACTATTTGTTACACACAACAAGGCAATATTTTGTTATTTTAATTTATACTTTTGTTGGACTAATCAACGTTAGCGTTTACTTGATTAGTCATATAGATTAAATGAACAATTTGTAATTTAAATTTAAACATAAGAATAACAAAATTACAAAATCATATTATGATTGTTGTTTAGCATAGCATAAATTACGTTTTTCCAATCAGTGCGATTCCCATCTCACTAAATCTAAACGTAATACAAATACTGGTATGTTCCCTACATCCTGAACCTATGCAAACAACTATAGTTAGTCGTTGATGGTGTTTTCTCAAAGAAAGGACTAGAAACTTTCATTGAATTTGCACCAAATTATTTTGTTAATTTAAAGAATCATTTATTTTTATTAATCTACTATTTTTATTTATTAAACAACATATTTGTTTTAACCGATAATAATTTATATCAAGAATTTCTACATATTTTTAATTCAATATGGGTACTTATATAAAACTTTGGATTTGTCATGTCATACATTGTGTCTACCTTTAATTTGTGTAAAATGTATAATGGATCTGATTATTTCTTATTTCCATTTGAATAAATATTTTGTTAAGAAGCAAGAGAAATATTTTGTTAAATTAAGAAATGACCTATATTAAATGAATAAAATATGTATTGATTGAATCAAATATATATTTCAGTTAACTATATTTGTTTGACAAAATATATTTAATTGAATAAACAGTTAATTTATCTC
Organism: Monochamus saltuarius; assembly: GCA_025584915.1. Taxonomy (NCBI): domain Eukaryota; kingdom Metazoa; phylum Arthropoda; class Insecta; order Coleoptera; family Cerambycidae; genus Monochamus; species Monochamus saltuarius. Next base: position 18,643,651 of record CM046726.1, read on the forward strand.
CGTGTATTGCTACATTTGCTATCTATTATGGGAGGGGTTAAAGTTTTAGTGCGTCAGATTTTATATAAAAAAGTTGCTAACAAATTTTATCCAAATTTAAATGAAAGCAATGAATCTTTGCCAAATTTAAAATGAATTTAAATGTTCTATGACGTAATTATTTTTAGGAAATATTGAAACAACCTAAGGCAAATCACAAATACCTTATGCATATTATTATTTCCGTCTCCCAATATATAGGCAACTTTGAAGCATCTAAATAATTAACTACATAAGAATAAAATTCTTTTGATCTGTACATTTAAAAATACCTCTACTTCCTCTTATTTGATTTGCCTCTTTGTTGAATATTTTGTGATAAAGGCACAATGTAGAGGAATATGAAACAAATTTTTCAATTCTCTTTTAAGATAATTGAAGGGGCATTGTACATATATTATCTTTAATATCACACAAAATTGTAAGGGCAGTTTGAGATATTTCTAAGCTAACAATAAAGAGCTGTCTGACAAAGCATTTAGGACGCAAATTGTTGATGAACCGTAATTTCAGTAACTGCGAAAATATTTAAATTTTCACAAGAAAGGACATAAATGTCACTATCAAAACCAAGAATAAATTACAATAAATTTTCAGTGACTCCACAATATGGATTGCAATGTCACTTTAGAAGGGAACCCCCTTATTTGTAATGGCAATATATTCCACAAGCGGGAATGAAAGCTACGACTTTTTCGTAGATAATAGTAACCGTTCAAAAACATATTTTTAAAAATAAGTAGAATACTTAGTTTTTGAAATATGTGAAATTGCACTTTAAAAAACTGAATTTCTGAAAGATAAATCTCTTTTGGAGGAAATATACAGTTGCATCGTTTGTGTAACGTATAAAACTTTTAAAGACAGAAAATTTAAAGCGTTTGTCCCTCTGATGGAACATCATATGTTAGTGTCATATAAGAGTCATTCAAGTGAACATTGAGCGCCGCCTGTACCAGGATGCTTTCTTTATACATCCAAGATTCTACAGATTTTCTTTCCGAGTTCCATGAACCGACGAATTCCAACTAAGTGCGAGTATTTATACTATCATTAGTTTATTGTACCTAGTGTTAATTTATGTATTTATTTAGTGTGTTAGAGGCAGACGTTAAAGGCAGACGTGCGCTTCGGTGCTCTGTGTAAAAGTAGGAAAATCTAGTGATAATAAAGAAGTCGATGTTTAAAACTTTCCTATAAGTGATATTGGTGACAGTATTGCCCTTAATATATAAAAACCAACTGTGAACAAGTAAATACGTAAATACAAGTCAGCTAAATGCAAAGTTACTATATACTTTATATAGTCAGTATGTATATAAGGCAAATAATAGAATATCGTGGGCCCATATTCTAAACACTTTTTGCTAACTTTTGTTAAACTGTTGAAACCTTGAATACTCTAGGAGATTTATGTTACTGGTGATATTTCCACATTAACGTACAGCCAGGCGAGGCATTGCCATTGACTTACCCACATCACAGTCTATATAAAATGAATGAAGATTGCAATGTTACGATAAAAGACGTATACAAGTTACTTAAAGCTATGGACAATAAGGTAGATGCAACTAACAAAGCTATAGAGGACATACAAACTGACCTAAGAATTACAAAAAATAAGTGTTTACAATTAGAAGAAGAAATTTGTGAACTAAAAAAAGTCATTACTAAATTAGACAATAGAAACAGACGGAATAATTTAATTGTTTTCGGTCTAACAGGAGAAGAAAACAGCAATAACTATATTACATCTTTGAGTAAAGAGATTGAAATAGACTTGCAGATCAGAGATTTTAATAGCATATATCCTATAGGATCACAAAAAGCAAAAATAATCCAATTAAATTTGAATTTGTCTCGTATCTTATAAACTTGAAGTTCTACGGAATGGCTATCTATTGAAAGGTAAACATATTTTCATTACACATGATCTAAGCAAAGAAGATCAGGAAATTAATAAAGCTCTACGACAACACCTAAACAAAGCAAGACAAAAACATAAAGGCTACTATAAAGAGGAATAAGTTGATTTTGAATAATAAAGAGTATACTCTTGCACAACTATCGTAAAATCCAAATCCAGTATTCGAGGAGGATGATTTAGAAGATGTACGTGAGGAAGAAGATACAAAAAAATATAAGAGGCGTAAAGAAGTTGGGAAAAGAGAAAAACATAAGAAGACAACAAGAAATAAGCCGCTATGAAGAAAGAATCAGAAAAGGGAAAAAGTATTAAGTAAAATATATAAAAGTGTTCTATTAAAAATAGTAGTTTTTTTTTTTTTATTTAAAATTAACATTAAAATCACTGACTGTAGTTATTGATTTTAATATATTTACCTATATATTTTGAAAATGGATCCGTATATAAAAATTTGATGTAAACATAATAAATACAAAATTGCCACAAATGCGAATCATTGCCAAAATTTTAAATAATGGTTACAGAATAAATTTAATAGGAAGTGGTTAACAGTTACGCCACGTCTTAAAATACATAGTATAATAATTAATAGAAAAACTACTTACCAATTATAATTGATATGAACTTGTTGCTTGTTGAAGACATCTGCCTGTTATTTTTATTTAATTTCTATTTTTTTTTTCATATATTTACATAGTGATATCTAAAAATAATTATTTATGCTAAGTTAAAATTATTATTTTTATTATTTTTTTTTTACTGTTAAGTAAAATATTCTATTTCACTTTGCTGCCCTATTTTTGCCCACGCACAAGGTTCCTTTTGTGGGTAAACACACTGGTATTTATTATGGTTAGGATACATTGTATTTTACATTTTTCAAATATTTTTTTGTCAATAAAAAAGGGAAGAAAAAGAAAGAAAAAAAGTAAGGTAAAATGAAAATGATTTTTTGTTTGTAAATTATAAAACGATTTTGTGAATTATAAATTGTATCAAATTGTATTGTATCATACTTATAATAAATATATTATTATTATTATTATTATTATTATTATTATTATTATTATTTACTACACAAACCCAACATAATGTTAATTCCATTTACAGGGTCGGAAAACAACATAATAAGAAAAGTATTACATTACAGGTGTAATGACACATACTTATAATTAACAAAAATACAAATGGCTAAAACAAAGACTTATATATAAATTTAGCGCTAGGAGCCTAGGAGGCCCATGGCTTGGTTGCATATTTTCCTCCATTGTATTTTATTTCTCATTTCTCTCCTCCAAACCCGTATTCCCACTACTTTCAAGTCTTTCTTCACTGCTTGTATCCATTTGGTTCATGGTCTTCCTATTCCTTTTCATCCTGTTATTCCTCCTGGCAGTACTTGTTTCGTAGGCCTCTCTTCTTCTATTCTCCCTACGTGTTCCAATCATCTCATTCTTTGCGTTCTAATGGTATTTGTTATTGATGCTTCGCCACACATTTCCTTCACTTCAGTGGTTGTTCTCCTTCGCACACATCTCCCTCTTTTGTCCCCCCATATATTTTCCTCAGACTTTTCTGTCAAACACTTCTAATGATGTTTTTTCTTTTATATTCATCTTCCAAAGTTCGCTTCCGTATGTAACTACTGGTCTAATAATTGTTTTGTATATTCTTTTCTTAGCATTTCTCGAAACGTTTTTTGGTCTTAACACATGATGTAAACTACCTAGACGTTTTGTTCCCTTTGCTATTCCTTCTTGTATTTCATTTTTTCCTCACCTTTATCAGTTATTGTCACTCCTAAATAATTAAACCTTTCCGTTCTCTCAAAATGATATTCTTTTTCTTCAGTTAATATTGACAACCCCGTATTTGCTCGTTCTTCTTTCCTTTCTATTACCATACACTTTGTTCTATTTTCATTGATTATTAATCTCTTATCCTTGGCAGCTTTCTCTAATTTTTTCACTGCATTTTCCAAATTATTCTTTGTCCTCGCCAGTATCACGATATCGTCAGCATAAGTTAGTATCTGAATCGTCTGATTATACACTGTCCCTCTCGTTGGTATCTTGCTTTCTTTTACTGCTAAGTCTTGAACTATATTAAATAAAATTGTTGACAATGGATCTCCCTGTGGTAACCCTCGCGTTATTCTAATGTCATTAGATGTTTGCCCTTCAATCAACACCTTACAGTTTGGGTCATTTTTATCAGCCTTACTATATAGTTTGTCTTTTATCTTAAGATCTCTCATGAGTCATGGATGTATATAGCTTCTCTCTTTACCATATCATATGCCTGCTTAAAATCTATAAAAATCATGTAAAGAGGTAAATTCTGATCAATGCTATTATCAACTATTTGTATTAATATGAATACTTGGTCTGTCGTTGTTCTATTTTTCTTGAACCCACACTGATATTGTCCTATTTTCGTTTCTATTTCTGCATTTATCCTGTTTTTTATTGCTACCGCCAAAATTTTGTTTAACAAATCTATGGATTTGCTCTTATGAGAGCAATTCCTCTATAATTTTCACAATTTGTCCTTTCTCCTTTTTTATATATGGGACATATCAGTGACTCTCTCCATGTTATAGGTATTGACTCTGTTTCCCATACATCTTTTATTATCTCATATATATTTTGTTCGAATTATCCTCCCATTTTTAACATTTCTGCAGAAATTCCATTCTCTCCTAGAGCTTTGTTATTCTTAAATGTTTTTATAATTTGCATTATTTCTTTGCTATCCGGAGGATCCTCTTATGTCATTTGCTTCCATGTTTATTCCCCTCTCATCTCCTCCTCTTCCACTCCTTCTGTTCCAAAAACTTCCTGGAAATACTCCGCCCATCTCTCCAAGCTTCTGAAATTCCTTCTATCAACTGCCCTTGTTTGTCCTTACAAAATACCATTTTATTTTGTTGAGAATCATATCCATATCAGTCTTCCGCGGCAGTTGTCAATGGTTGAACAATTTCTAGGCTGGTTGCCAAGTCATTGGTTTTGGTTTATTTTCTCAATTATTACATTTTTCTTTGTATACTTTATCCTCCTAGAAATAAGTTTATGGAGTTAAATTGAAACTTCTTGCGAACCATAAATTGGCTATTTGTAAAAGAAAGTTACTTGGAAGACATGTCCTTTGTGTAGAACAGGACACTTGGCAACTGCAGAATGGTTACGTTGTTTTTTTTTCAAAAATACCTTAGTCAAATTAATAATTAGCAGTTACGGTGCGAGCGTGTGACTGACACTGAAATGCCGAGAAATTAAACATCGATTTTCGACAGTATATTTTTGCTGCAATTATTTTTTGTTATATACAGGATGTCTCGCAATGAATGGGTCATAGAAAAATCGTAGATTGTAGATGTTAAAATAATAACATAGTAAAATGTAACCAGTTTAAGAGTGATGAAAATGAAAATTTATTTTTGAGAATATGTAAAAATTATCAAACGGTTGAAGTTATTGGAGCAAAAATTGATACCAGTATATTTTTTAGGACGACAAATCTAAATTTTACAACTATTTTTGGATTACTCATAGAGGGCACCAGTTACAGATACATGGATGGATACAGTCACTGCAGTTTTTTCATAAATAAATTATGAAAGACGAAACTCTTCTAAGTAGAAAAGGTAAACCTACCTACTTCATTGATCTCGCTCCCTAACCTCGTTTTCAAGATATAATTGTTTTAATTTTGTATTTAGTGATAACTAAATCGATTACCTACCAGTGAAACATTAAATTTATTAACACATCAATAATAAAATTAATAACTTAATTAAGTTAGTTTATAGGGAAATTCCAACTCGGGACGAATTACTACAGCAAATTTAACGTTCTGGTTATTTAATTAGACCTAGTGAAGGTATTTTTTTCGGAGTTCAACGTCATATGACAAAATCTACAAGAAAGTCAATTCATGTTAATGGTGGACATTTTCAGTACCTTCTCATATAGATTATTAATTAATAATAGGTAATAAATTAAAGAACAGTTTTTGTTGTTGTGTTAATGAATTTGTTGTTTCACTGGCAGGTAATTGATTAAATTTTTAATTAAATACAAAATTAAAGTGCGTATATCTCGAAAACGAGGTTAGTCAGTGAGATCAATGAAGTATCTATATCGTTCTTCGTAATTTATTATCAATCCGACCCAACTGTTGAAAATAAAAAGAATAGCGCCCTCTACAAACAATCTGAGAATAGTGTTAGTTCAGATTTCTCGTTCTAAAAAACACAATGGTACCAATTTTAGCTCCAACAAATTCAACAGTGTTCAAATTATTACGTATTTTAAATGTTAAAATGTTACAGAAGCTCAACTACCTATTTAGTTTGTTCATTATGTTTCGGTTTGCGTTTGAATTTATAATATTTGTAATACCTTTACTTTGACGTTTTGTAGAACATTCCAGGCCATCTTCGATTTGGTTCATGACACGTTGTCAAGACCGCGGAAACTTCGAGAAAACCAAAAATATGTATAAGGGGATCAGTTTCTTCGCCACAGTTCAGCTTATATTGAGCTGTCGAACGCAACTGACAAACATCAAAGAAAAAATTTGACAGTTGTGAATTTGTTTGAAGGATATTGTTGTAAAATCAAGTAGTGATTATAAAGTTTTTTTTTGCTACGTGATGTATTTCAGGGTGAAGTCAACATAGAGGTTACAATATTTTCAATTTCAACAGTGTACCTCTTAAACGAGCTACATTTTACTAGGCATGTTTAGCTAATTCTTATTATTGTGACGTCTACAGTATACTGTTTCTTCATGACCCATTCTTTGCGGGACACTCTGTATCACGAATTTAGTTCTGTATCAGAAAAATATAAGAGGGGTGAATAGCTTTGTACAAAAATATAGTTGAATGCGGATTTTATGTCGAATATGTTGTTAGTGCATAATTATGATGAATCTGCATGAAGTGAAAATGTAGTTTTGGCAGTGTGCAACGAAAGATTGAGGAATGAATACAAAATACTGCAGCTAACCGGATTAGCTGTCATCTATCTATTGTCATAGGCGCCGACTTTCCGTAGGAGAAGAGGGTTTTACCCCATTTTTTAAACATCGAGCTAGAATTCCGAAATAAATGTTTTATTGTCTTTTAGACCTCCCTGAGCACGTGGTTAAAATTTTTGTACTTAGTCATAGTTAATCCTGTATACAAGAGCTTCCTTTCTATGTAATTATTAGAAATGTTGCAGTTGATGTTCTTATTGTTACGTATTCAGTATTTAATAATTCAACTTGCTAGTCCTTTCCCAATATTTATAATGAAGGTAAAGGATTCTCGAAATTGGTTAATCATTCAACTCTGATAATCTGAGTAATAAGTTTAAAATATTTCTATTATTGAAAATTTAAATTGATTTTGTGATGTTTTTGTGTGTTGTGTAGCAACTAAAGAAATACTTATCCACAGTGAAATTTATGCTTTTATAGCAAATTTGAAGGCAATAGTGTTTTCTTTTAAAAATACCCATTATTGTTAACATTGATTCAGACATTTAAAACATGTTTTCTCAAAATTATATGGGTATTATAAATATTGTAGTTGGTTTGTATTATCAATTGTTTGTTAAAAATTAAAAAAGTTCTAACAATATATTATTCCGCTATTTATTTTTTTGTATATTCTGCATAAAAAGTGGCACGTATTTCGATTTTAATAAACCTGGATAGATTATATAATATTAAAATTTTAAAATGCAGGATACGTTGTTATATTTGTGACCAATATTGAGCAGCTGATAAAAGTTAAGCGGTTCATTTCAACAATTAAATTTTGTTGGCAGCACATTGATTTAAAATATTATTATGATATACCTAATGGCGCTGCGCGTGGTTAAATAATCTGTAGCTAATAATGACGTCATCTGTAGAAAAGTATATAAAATAATGTGGTTCATAAATGGAGTGACTTAATTTATGGGATTTTTGTGGGTATTATTTTTATTATTTGGAAAAATTACACGCAATATTCTACTTGCCATGCAGGTATTGCTTTATACAAACATTTAAATCTGTTTGTTGTGTTTCCTAAAATTCAGTCATTTAAACCCATCTTACCCTTTTAGCGGAAATAAATATAGACACTATTAATAATTACAATCACGTTTGTTTACAATGTGCATACATGTGCATTTTCCAGCTTTATATCGAAACATTGCGTACTACAAGCCTATTCTATAGATTGCTCTATTGTTTTATGGGATTAGCTCATTAGAAGATACACATTATGTCCACGGCTATAGTGGAAAAATTGATACTATTTTACGAGAAAACGGCATTTCTGGTTAAAATTGTTGGTTGTCCTAATTTGGCCTAAATTGGTTTGCTTTGATATACATGGAAATTAAAACAAGTATATTCTTCATTTAACAGGGAAAAAATGGTATTTTTGATGAAAAATTTCGCAATTTTGAGAAAATTATTTTTTACATAATACTGTAGATGCCAAATTAAAGTACTATATGCAAAAATCCTTTCTTCTCGTAAAATGAAAGTCAAAGTAGGCCGATATATGCACAAATCAACATGAATACATAACTTTCAGTTCTAAATAATTTTCCTTATTATATTTATTTTGCATTGTGAAAAACAAAGGCATTTATTCCAGAACGTGTTTAATATTTGTTGATTTCAGTTCTCCATGCCATCAGTATTTTAAAAACAAGAAAAATTCTAATTAAGAATAAGTTTCTATCTCTTAAGCTGAACAATCAAATTATTTCTCTTTTACCGTATAAATGATCAAAACAACGAATATATTTTTTGTACTATCACTTAGTTTATACGGTGGTAAGGAATTTAATATTAATTGTTATCCTATTCAATTAAATCCTATAGTTTACGGCCAAAAATTAAGAGAGTGACTCATGTTATAAACCTGCTCACAATTTATAACAGTCAACACAAAGAAATATACGTGCAGCTTGTATATTTTTTATATAAAATCGTGTGCCGGATATTTCTGAGACCGTACCCGATTACGCAGCTTCTGCTGCAGTAAGTACGCATGCGCTGTAGCTTTTTACTGGCTGCGATGGATTGACGGATCCACCTGTTCCATTTCCAGTGCTATCACGGGCGGGTATATCGTTCGGGCTGGCAAAATTTCGGGTATACTCGCGACAAGAATTCAGACGTCTTACGTCAGACGAACAAATGAATAATTCATTATATTTTCATCAAAATATTTAAGAAACTACAACTGATAGTAGTAAAACTATATACTACACTAAAAGTTTGCATTATGTATCTATTGCACTGAATTTCAAAAAACGGTTGTTTTTAACGCGAACAAATATCGAAAATTACGTTGACAATAAAAACAAATGTGTAACGTCAGCCGTGACGTAAGACGTCTGAATTCTTGACTTGAGTATATATCTTTTTGCTAATTTAATTATGAATCCAATTAATTTTATTAGTGATCTTGTGTTCTTACGAATGGAGAATAATTTAAGCTCTACAGCGTGTTTTCAAAATCGTCCTAATTTAACAAATGAGGAATATCGGGTGATGACATGTATGAAGAGTTTAGAGCGCGAGATCAAAATTTGAGTGTATGTGATGTTGAAATATGTATTTCATTACCAAAATTGTACGTGAGCATATGTATGCATAGTTCAAATAAAAAAGTGGTGAAGAAGTACAACTGTAAAACGGAGAATGATGGATACTCGCGGAAGGAAGATGGAATTTTTAAAATGACAAAAAAATTCGATTGCTATATCTTACAAGATGAAACTTTATCTGTATAAATGAAATCGAAAAGAGTATACTGATAGAAAAAAACGAAATAGTGATATGGCGAAGAAACTATTTAAAATAAATATTACAAAATCTGGATCGAAGAATAAATTATATTTTGTCAAAACATGGAAGCATGAAGGTTATACGGAGAGCCGTACGATATGATATAATAAGTGTTAATATGTGACCGTTATAGTAACAGTTCTGGTAACCAATAGTGTGTATTTATTCTAAAGCCTTTTGTCCTTTTGAATGCGGAATTCGCAAATATTTGCGCGATTTATTTACTGGTGGGAATATCTCTGTTTGTAACAAAGTTTGTTAACAGTTTCTATCATTTTCATCATGAAACTGCCGTGGTAGATTGTCAGAAGCTTGAAACAAATTTATTAACACCACATAATAATAAAAGAAGCAATAGTATTTGTAGTGTTTCAGAGTTTCGCGAATTTTGTCAAATGTTGAGATTTTCCCGCCACAAATTAATTAAACAGAAGTTGCAAAACTCGTGCAAAAATCCGTGAATTTCGCGTCCATGAGGGCAAGGCTTAAGTGTGATATGCGCGGGGTGCGCATCAGATAATTTGTAGAGAGAATGGCACAGGTGGCACATTTAAAGTAAATGGTTAATGTGCTAGGTTCAGTCGACGTCAACTTATTTTTGATAATTTTGTGTGCTTTAACTGCCACCAGTATCTTCCGTACTCATCTCTATGTTGTGAATTAGTCACTCTCTATTATTTTCGACCTTGGGTAATTGATAATGCAAGATAAAAACTGTAAATTTTGAAATAATTTTTATTATCTAACGCCTCGAAATTGACAAAAACTGTTAAATCGCTGTTTTTACTAAAAATAATGGATGTTATGCAATGCAATTATTTTTGTCATTTTTGTATATCTGATCGCATTCAAATTTAGTACGTCTATGCAATGTTGCTCATAGCGATTAGTCACTCTCTAGATTTTTGGCTGTTAACCGATTACCAAAAACTTTAAATGGAGAAACGTTTCGGAATTTCTTATAAACAATTTTACCCCTTTCATTTAGAAAATATACCCACACTTACATAGGTACACTTTTTTGAAGTGAAATGTGATTTACGCACAATGGTGCTTCTCATTTTACAATAAATGTTTGAGCTCATCCGCATGATCACACTTTTTTGCAACTAAAAGATATGTATAAGCTATGAAAGTTCTGAAAGAGATTTCAAGAATTTATTTAAAACAGTTTTATCAGAAAAAAATTTTGACAACCAAGTAATATACAAAATAGTATACAGTTTTAGGCATTTGTGTAACTCGATAACTGACATTAACTCGATCAGGAAAATACTTTTACATTTATATTTCATATGTCAATTTTCTTCTTAATCGTTCAACGTTTTTCCGTTTTATAACCGATTATTACTATTTTTAAAAGGGAACGAATTAAACGCTCTTTAAATTATTTAACTGCACGATACATTTTCCGAATAAAATAATATAGAAATAGGATATTTTATTTGAATGCACGATACATTAAGAAATATTTGGTAAACATAATACCTGTTCGGTTAAAATTATAAATTCTCAGAGAAAAATGTATTCGCAAACTGGAAATAATAGCTGCACGAGGGAAAAAATACATATACGATAAAAACAACAAATGCTCTCTAAACATATAAATGTGTTCATCACAAATAATACTTGCTAGTTAAAAATAATAAATGCTCGGTAAAAATATTAATTGTTCGATAAAACTATTCACCGCCGGATAAGAATATTAAAAACTCGTTAAGAATATTATATACTCGGTAAAAATATTAAATATTTAATGAAAATATTAAATGAACCGTTAAATATATATATGCAGTAAAAATAATAATTACTCTCTAGAAAGTGTAAATGCACAGTTATAACAATTATTTGCAGAAAATAAATTATTAAGTTTGAAAAATTGACTGTAGGTTAGGTTTAGGTTAAACAACGAAATCAGCCCGGGACAGTCGTTTGTTCATTTCACTGCTTGCAAATCATTCTATTGCGCACACGCGCTTTTAGATTCAAATCTGCGAACCAACATTAAATATCGTGCATAAAGTAATGAACACTTGAAATTTGTATTGTGTAAAATTAATAAAATATCAAAGCATACTTTTAAAACTTATCGTGCATTTAGTATTTTTATTATGCAAATGCTATTTAAATACCGAGCATTCATCATTAGTAGTCAAGCATTTCTCCTATGTTATATTGCAAAATATATTAAAATATCGAGCACTTTATTGGGACCCTTTTTAAAAACCTTTGGCGTCTCCTAATGCTTACATAAAGGCAAATTGCCATAAATCGTCATATAAAACGTGAATTTTGGTACACAGGTTCAGAGGCACTTTCTTATTGAATGGTTACATTTTCAGCAAGATCAGAGAACCTACTGCAATCGATAGTATGTTTATTTCTTAGTACGACTCCTCATATACACTCACACATTGATACGGATGGGCTCGGATCTAATAAGGTTGTCGATAAGTTCTTGGGATATCTCATTAAAAGCTAACATGAAGTCTAGCATTGTCTTGCTGGAAAATGGTGTTTTACATGGTGTGACGATATGTAATTACATATGGCTCCATCACTTCTTGGATGCAGCCTTGGGTTGTTACTCACATACCTTAACGTCTATTGTGTGAGGGACATGACGCTCTCTGTCAAATTGTGGATAGCGTCTTTCACCACGTCGCTTCCCCAGGCGGAAATGGAATTTCACTTAAGATCACTAGATTATATTCTTGGTCCCACGGTATCCTCTCTTTGCACAATTGTAAACGGTTACCTGAAATTCATTTTTACTTTTACTGAGAGAAGTAAACATGTAAAAATTATCATAGTAAAATGATATTTAATGGGTGCTTATTTTTCTTTGTCATGTACCTAGTATATTTTGACATTAAGACTATAGACTGCAGATGACCTTGGGGAGAGGATTGACCGTTCGATATTTGACCCATTCCCCTCAATAACAAGGTTTTCAGGTTTCTCTCACTCCTGCAATATGCTGGTTAGGGTCCACCAACATAAGTTGTTTCTGCGCGCAAATGCGGCCTGCTTAATAATAATAATAATAATAATAATAATAATAATAATAATATTTTATTTTTTTATACTGGAAGGAAAATAATAATAATAATAATAATAATATGCCCCCTCTCTCCCGCACCAGTCTCTGACTTCTGGGCAAATATTCGTTATTGGAACGAGGACTAGAGATATTATTATTATAGAACAATTTTTGTTGCTAAAATCTTGTCTTAATTTAGTAGATTAAAGATGGAACACCCTGTGTCAAAATAGTTTAATTTTAGGATTTGCAGACAATAAATAATACGAAATGCACTTTAATAATCACGTCTAAACTATTAAATTAATAGGTAAATTGTCTCCCCCTTTGTGGATCAATCTAAGCATAAATTGTATTTGTCAAGCAGAGTGTAATCATGCAAAGCGTGAACCATTAAATAACAATAAAAGTGTTTAACCCTGATTTACACTGCGGTTGTGAGAGCTGTGGAAGCCTTTTTGGTCGATTAACGATTTTATATTTATGCAATGATACTTCTCATCTACAGATTTGCCCTATTTTCTAAAAATTTCGAATTTTAGCAAATGAAATCGTTCAGAGGTAACATACTGTCATAAATGAGAATTCGTAATCTATAAAAATTCCCCAAGTAAAATATATAGCTAAAAAGAAATTAATTGCCGTAAATATTTTTGTTATCTGGTGTAGGTGTTATAAATATTACTACATCTATATTACTGTCTAATACATTTTTTTCGCAATTTTTACAAGTTTGACCGTGGCATCCTGCGCAATAATCGGAACATTTTAATCCGTGTTTTACACAACTACAAGATTTTGTGCAGTCTTTTGTACATTTACAACTGATGTCTCGTAATATACTGTCAGGAACTAGTTGGTCTATAATTTATTGTTACATCATTAACCGTTACGCCGCATACCCTTCCCAATTTTGGAAGTTAATATCTCAACATCTACTGGACCGAATTGGACGATTTTTTTTAAAAAAGAAGCGTCTCTCCGAGTACTATTTTTCTATAGTTTCCGATTTTTTCCCACTCGCAAATCCCGCTTCACAGGCTTATTTATTTAAAAGCCAAAATTTTCAAACTTTTTAAAACCGCTCAAAAAATTATTAAAAATTGAAAAATAGTTAAGATAGTAATAATTGTATATGATAGTTTAAGGGTCCAAGAAAGTGTAAAAGCGCGGGCGCAAAAAATATTCATAACTTTTAGCCTGGCACAAAATTAAAAAAAAGGTATTTTTTCCAGGTAGGTTACTTAACAATTGCATTATGCAAAAACTGTCAGTCGGGTCTTAATCGGCCTTACGGCTCTCGTTTTGTATTGAAGTCAAGTACTTTAATTTAAAATTACCTTGTTTTTTTACCTACTTTTTTTGCACTTTCGAGCATTTTGCAGCGAACATTTCAAATCTGCGGATATCGGATCAACTCTATCTTGTAGAAAATTTAATAATGAACTTTATAAGATTATAAGTATACATTTTTTCTCTAAAATGCATACTTACCGAGTTATATGCGATTGTTTCCGGAAAAAAACGCGATTTTCGCTTTTTTTTCACTTTTTCGTTGTTTATGCAAATAGCACACCTTTTCAAGCTGGCGCACCTCGATATTTTCAATAAGTATACCATTCCCGAGCGATTCCAATAGTTATCTAAGTTACGTCACGTTAGAGCCATGCCAATCTGTAACCCTCCTGGCCTATGTGTATTTTGTGTAATTTTAATAACTCTAAAATATAAAATATTATTATTGCATCAGTGGGAGTCAACTCTAAGCGCTTATATGAAGGTTCATCCATCAATTCATTCAATAATGGTTATGACCGTATCGTGCTAGATTGAGTGCGTAAATTTGTCTTATGTTTGTGTTATTTCATGAGTGGGTATGGCCTGCTTCTATTTCTTTTTTATTATTCAAGTTTTGAGTGTATTTCTTACCATTTTGTGGTTTTACAGCACATAGGTTATTCTACATATATGTAAAGTGTTATGTTTTTATATTTTTATTGTAAAGTAAACCGTTATTGTATCTTTATTGCAGATCAAAATTCAGCATAAATATACATGTAAAGACACAAACAATTACATACAGTATTTCAGTTAGTCGAAATATGTTCAATAAACTACTTAACTATGCATGCAAGGAAATCGATATTATGCAACACAAGTTACACAGTAGTATTCAAAATACTCATTTCACTTTTAATAAGGAGGGTACTGTGGCTCAATTTTTTGCGACAAAGTGTACAGTGCCTTGTCATGTTTAAGACACGTTCCTTTAAATAGTTTTTTGTTGAGACGTACCTACTTATGTATAAATCTCAATTTTGGAGGGTATGAAATTGCACAGTAAACGTTAATAAATAAATATTAATCAATGTTATTGTGCAACAAATTGTATGAAAACAGGACAGTGGCTAATGAAAAATATACCTATTTGTTTCATTACTGAACACGAAAATATTTTTATTTATTAAAAGTAGACGAAATGTATTAATATTGTCAATTTATCTATACATAGTGAGTCAGAAAGAATGGGTCAACACTAGAAACAAGATACCAAAATATTATGTTTGAGCTCGTCATGTCTTATACAAGTTAGTTATATTCGTTAAATGCAAAATTGTTTCATCATCATATAGTTGCTGGCAAGAATGATCTACTATTAGTTCCGGAATAAACACTACTAAGATAATCAGCAAAAGTATTCACAACAGATTCCGGAGAATCAAAGGTATTATTGGTACCTATAGGTAACTGAACCAGGTATTCTAGAAGTGCCCTTCTTTTGTTGCATATATGACCAACACTTGGTAGAGTCAGTCGCCACTGAATTTTGAACATTATCTAGATGCTTTTTATAGGCATGACTTATTTCTGATTTTATCAGAGATCTCAACCGATGTTTTGTATCTCCAGCTGTATATAAAAATACTTTATTAATAAAATACTACAATATGATATCCTTTATTCTATCTTATTAGTTTCTTCAGAAAACTATGTTCGTACTTTGTAAAGGAAAGTCGAAAAAAGGTCTTGAATTATTACTTGAATAAAAAAGTTTGTTCCAACTAGGAAACGTAAAACAAAATATAAGTTGATACACTTCGAAGTCTCCGTGACCGCGGAGTTTCATTATTTAAGAAGTCAACTAATATATTAAAGTTACCACCCTCTGCTTGAACTGGCATTTAGCGTAATGAATATTTAAAGTGTCAAGTTGTACATCTGAGATCTTTAGCAGATCTTTTAGGGTGCAATTTATTTATAAAGTTCTCACTTCTAGAACACATTTTCTTCTTATTTCACAATCTAAAATGTTATGCTTCGATACGTTTCTCTACTTCCGCATCACTTTGTCTGAATCCATATTTTATAAGAACTGGCTTCGATTTTCCATATTCACTTGTTGCCTAACATTGCCTTATCCGCTCTGTTTTCTTTATCATCACTCTATTAAAGCCTCGGTTTTACGTGGAACTCTTATTTTTTCTAACGTCAGATTAGATTTCTGAACTGCTCTACTGTAAAATTCATTTTATGAACCAATATTCTTTCTACTGCGAGGAAACAAATTGCAATGCACTACACAATCCATTTTATTTGGCCAATAAGGATAAGCGGGTTTCAATGCTTCGTAGAGTATCATTAATATATCCTGCTTCAATTAGATCCATTGATAAAGGATGGCTGGGAATGCTACTTAAAGGATACTATGAGTTCAATTTGTTCCTCTGGAATTACACATAAAGCTCTAATCTCGTCAAGCGAAGTATTAAAAAGAACACATTTGTACAGGGTGTCCCAAACTCGACGCCCAAATGATATTACGGGGTAATGAAAATTATTACTGAAAATTTGAAGAATGGAGTTCAAACGGTATGGATTGAGGTGCATTTTGTACCAAAAACTAAAGTTTGAGATATTTCGAACAAAACATATTTTTTCGATAAACTTTTATTAAAAAAAAAATCTCTATATATTTTCATTAAAAAGTTATGATAAGAAGTAAAAATAATAATTACAACGTCAAAGTTACTTGATCGGACATTCTGTGGAAAACAATTGATCGAGTTACATTATTATACCTAATGTTTAATTGTCATCCAAGTGTCAAAGAAGTACTGCTTAGCGCTTCCAAGCATTTACAGATAGGGTAGTTAGGAATTTTCAGTGTCTCTTCGATTATTTGTAATAATGGTATCACACACAGAAAAAGTTGATATGTTACTAATTTATGGAGAATCTCAGAAAAATTCTAGAAGAATAGAGAAAGATTTCCTGAAAGTCACATCCCTGACCACAAAATGGTTGTCAGACTGGAAAGAAACTTACGAGGCAATGAAAATGCATTTTCGATTCGAAAGGGAAAGTCGATAAGAAAAAGAGTTCGAGGTGACTGTACCACTGCACAAGTAGTACAATATTTTGAGAACCACCTGCGAAATTCAATAAGGCAAGCTAGTCACGAGCTAAATTTGAAAACATCTTCGATTCACCGGATATTAAAAGTTAATAGTTACCATGATTTTAAAATACATAACTTGGAATATTTATCTGAAATTCATCTAGAAAGAAGATTGAGTTTCCTTGCACAAATCACGGTAGCTGCTGAAATATTCCATCATATTCTTTGGACGGATGAAAGCCGTTTTGTAAGTAATGGCTTACCAAATAAAAAAATTAACATTATTGATCCATTGAGAACCCATAGTTTGTTAACCCTATACAAAATCAAGAACATTTTGGTGTAAATGTGTGGTGTGGTGTCATTGGATGTCATCTCATAGGACCGTACAGAAGTAAACTTTCTATACACTACAAAAGGCAATTTATATTACATACATATATTATAACATACAGGGTGTCCCGTAAATCCACGTAAATACTGTAGGGGAGGATTCTACGGCTTAATTTAAGGGAGGTCTTTCCTATATTTTGTTCGATTTGAACCCTCCCTGCAGAGATATTCGCGTTGGTGGGGTTTTCATTTTTTCTCAAAAACGGCAGAACCTAAAATTTTGAAATTAGGTACGCGTGTTCTACTGATGGAACTACCTGTTAGCAATAAATTTTTATTTTCACTCTTTACTTCGAAATGGTTGAAACAAACAACCCTTCCTGATGTTTCGGTCAGAACTTGTTTCTAGATGGCTATGAATCAAAATTACGATTTTATGGACCTATGAATTTAGAAACTTTCGCTCTTTCAATTTTTCCAAAAAATTTATACTTTCTGGGCAAAAAAAAAAATTTCTTATCAATTACCACCCTTTCAAACTGGAAATCATAATAAATAAAAACACATGGGAGGCGTGTGTCATTTTAATGATTAATTGTTGTAGAGTGTCATTGGCAGTTCCATAGTTTTCAAATGCATGTCTGCATATTCCCGATTGCTAAAAACGTTCTACATCTTGTTAACAACGATAATTATTAGATTAGGCACAATTCGTTTAACAGGACCGGTGAAGCGTAAATTATTATCAATACAGAGAAGTTTGTAAAAATAACAAAATCTGTTTTTTAATGGTAGATGGATAATATTGGATATCTGACCGTAGTTTCAATTAGGATAAACTTTTCTTAATAACGACTGTCGATATTATAAAAAATAAGGGTACTTTACTCTTGAGCAAAATTAACATTTTTCATTTTAAGGTTTAGGCCATGCAGAATAACTGTTGAGTATGAAATTCCCTGATTAAATGCGGATTAGTATCGGAGATGCATTCGTCGGAGAAACATGTATTGTAGAGAAGATTTGGATTCAGCAGAAGTTGTTCACTAAAGTATTCGCAAAATTGGTTACGGCGATCAAAGTTATCTTCATGTAACTCTTGAACCAGCGTCATCTTAAATAGATGAAACTTGTGTTTTTTCAAAATTCGATGAACACTGGAACGGGATACGCCAGAAGCTTGAGACACAGTTATAATCGATTGCTTATTATCCATCTGTACATGACCCAAAACTGCCACTTCAACTGCTTCATTTCGAACTGGCCCAATTACTTCACGTTTCTTGTTTAAAAGCAAACCTGTTGCAACAAATTTGTCAATCAGGTGTTTAACGTACTGGTGGTTTACATTTTTTTCAGGATGATTGGCATTAAAAATTGGTGCTGTAGCTTTAGCGCAATCGTGATTTCGATAATAAATTGCAACAATTTCTACTCTTTCCGCGATAGAATAAACCATTTCGAACACACGTTAATACTTTCAATAACGGCTGAAACTAACGATTTCTTGGTCACAAGCAAAAAACACCGACTTTTTTGTAGTACTGATTTTTTCTTATTTTGAAAAGGTCTGAATTCCTATAAACTTAAATATCTTCTACTAATAACTATTTTAGTATCTAGTTTTATTTGCTTCAGCTTTTTTATTTCATTTCTGACTTTTTGTAAACTGATAGACACATCAATAACAATTAGGTAATGCGGTCATGTGTAGTAGATGAAAAACTTATTAGTGGTGGACATTTGTGTAGAAATTACTACGCGTAAGTTGGTTTGTCATCTTTTCGTTTGTAACCAATAATTCTGTCAAATCTCAACCGATTTCTAAAAACGGTACGTCACTGTATTCGCAATGAAAAGGGCTCTAAAATGATGTGCCACAAGTGGGGTAGTTGCATTTGAAATTTTTAAGTTGGGGTTGCTAGGCATTAGGGGGATGAACATATCGAGTTGACTTGACTGTCAAAAGAGCTCCCCCCAAGAACAAAAATCGACGGGGCTCAGCGAATTTTTAAATATTATTCGGTTTTCCAATTATAGGGGGGGTCAAATTTTCGTTGTGATACCCTGTATACAGCAAAATAACAATGTAACAATTACAAAATGAAATATTAATATCAACAAATAAGAATATATGATTGGTGACAATTATATTGTTTTTTTTTTAAATTTTAATATGATATAAATATGATAATTAATATAATTATGATAAAGCTAAAGCTGTTTAAACTGTTGATACAGCTTACTCAGTTTGTATGTGGTTCCTTGTTTGCTGAGTTTGCTGAAACATCATATACCTGTCTTTCTAACCAATGTTCGATAACAGCATTGGTTACCTGTGTAAGTCACTAACTGATTATGACAGTCCTAAATTAAAATTATCATCAATACATGTCTGGTAACTATCTTATGTTAAAAATAATAATATTGCAAATACTAGAACTAATTCACCTATTAAAAAATAAAATTAGGAAGCAGCGTTTCCAAATCACCAGTCGCAAAACTAACAAAACGATTATTGAAGAATTCGTATTTTTAAATTTAATAGAAGCAGATGAACCTAGAAGAACATATAGATCACCTACTGTAATATATGTTAACAAAAAAAAAATGCCAAAAATGAGGTAAAACAGGCAAAAAGCCAGTTCAAGAATATATACTCGAATGTGAATTGGGTCATTTCAGAAGTTCGAGAATTTGTTATTTTTCAACCTCATTCGTGTGTACATTCCAGTTTCACCAAGTATTTATATTTAGTAGTAGTCTGATTAATATTCAAAATTACCTAAAAATTTGTAAGTAACTGCCTGACGATATAGACATAAAATGTATTTGGTTTTAAATGTGGGATAAACATTTATCAGATTAGAAGTATTTTTTACTGTGGAAGAGAATTTTGTAGAAAACAATATACCTACAGGCTGTTCCATTAAAAAATTCGTATGTTTGGGTCATATTTTAAAAGAGACAGCATGTAGAGAAATTACACCACTGAACTGAAGGTAAATAAGTATATCATAAACAATTTTCACTATTCCGATATTTCAGCTATTCTCTGAAATACGAAGAAACCTTTAAAAGTGGTTTTTTTATTTACATTCAAGGGCAAAAAAAACGCAATAGTGAAATTTTTGGTAAAGTTTGAAGCGTCACAACTTTTTTGTTTTTAGGCTGATTTTCATAATTTTTTTATAAAACTTTAGATAAAATGATCAACTTTAATCCACGTATTTAGTCATTTGATAAATGTTGGCCTTTTAGTCATTATACAGGGTTAATTGAAAGGTTGCTTCATGACCTTAATTTTAAAACGCCCTGTGGAATAATTTCGTTACCAAATTTCTTTAAAAGGTCAATATTCATTAAGAACCATTAATTTCCTACAATTTGTTTTTTGGTTCATGTCTTTATGTGCATTGGTTCATTTTTAAGAGCAAAATAAACATGTCACTACTTTAAAAGAAATTTGTTTATTTTTTGACGAGAGGGCCTTGCTCATTGTTACCCTAAATGTCAGTTTAGGAGTTTGGTCTAAAAACTTACAGACCAGCAACTGGATCAAAACTACTTCGGCGTCACCGAGTAGCTAGGCTGCAGTTTGCCACTGAACATTTGAATTGGAACTTAGAACAATGGCAGAATGTTCTTTTTAAAGACGAACCCAGATTCTGCTTACATTCTCCAGATGGACGGAAAAGGGTATGGAGAAGAGCCGGAGAAAGATTTGCAGAGTGCACATTTAGTCTCTGTCTGAGTCATGGAGGAGGGTGTGGGGAGGAATAACTCGAGAGGCCCGCACTGACTTGGTTGTCGTTGCTGCATCGTTGACTGCTCGCCGATATATAGACAGGATATTAGCCAATCACGTTATACCTTTCGGTGTAACTGTCGGTAATGACTTTATCCTCATACAAGATAATGCGCGGCCCCATACAGCAAGATGTGTCACACAATACCTGGCGGAAGTTGAAATAAACAAAATGAACTGGCCATCATGTTCGCCTGATTTTAACCCCATAGAGCAGTGTGGGATATGCTAGGTAGGCGAGTCAGAGATCGTGAAGTACCTCCCGCTGCGGTAAATGAGCTCCGTTTAGCCCTTCAGGAGGAATGGCAAAATATTCCTCAAGACGCTATTCGTAACTTAATAGACAATATGGACCGCCGTATGCAGGCAGTTTTAGAGCCAGAGGTGGCAATACAAAATATTAGGTTAAGTTTAAAAAAAATGTTTATTTAGGTTACTTAAGTTGAAGTTGAATTGGTTTGTTAAAAAATAAACAAATTTCTTTTAAAGTAGTGACAATAGTTTATTTTGCTCTTAAAAATGAACCAATGCACATAAAGACATGAACCAAAAAACAATTTGTAGGAAATGAATGGTTCTTAATGAATATTGACCGTTCAAAGAAATTTGGTAACGAAATTATTCCAAAGGGCGTTTTAAAATTAAGGTCATGAAGCAACCTTTCAATTAACCCTGTATAATGACTTAAAGGCCAACATTTATCAAACGACTAAATACGTGGATTAAAGTTGATCATTTTATCTAAAGTTTTATAAAAAAATTATGAAAATCAGCCTAAAAACAAAAAAGTTGTGACTCTTCAAACTTTACCAAAAATTTCACTGTTGCGTTTTTTTTACACTTGAGTGTATATAAATTTGGCCGTTTAGGTATTTAAAAAAGGAAGAGGTTTATGAAGATTCTTAGTGCGGCTTTTTAAGTGTCTGTCGAAAAATAGCCCATTGTTGTAAAAGCCGCATCCTTCTATCTCTTGTAGTCTCCGACCTGTACATTATAAGTTATTAACCAAATTTAAAAGGTTAAAATATATGCATTTTCTGAAGACAAGTATTTGAAATATTTTGCAGGATGTTAAATTAAGACGGAATATATTAATAAACAAATTCCTTTGCAACTAAACATACGACTAAAATTAACACAAAAATAACTAGGTATGTTATATTCTACGAATTTAATATTCTATAGCAACCAGTTAAATTGTACTTATGGTGTACAATGCATAGTGCAATGTACGTATGTATGAGTATAATATTATAGCATAATAGTGAAACGATGTCCTGATATAATAATTATATTATATTCTCTTAATAACCATTATTGTATAAACTTGATAAATTGATACCTTGACAGGCTAGATGCGTGATTATTACACATATAGGCAGTAATTGTACTATACATTTAATTGTAATATTTTACAAGATATCTGAAAATAGCAACTATTTCAAAAGAAAAATAAACCTTTCTTTAAATATATTCATAGAAGAAATAGCATTTGTTTCCTAAAAATATAAAGGGCGTCCGTAGTGTAACTTCCATATTTTCAATATAAAGGAAATATAAACAATAGTCTTGTGCGACATCAAACAATGAGTTTCAAATATATTTAAAAAAAGAATGTATAAAGTCCTATTTGATAACAGTCATATTAATGATTATGCGCAAAGTTGTATATACCGAAAAATAAATAGTGTGTCCTTAATGATGTAAACATATTGCATTAAATTCAATTCAAACAAAATATATGTAGGTATAATGCTAAATTTTACAGCTATAGTAAATGTTCAGAATGCTCTCGTTCTATTCTATTGTTTTGATTATCGATATTATTTCATATTTTCGGACTAATGGCAAACATTTTATCACTAAATGCTTTTTCGTATTCAGTTTCACTGAAATGTTGTAACCTTTTTATATAACTCCATAAATAACTTTAAAATAAATATATCTGGTGATCGAGTAGTTCAACAATTTGATTCATCTCTTCGAATCCTACCTTCTTCCGATTTTTTATTTACTTGAGTTGTTGGAGTCTTAGAAATTATTTTTCTTTTATTCCCCCATCAAACTAAATCAAATAAACACTATAGCAACTAACCAGAATACAAATGAAATTTAATTAATTTATTCTCTGAACGTTTTTATTAGTGGCATAATTCTAGTTTTTCTTTAGTTTAATTGGATATTTTGCTACACTTCCGAAAATATAAAGATTAATTGAATACTCAGGAGGAGTCAAAGGGATCAGTCAGTTATTTATGAAACTAAGTTTGCCTAACCACAAAATCTCACACTGAAAAAGCTGATAAGTAATAAATAGCAAAAATCAGATCACTGTCCCGCACTTTCGTATTTTTCTTGTTTCTTGATATAACTATAGCCAACCATGGTAATTATTTACTGAACAGTTTGACACACACTTATCTCCGTTCAACAAAATAATCGCGTTCTCTTTTAATTTTCTTTTTGTTGCATTGTCTTCCTTCTCTAAAATTTTTGCAGAACTCCATTGAATTAAATGACGGTTTTCCGAAGCATGTTCGTAATTTTTTGATTTTTTAAATATCTGTTTTTTTATATAATTTTTATGTTCCTCAGCTCTAACATTAATAGGGCGAGACGTTTTACAATATAATGTTTATTCCATTAACAAGGTATGCTGTCGATGCAATTTTTTTAATTTTGTATCCCATTTTTGGACGTGTTGTTTGATAAAAAGGATAGTAAAGTATCAGTTGTATGAAAAACTGTTCTAATATCAAATTTGTCACTGATTCTTCGTAATCTTTCTGATATTTAATAGGTATAAAAAATGAATGCGATTTGCTTCTGAAAACTATCTATAAAGTACGTCTTCCAGAAAAATCTGGTACTGTTCACTTTTGCATTGATTGCATATAATTAGAGTCCAGTAATTAGTTGTTGGACAAGTTTGATTTTTTTACTAGATCTGGTATCTGATTTTCTACCAGCACCACCTGTGCCAACTGACAATGTACGGAGAGAATGTATTTATTTTAGGAAACACCAGAAGTATATCATATTTCTAAAATTAGTTACTGTTTAGTTAGTTACAAATAATAACTGTGATAATATCATAATTCGATTTTTTTGTCATTTCTTTAAACGGTTAACACTCATATCACATAAGACTACTGATTATTTTAATTTATACTATTATGCATCATACATGCACTACATACAAATGTGTTCTAGTTATTTATTGTTTAAAAAGGAACTTTTGACTTGATTTGTTAACTGTTAAGGCGTTAAGGCTTAACATAAGAAAATGTTTAGACACTGGAAAGTGAAATTTCATTACCAGAGAAAATGAATTAAGACCCTCATCAGAAAGCAAATAAAAGCCCCGGACTTTAAAGTGCCATTCATTAATCTCTTGACAATACCCAGTTTCCTTAAAAAATTATCCGGAACATTGTCAATTACCTATTCCTCGGCTAAGTTCAGAGGTTTTTAATATCTCTTCAAGATAAACAATTTTCATCAAATACTTTATATTTTTGTTAAAATGTCGATATTGTCGACCATATTATTGTATCGCTAATTTTACAATTTTATTTTATTAAAAATACCACTGTCAAACACTAAATAAATAAAAATAAATAGAAACATACAGAGTGTGTGGAATATAAGTGCCGATACTTAGGGGCTTTTATATCTGATCAAAAACAACAAAATTCTATGAAAAAAAATAGTCTTTCTACAAATAATAATACAAATTTAATTGGGGTTTCTAGACCTCAAAATAATATAAAAAGTCTATAAAAACATGTATCCTAAATCGTTTCGTTTTCGACATACGGAGTGTGAAACGTTTTATATTAGCATTTCCCAAACGCGTAGAGATAAACCCCGCAGGGTCCTTATGGAAATTGGGTCTCGGTCAAATTTGATGAAACTCTGGACTCTGTTAGTTCTCGACGAGTAGAACAAAAGTTCTCATGGCCACTGAGTCCAAAAGTCTCATGGTTTTGAGATATAGCTCTCTGAAGTTTGACTTTGGGTGCATTTTGCAGTATTACTAGTTTCACACTTACAATAGTATATACTTGTTTGTTCAAGCACGTATGCATGTACTCGTGTATTCAAACACATATAAACTTCAAACACGTATAAACATATAACTACACACAGATAATATACAGGTTGTTAAGTAAACATGCGACAAAAATTCAAGGGGTTATTCCTTGGCCTATTCTAGGAATATTTTGTATGATGATGATTTCTGAAAAACCCCTTTGTTTCGAAGATACAGGGTGAACAATATTTGCGACAACCATATTCGATATTTGATGACATCATTAATGTAAATAAAAGTATGGCGTACGCCAATGAGTTTATCAAGTATAAAAAATTAATGAGTTTGCTCGTGATTTTTTAACAGCAACATATGGAGATCGCTGGATTGGTCGAGGTGCGCCACACGCATGGTCTGCTCGATCACCAAACTTAAACCCTCTGGATTGTTTCTTATGCGGCTATCTGAAGTCATTCGTTTACGCTTCTCCAGTGGAGAATTTGGACGAATTGCGAAATCGGATAATTGCTGGGTGTAACTCAATTAGAAACAACCCTGGTGTGTTTGAAAGAGTTCGGCACTCAATGACGAGAAGATTGAATGCTTGTATCCAGGCTGGAGGAAGTCATTTCAAACATTTATTGTAGATTGAGCAACCTTATATGTACTTTTGATAATAAAATGTTGTTACTGTAGCAAATTTTGTTCACCCTGTATCTTCGAAACAAAGGAGTTTTTCAGAAATCATCATAGGACAAAATATTCTTAGAATAGGCCAAGGAATAACCCTTGAATTTTTGCCGCATGTTTATCTAACACCCTGTATATGTGTGAGGGTGTGTGAGGGTGTCAAAGTATAGAAGTGTGTGTGTAGTTTTATGTTTATACGTGCTTGAATACACGTGTACTTGCATACGTGCTTGAACAAACAAGTATATACTATTTTAAATGTGAAACTAGTAATACTGCAATATGCACACAAAGTCGAACTTCAGAGAGCTATATCTCAAAACCATGAGACTCAGTGGCCATGAGAACTTTTGTTCTACTCGTCGAGAACTAACAGAGTCCAGAGTTTCATCAAATTTGACCGAGACCCAATTTCCATAAGGACCCTGCGGGGTCCTTTGGCCATAACTTTTTGAGAATCTAAAATGAAATCAAGCGGTTTTTCCAGGGTCGGATGAAACAAAAATACCCAATTTTTTTTTTTATAATAATTCCATAGCAAAAATTAAAACGCTAAAGACTCTTACATAAAATGGTCTTATACCTTACAATGACAATGATAATTATAATAATAATAATATTTATGTAATCCTCACAGACATAATTTTACAATGTATAGGACAAGTCAAAATGTAAGGGCACAAAAATACCACACGTGAAAGTGCAAATTACACAATCAAAACAATTTTATCAAAAAAATATTCAGCTATGCTATAATAATATCTCTACCCCTAACTCTAATCACGAGGATTAGCCCAGAAGTCGAAGACTTGTGCGGGAGAGGTGGCGGCATATTATTATTAAGCAGGCCGCATTTGCGCCCAGGAACGACTTACGTTGGTAGGCCCTAACCACCATTCAGTGCAGGAATGAGGGAAACCTGGAAAATCTCATTAATTAGGGGGGTAGTCAAATGTCAACCGGTATCAATCTCTCACATTGACTCAAGCCAACATTCTTCCACTCTACCATATCCGCAGAGAAGGTACCAATCTCTCCACGAATATAGCTTATATACGGTTTACCGGCTACGGGGGTCAAACCCATAGCGTTCTAGTCACTTAGATTCAAGTACTGACGCCTTAAACCGCGCGACCACTGACCAATCCACTATAATAACATTTAGTTAATTCCTTAACTATGCATTTAAAGTGTATTGTCTGTAAAGCTTTTATGTAATCTGGAAAATGATTATTATTGTTACCTGAATATGAAATTCATTTCTTAAATTTATGAGTTCTGTGCT
Organism: Monochamus saltuarius; assembly: GCA_025584915.1. Classification (NCBI taxonomy): domain Eukaryota; kingdom Metazoa; phylum Arthropoda; class Insecta; order Coleoptera; family Cerambycidae; genus Monochamus; species Monochamus saltuarius. Next base: position 18,671,062 of record CM046726.1, read on the forward strand.
TAAGTAATACTAATAAATGTTGATACCTTGTTGCATAACGATGCAGAGATGAACTAAGGAGATATTTGCTCTAATAAAGAACGATATATTATGTAGATACAAGGAAAACTCATAATTTTATTACTAATAAAAATTGGCTTACAATAATCCCTAGGAGAGACATTAAAAATAATTCTGACTATTCTTTTCTGCGACCTAAATATTCTTCCAGTGTCGGTGGCACATCCCCACAGAACCACATTATAAGTAAGTAAATTATAAACCAAGCTGTAGTAAATAGTAAGCAGATAACTTTCTGGCAGTGGTTGTTTAAGTTTCACTATCGCGTAGTACGAATTGTTAAGTTCTTTAATTAAAAAGGTTATACGTTCAGGCCATCTTATATTGTCATCTGTGTATAATACTCCTAACAAATATTTTTTTTAAGTTTTAAGATTATTACAAACAGTAAAACTTAATAGAGCTTCCGGGGTTGTGTTTGTGAAGTGAAAATAACACCAAACTTTTAGTTGATAATTAGAGTTCCTCTCGAGTCTCAGCAGTAACCATTAACGGATGCATAGTCAGCAAAAACTGTTAAGACAGTTGAATTTATATAATGAGGTGAGTTGTTTACAAATAATAGAAAAATTAAAGGCCCCAACACGGATCCTTGCGGTACTCCTTTATCACTATTTACTATAATACTGTTCTACAATAAAACATGGGCGCATGCTACATCTCATTAGAAAACTGTGAAACATTAAAAGAAAAGAAACATTTTGATATCAATCAATACCTATATGTATGATATCAATCAATACGTATATAAATGTTTACGTTTTAAATCTTATAAGCACAACATTTCTCCTGAAAATTTTTTTGCCGAAATGAAAAATATTTTAATAAATGTTTTCCACAATTCGTCATTACTTATTCTCAGCTATAATTCCCAAGTTAATATGTATAGATTAAAAATCACTATATATTTCAAAATTACAAGGTAGGGTACAAATAAGGTTAAGTAAAAGCTTCTGTAACGTGATTTGTTTTTTTCCTCGTATTAATGAAGCAAGCAATAGACGTTTCTCAAGAAATACTTAAAACTGTAAGATATGGCAACATTGCAATCCATACTGCTACTACTGTTAACCTCAAATTTCTATTATTATTATTGTTATTATTATTATTATTATTATTATTATTATTATTATTATTATTATTATTATTATTATTATTATTATTATTATTATTATAATTATTATTATTTTTTTTTTTTTTTTTTCCAGTAAACACCTTCCGAGGCTCCGACACACTCGGAGATGTTCTGGAGAGTCAAGCAATGACCACTCTTCACTCCGTGGAGTCAGTAATCATTGCGCCCGTAAATCGTGTGTTCTGAGCAGACGTAGCGAACCAAGGACGATTGCCTTCTGCATTCTGCCGGCTAAGATCTCTGCCGAATTTCGACAAGCCGGTATGATCTTTAACTCAGAAAGCAACGTATGTCTCATTCCACCCAGGACGCCTATAATTAGCACCACAATCTTAACAGAGTGGTCTGGATACAGCCTGCGGAGCTCGGAGAGAAGATCTCGATACTTCCTCCGTTTTTCCTCCTCTTTTAGGACGATGTTGTTCTCTGCGGGAGCCGAGAACTCAATCACAAACATCGTCCTAAGCTGGTGGTCGAGGAGGACTACATCAGGCTTATTGGCTTGGATGTGCCTGAGGGTGGGGAATGAATAGTTCCAATAAATTCGGCACTTCTCATTCCCCACTACGGATTCTATATCCCCCGGAGCATAAGGCAGCACTGGCGTCTCGTCTATCTCATACGAGTGTCGTAAATGATAATACAACACCCGTAAGGCTGAATCGTGTCTTTGGATATACGCTGTGGCCGCATTGCTGTGGCATTATTATTATTATTATTATTATTATTATTTTTTTTTTCCAGTAAACACCTTCCGAAGCTCCGACACATTCGGAGATGTTCTGGAGAGTCAAGCAATGACCACTCTCCACTCCGTGGAGTCAGTGATCATTGCGCCCGTAAATCGTGTGTTCTGAGCAGACGTAGCGAACCAAGGACGATTGCCTTCTGCATTCTGCCGGCTAAGATCTCTGCCGAATTTCGACAAGCCGGTATGATCTTTAAGTCAGAAAGCAACGTATGTCTCATTCCACCCAGGACGCCTATAATTAGCACCACAATCTTAACAGAGTGGTCTGGATACAGCCTGCGGAGCTCGGAGAGAAGATCTCGATATTTCCTCCGTTTTTCCTCCTCTTTTAGGACGATGTTGTTCTCTGCGGGAGCCGAGAACTCAATCACAAACATCGTCCTAAGCTGGTGGTCGAGGAGGACTACATCAGGCTTATTGGCTTGGATTTGCCTGAGGGTGGGGAATGAATAGTTCCAATAAATTCGGCACTTCTCATTCCCCACAACGGATTCTATATCCCCCGGAGCATAAGGCAGCACTGGCGTCTCGTCTATCTCATACGAGTGTCGTAAATGATAATACAACACCCGTAAGGCTGAATCGTGTCTTTGGATATACGCTGTGGCCGCATATACCGGACAAGCAGACAGGAGATGCATAAGCGTCTCCGGCGCTAGGCGGCAGGCCCTGCAGCTGGTATCAGGAACCTCGATACCCAAGACACGACTACGATAGACGAGTGTGTTCATTACACCATCTTGGCAAGCCATTATGAATCCCTCGGTCTCAGAGTTCAGCCCCGCTGACCTCAAAAAAGCAAAGGTCAGCCTTTCAGATAAGCCAAGCCCCTCTAGATGTCGGTAGAAGAGACCATGCATTGGCTTATCCTTATGTAGCTGCAGAAGATGATGCGTTTCTGCAGCTTTAATTAGGCTTTTAACTGAGCAGGATCCGACTCGGTGACAGAGTCTGGATTTTCCCGCTCAGTATCGAACACAAGACCAAGTTCATCGGCTGCTCTTCTCGCTGCCTTATACACAAACGCTCCTATCCTGCTGCTTCATGGTCTTGGACCATGCAGAGAAGGGGATCCGAGCTCCTGATGACTTTGCAGGCCTCCTCCAAAACCACTCTGCCCTGGAGACACTCCAAACTCAAGAGTCCACGGCCTCCCCGATTTCTTGGGAAGTATAGCCGCGGAACGGACGACGATCTTGGATGCAAACTCCGATGGCGATGCATCATTTTTCGGGTCCCTACATCGAGTTGCCTCAGCTCTTCTTGCGTATTTCACTACTCCAAAGGAGTAGAGAAGGATCGGAACGGCAAGCATATTTGTGGCACTCACCTTGTTCTTACCCGACAGCCCCGAAGACCAGATCTGTCGGAGGCGGTGCCGATACCTGCCGCGGAGAGCGTTTTCACCGTTGCCACCTCATGAGTGCCCCGCTGTGGGACACCCAAATAGGTGTACGACTCTCCGGCATCTAGATAGTGAAAGATGCTTCCGTCTATGAGCTGGGCGTCCTCTCCGTATGGACCGCATCGTCCTCTCTTGAGATGAACCAGTGCACATTTGTCCAGCCCGAACTCCATCCCAACCGCCTGCGTGTACTCATGTACCACTCTGAGGGACTGATTTAAATCCCTCTCTCCGGAGGCGTAGAGTTTAAGGTCATCCATATAGAACAAATGGGTGACCTTATGCCTCCGGTCTCCTGGGTACCGCAGTTGTAACCCCGGGTACGACGAAGTGCAACGGATAATGGCAGCAGTGAGATGCAAAACAAGAGGGGACTCAGGGAATCTCCTGGAACACTCCTCCTGAACAAAACCGGCTCTGTCTGGACCCTTGCATTAGCCGATGTTATGGTAAAGCGGGTCCTCCAGAGCGGCATGAGTTGTTCAATACATCTCACTATGGGGTCGGCCACCGCAAGGCATTGGAGCAAGTGGATTATTAGCTCATGTGATCTCATATCAAATGCCTTGCGGTAATCTATGAGAGGTTTCGCTTGTACTGCACGGAGTCCTGCGTAATACATCTGTCGATGAGCAGGTTCTCCTTACAGCCAGTTACACCCCTCTTGGACCCTCGCTGCTCGTATATCCGTTGATAAACGGGGTTCACTGCGTGGAGCACACGCGCGTACAAGATGCGAGTAAACACCTTGTAACACGCATTCAGGCAGGTTATTGGACGGTAGTTCTTTGGCTGGGACAAATCTCCGCTCTTAGGGATAAGCACGGTTCTCCCCTCGACAAACCACGCCGGAATTTGCTGCTCTCCATTTAGCCAGGACGTGAATATTCTGGCCAAATGGCGGTGGACACTGGTGAATTTTTTCCACCAGAAGTTGCTGATCCCATCGGGACCAGGAGCAGCGAAGTTCTTCGATCTAATAAATGATCTCCGAACTTCATGCGGGGTTATCGGTGGGCACACCTCTTGTGGCTCTCGAAGCCTTTGACAAAAGGCCTCGAAGTGTGCCAGGGCTGGAGTGTCTCTATCCAGTGGAATCCTGCGGCCATAAAGATCTCTCCAGAAGGCTTCTACCTGATCTACAGTCGGCGGATTGTCCGCAACACGCTGACGCTGCTCAAAAAGTCGAGAAGGCCTTACACGGAACAAATTATTTTGCTCCAACCTTCTCGACCGCCTCACTAGTGACTTTTTTGCAGCCACTAGCATCCGTATCCTGTCGAGAGAATGCTGCTTGATGGTGAGCAGCACCGCTCGATTCAGGGTATGATGGACCCGCCTAAGGGAGGTAGCTATGCGTCTCACCTTAGGTGTGAAAGCCCTATTGGCTTCCACGTAGTCCATCACACATTGGATACGGGACGCGTGTTGCCTCGCCGACCGGATCTTAGCCTCCATCTTGTGCACTCGCCGCCGTGCTCTCTCTTGTGGAGAAACGGCATTTTCACGCCCTCTCTCCACCCGAGTCAGCAGTTCAGCGGCTTCGTACACCGCGCAATTGACGCGCCAGATGTCAGCCTCTTCTGGGAGATCCTCACGGAGCGCAGTATCCACTCGAGCCAGATCTGCGGGCTTCGGGGGTTTTATAAAAGGCAACCCCCGACGGGTGCTCAGGTCGTCCTGTTCGCGGGGAATGAAGCGCGGCGCCTCTGCGGGATCATTCAGTGGCTCTTCAACCACTTCATTCACCCTTAGTTGAGGACGCCTCTCATAGCCTCTGCGACGAAGGTAGGATACATAATCCCGCAGATTTTGTGCGGTGAGGGCGCGGCCTTCGGGGTGCATGTCACACCACCGAACATACATCCGCGCCATGTATGCCCTTCGCCCGGGCTCGCTGCTTTCATAACAGATCAGAAGATCGTCCAGCTCATCGGTCCACTCAAAACTTCCATTTTCATGGCCTTGGTCGTCAACGGGCAATCCATCCGGCTGGGCCCCACCACCTTGCCCATGACCCCATCCGAATGGGGTCGATTGTGGGGGCCTTCTCTCCTGGCATTAGGAACCGGAGGTTTCAGTGTGTCAGGTGGTTGGCCTGACACATCGACGGCCGGCACCAGAGGGAAAAGAAGCTCATCCCTCCCGGGTGCGCAGTGCTGCCGGTCCGATTTTACACCCTTATTATTATTATTACTATTATTATTATTATTATTATTATTATTATTATTATTATTATTATTATTATTATTATTATTATTATTATTATTATTATTCCGACACATTCGGAGATGTTCTGGAGAGTCAAGCAATGACCACTCTCACTCCGTGGAGTCAGTAATCATTGCGCCCGTAAATCGTGTGTTCTGAGCACCCGTAGCGACCCAAGGACGATTGCCTTCTGCATTCGGCCGGCTCAGATCTCTGCCGAATTTCGACAAGCCGGTATGATCTTTAAGTCAGAAAGCAACGTATGTCTCATTCCACCCCGGACGCCTAGAATTAGCACCACAATCTTAACAAATTATTATTATTATTATTATTATTATTATTATTATTATTATTATTATTATTATTATTATTATTATTATTATTATTGTTATTATTATTATTATTATTTGTGAGTGCACATAAACAAAAATTTAACAATTTATAACAATCATGACCAGCTGCATGATATGTTAATTTACGGCGAATCTGAACAACAACAACGACTACGAGACGTTTGTACGGTAATGGCTTTGAGGCATTAATTTTGAACACTTATAACTATTTCACATTTTATTCTGTCCTGTGATAAAAGCTCTGAGATAATCATTCATAGTAAGTTAGTATGTTTAAGTGTATTTGTCATTATTATGTATAAACACCTGACATGGTAGGTGGTAGGTGGACGACGTTCACAAGACCTGTTTGCTGGCATAATTCAAATACTTTTGGTCAGAGAAAAATCTGTTTTATTTGGTACAATTTATCATCAGCAAAATAAAGGTACTTATATTACGGCCCCCTTTGTTTTTAATGGTGGTTCTTTTTTTCCTATCCTACCATCCCATCATCATCCTGTGTCTTAGTCTCCCTAAAGCCGCGCAGTGCCCTAGACTATCTTTTCCTTTTCCAAATTCCAGGAATAAAAGATCCTCCTCTATTCCCATGAAATGTAGATGTCTTCTGAGTCTGCAGTGATCTGTCAGGATAGGCCTCACCATTTAATTCAGGGACCTTCGACTGAGGTTCAGTAGCCATACCGTCCTAGATTTATTGGTTTCATCGAAAAAGGCATGCATCTGTCTATATCCTCTATCCACCTCCCTCTGTTAAGCCAGAGACGTTAGAGCATCTCCACACTCCTGAACGATGGTAGATTTTGTCCTTCGAGAACTAACGGTCCTCCATACAATTCCTTGCTTTTTCCTCCCTAACTACTATCAAAGTAGCAAAGATCTATAAGTTTATCCCATTGTTCTCTCGAGGAAAAGGTGATAATATGCATTCTTTCACACCCTAATTTATCCTTCTCAGTAATCCTTAAAATACAAATTCGGATCTCCTTCTTCACCGTGAGAGCTATAGCGGCATGACCTTCAGCTCGACCTTCTGCCGTCCAATAATATACATAATTACTTTTAATTTTCTTTATTTGTATGTAAAATGTCAATATGACAAATTGGTTTAATGTTGCCACCATCTGTTTCCAGTTTTCCAGTTTCTGACAGATTAATTTAAACAAGAACAAGTTGTAGAGTTAATGGAGAGTTAGTGGACATCCCTTTAATACTGCTGAACAGTATTTAGACTATATTTAAATACTGCTTACCCTTATTTTGTTCACAAAATATAGTTACTGGTCAATAATTTGTGACGAGAAATTTCCTTATCCTTTTGTTTATCTCTCAGTTTGCAGTCAATTTACTGGTGAATCAGAAAAAAGAGTAGGACAATATCTTGGGAAAATTTTAGTAAGTTTACTTACTTACCTAACAAGATAAGTTTACCTACGTTTACTTATCCTCATTTCATTTTTCTTCAAACATGCAACCATAATAATTAAAAATGCGAAACACATTGTATTTTAGGTTAGAAGGATATCACAACGCGTATAATCGATTACGGCCGAAGACCCGATCTAACACATAAGTGATTGATTGACGTTCACTTAATTTTGTATAAATATCATCAAGCACTATTCTTATTACTGCTGTCTTAATGAAACAGCACATATGCGCATGCTTAGATGTCAATATAAGGGACACCTAAATACTGCTTAACCCTATGAGACATCCAATAATTCTCTGATAAATACAACACGCCTGTTCATGTCTCAATATTAGAAATTAATTATATAGGTCCAAATTAATTAGTAAACAACGGCTTTCAAATTAATTTTTCTAACTGAAAATACTAATCCCGTAATAACTGCAATATTAATTAATAATATTTATTCATTAACCATTACGCATGTGTTGCATCATTTACAAATATTGAAATGCTTACAATTTAAAGGCATCTTCATTTCGTTAGTTTAGTAAAGTTTAGTAGATTATAATTTAGTTATGCTTAGAGCTGTTATACCCTTATTCATTTCAAATCTCATTAATAGAGTTACTATGTGCAACTTAGGAATTAGCATTATAATTCACACTATATACTCAAATATTAAACAAAATAATACAAGTATAATGCTCATAATCCTCGGGTCGGTTATTAATTTCAAAGTTAACTTTAAGCTTCCTCTAAGTATAATAATAATAAATGTACCTAGTTAGTGACTTTATAGGAGTTCGCAAGGGACAAAAGGAACTTACAAATACGAAACAAAACAAGAATTGCCCGAAGGCGTCTCTTATTGCGCAAAACCATGAATATTCATAACTTTTATGGAAATGGATTTCCGTATCATCTGTTTCAATTCAATGTATCATTTAATAAAGAAATTATCATTTTATTCTGGAGCTCTAACTAAAACCCTGTAGACAAAGGAGAATACTAATTAACCATAATTTCATAAAGCGAAGCGAATGAAAAGCTTCATTTTTTAAAAAGTACGCGGTAATATTACTTCCAGTGGTCTTACATGGAGAAACAATGTTTAACTTTTATATTATTTAGATGAAAATGTTGAACTGTAAAATTCTTGAAGTCAAGATTAATACATTCGTTAGTACGGAAATCTTCAGGGTGTATGCTTTTTTTCTTTATCAACTTTAATAAAGAATATAGCAGGAACAATAGAAATTTCTCCTGTAACATTTTTCTCTATGATACACTAATTTCACGATACACGGTGTTCAAGTTAAATTAGTATATTTACTGTCTTTGCTTTATTTACTAAAGCAATAAATTATACTCGAAATTATATAATAATACTTTAAATCAAGCGAGAAATAAAATTCAAATGAAATTATTTTAAAAATAATAATGAGCAAATCTAATAACATCAAATTTGTGTAATAAAATATTAAATTTCACAAGACTATGATTGAGAATAAAGATAGAGCTAATAAAATTAGTAAATTTTGTGAGACAAAATAGTAGAATATTTTTAAATTGACGTTAAATAAAATAATGAACAGATTTGATATTCAAATTTAAATAAAATTGATAGAAAAATTACATTAAATATTTAAATAAATAATTCCAAGATAAATAATCATAAAATTAATTAAATAGAAAATAAAATAAAAAAAATAGAATGGCTTTTAAGGATTTATAAACTGAAAGGAATTTATTGTAAACAGATTATAAGTAAAATTTTAAATAAAAAAAAATACATTAAAATATACAATACAGTAAAGAAGATTATACAAGATGTCCCACTAGGAACATTTGAAATTTTGGCAACATATGGCAAGTAGGAATATCCAACTTAAAAAAATAGAGAATAAAATGTCAGCAAAAATGCTAACAACTAGCGCCCTCTACCTTTCACAAAATAAACTAATGTTCTTTAGGGAAATTACATCCAAAATTTGATTTTCTAAAATTAGATACATGCCCTGTATCACAAAAATAGATGTAGAACATACTTTTATTAAACAAACACTACGTATTTTTCAATGCTCCAACAGCGCTGGCAATATTGCCTTGTTTTTTTTTAACTACCTTGTATAATATAATATTGGAGCTTATAACGGAATATATATGTATAAGTTGAACGCTCGTTAATAAATCGTTGCTTTCAAGAGAATGGACGTTAATATGAGCTTAAATTAAGTTAAACTCGAGATTAAACTATTACTTTTATTTGTTTCATAAATTATTGCTGGTAATTTTTAATATTTCGTAGAACAATGCTGATTAGAAAAATTCTAAATATCTTAAAAAGAAAGTTTAGAAAGTTTTATCAAATGCATCATTATTTAGAAAATATATTAAAAAATTTTAATATGTTACTGAAAAAATACTATTCACTATTAGAATCGATAACTAGAAGATTAGAGGGTTTACTTCATAATAATTATTTCACTAGGTTTAGCTGAATAAAGATATATATAATAAAATAAATATTCATATGAAATGAACACTTACTTTTTACAAATTCATCTAATAGAGACTGATGCTACTGATTGCTACTGATGAAATTTTTACAGAATAATTCTCTATTCGACAGTCGAATAGAGGATCGTAAAAATTACGTCCAACATGATTATATTGTATTAAGTTTTTGTATTTAGATTTCACTAGTCAATGACATAAAAATTAAATTATATTTTGGCCTCGTCTTCACAAGTTCTAAAGATTTCTGTAATACCCACTTCCTGCATGTATATCCGCTTCCTTTTCATTTTATTTTCTATCGGATGGAATAGACGTATCGTTTCATAAAGGTGAACGTATCAGTTTAAATAATTTTATTTGTGAATGAAGTGTTAATAATTATTACCGGCATTGCTTAGATATGCAAAATATGTTTGAAATTAACCCAATACCAATGAATTTGCCAGTTTGTCATATAGCTTGCAGACCACTCTGCATAAATATATATCAAAGTCATGAGTTGGGTCAGTCTTAATTAAGATGGATTCTACATACCTAGGTGAAGATACTTATACAAAGCATAGTTACTTTTCTTCAGCGAAAGTAAATTCGTCTAATGTCGGAATGTTAATTTAGAACTGTGTGTATGTTTTATCACCGGCAGTTTTCGAAAAATCCATAAAAACGGTAACTCAGTTCATCTTGATATGGAATATGGACCTAGTTTAAAGAACAAGAAAGAAATATCTGTAGATTAAATGAGAACGACAAAATAAGAAGCATCACAACCACAGAAAGCTCACTCGGATATCACCTAAGATTATAAAGAGAGGAAATATCCAAAACGTCCAAAACATTCCAGTTTCTATCAATTTTAATTATCTAGGTATATAGTTATAGATGAAATTACACAAGAGCAATGTTAATAAAGATTAAGAACCGTTTGCACCGACAAAATATAAGCCTGGTTTTGCAATCAGCCACGCTTAAATTGAAAATTGTACCGCTTGTTAAACCACGCTTGAACTTATCTAAGTGACGCTTTTCTTAAGCCGCCAAAATTGAAGGCTTAACATTTTAAAGCTTTGCTTTGCCATCACTTAACCTAGCTTTATGCGTGGTCTTGCATTTACTTTCACATATAGGTATATATTTTTAAATTATTTTATGAAATTATTATAAAATAGATTTTGATGAAGTTGGAGAGGGTGATCTAGACACTCCAGAATTTTTTGACTTTGGGTTTTCTTGACATTGGCAGTGGTATGAAATGTGTAATCCAATTAATTTAGGAGGAATTTAGCGAATTGATATTGTTATGTAGGTATATACCGACAAAGTAGAATGAGGTGTAATGTTTATAAAATTTGGAAACATAAATTGATTTGCAAACGCAATTGTAAGAAAATAATTGATTGTCTCACTCTTCTTTAATACTATTGTTAAATTAAAGATAACTTCTTTGGTAAAGTACCTACCTACTACTGTTTACATAAAATATATTTGGATAAATCTGTTCCACAACACATATACTCTGGTATTTATGGTATAAACTAAAAAAAAATATATATGTTGTGTGTATACTTAAAACACTTGTTTTAGTGATTTAATCGTTACTTTTTTTATTACAAACCATAAAGATTCAGAATAATAATTAGAGAAACCATTCCGAATAATAAAATCATTTTCTCTTTCTATTAAGGAATTAAAGTTATAAAACGAAATCAGAACCACACGGACTAATCTCCGCATAGTAGTAGCTCAGTTTGCTCTGGCCGGTTTAAAATAAGGGCAGTGCAACATGTAAAGAATAAAGCCACACTTAAATATTTCAGCGAGTTTAACAAAGCCAGCCTTATATATTTTTCGGTGCAAATGGCCCTAAGAATTATATCAAAACTAAATTGATAATTCGACAGTCGACAGAAAATGCTGTTTTTACACTTGTAAATCGTATCATAAACAGTATTAACAATAATAAAAAGTGTCTAGCAGTATTCTTAGACTTGGCTAAAGCATTTGATACCGTTAACCATGCACTTTTATTGCAAAAATTAGAGAGAATTGGTGTTAGAGGGATAGCATTAAAATTATTTGAGAATTATTTAAAAAATAGGAAACAAATTGTTAAAATCAATAATACTGTAAGTGATCCCTTGATTTTGTCTGTAGGCGTACCTCAAGGTACGGTAATAAGGCCATTGCTCTTTCTTATCTATATTAATAGCGTCTACACCATAAACATTGAGAATGGACATTTTGTTTCTTACGCTGATGATACAGCTATTATTTTTACCGGTGATACATGGGATAATGTATATGAAACCGCTGAAAGAGGTCTTCAACTCACTTATAGTTGGTTGAATGAGAGCTTTTTGAGTTTAAACACTACTAAAACTAAATTTGTTACCTTCAGTCCGACAGTAAAAGACATACCAAATAAAGATACAATCAGGCTACATAAAATATCATGTAGAAATAAAGCAAATTGTGAATGTTTGTATATATATAGGGTGAAGATAATAAAATATTTGGGAGTCATTGTGAACCAATTTCTGCGGTAGAAAGAACATGTAGAATATACAGTCCAAAGACTAAGAAAATTAATTTACAAATTTTATCAGCTAAGGAATGTAATAAACAAGAAACTTAAGGTTGTGGTGTACGATGCTCTAGCTGAGTCTGTTATCCGATATTGTATTATTGTATGGGGTGGTTTATATGAGGCAAATTTGCAAATGCTACAAGTAACACAAAACACATTACTAAAGATAATGTTTAAAAAAGACAGACAGTATTCTACTGAGCATTTATTTAAAGAAAGTGGAGTGTTTGGTGTTAGAAAATTATATATTTACCAAAGTCTTTTATGGTATATGTCATCAGAAATATTATATACAGAACATTCATATAGCACCAGGGCTGTGGGAAATTCTTCTGCAGTTATTCCATTGTGTAGGTTAACTCATACCCAAAGATTTGTCTCGTACTTTGCTCCAAGAATATTTAATTTATTGCCTACGGACATTAAGAGAATTCAGAATAAAAATAAGTTAAAGAAAGAGTTAAAGCAGTATGTAGATAATAATTATAATAAATTTAAAAATATTCTTCAATAATAAGTACATGTAGAATAATAAGTATGCATTTTTTTACCGACTTGCTCGTCCGCTGACTGCTGTTTCCCATCTCATCAAATAGTATTTTCATCAAATAGTATTTTCCTTCCTTTTTTCATTTAGCTTTAAAACTAGTTTGTTAAGTATAAAGTCTTGTATTGTTTACTTGGTTTTAAATATTATATTGTTTCTTAATTGGATGATCCACAACACAAGCCTCGCTTATAGTGGATCTTAAACTTGTAACATATACATAAGCATTTTGTAAGAAAAGTTGTATACCTGCGATGTGAAATAAAAACTTACTTAATTAAAAAAAAAATTTAAAAAAATGTTTTTTAATATTTCGATATATTGTGCATGATCAGTAATCTATTCCTGAAATATATTTTTTTTAATTTTATTGAAATAATTGTATTTTTGAAATCCTGTAAGTTATTAGATTGTTTATTTCTTCCTATACTCTATCTAGACTGATATAATTCATTAATATTGACACTGATTAAATATTCATTGAGAATGCGTGCCTGATCACAACGTGAATCGACCATTATTACGAAAAAGGCTAATGTCATTGTGCAAATCCAGCTGATTTATGCAATAACTTCACATAATATAAATATAAATTTCGGTGACGATAAATAAAGTCTAATATATTAGATACCACCAAAAGCAACCATATAACATTGGAATTTATGATACCCTCGTACCCCATAAAGGAAGATTTAATTCGTTTTGCTCCAAGCGTGTATATTTTTTCTCTGTAGAAACCAAGAAAGCAAAAAGTTTAGATCTCTGCAACTAACGCTAATGAAAAATTGTGCTCTGTTAGGTTGCAGACAGTAACATCCGTTATGTCGCAGACCAGATAAACGATATCCAGCATGTACGCTGTACATCATGTGATATTTGCGACAACAGGTTTAGTATGGGCTACGTTAAAAATTTTATTTAAAGGCTGTGATATATAGAGTACCTTTCTCAGGTCACAGATGTCTCTATAAGTTTATCATGTAATAATTGTTTTTCAAATATACAGGGTGTCCGGAAAAGACGTGTACAACGGAAGACCACAGACTCCTGGGTTAAAAATAAGCCGATTTAGCCCAATTTACTTATTTCCAAAATTGCTTCGTTTAGCCGCTAGGGAGCGCCAAAGTTCGCGAAAATTTTTTGTTTATTCCGAATATCTCGAAAACGACTTGATCGATTTTAACCATTTTTGGGCTACGCAGTTATAAGTCTAACCGACACTTTTTGACATTATTTAAAATCTTTTGCAGTAATTAGAAATATAAGACAAATCATGTATCATGTAAATATAAGTACATATTTTTTTAACCCCCTATATAATAACTCTCAGCTTGTTTCTATTAGTAGCTGACTTTATTTAGAAACTTTTTTTATACTTTCAGAATTTTGAATAGATGAACCGTTTAGGCAGAAAAAATATGTTTCATGTGTCAACAATATCAGCATTCGTTCTGCAACATATAACGAAAATTTCAAAACTCTCATTTATATTTTATTTAATAAATACAAGATAGTAAGATATTAATATAACAAATAAAAAATAGTTGTGATCTCTTTACACTAAATGCTCAGTGACCACCGAGGTGACCACCGTATTCTCGTACGCAACAAATAATCCATGATTTCTGGATTACCTCGTAAAATGTTAACTGCGTCTTGGATTCGCCTAAAAAATTCCTCTTCATTATTAACTGCATATACTTTGGGTTTTACTGCATCCCACAAAAAATAATCGCAAGGGGTTAAGTCTGGTGCTCGAGGTGGCCATTTCATAGGGGCGTCGTTTCCTCTTCCAATCCGCCTGTTAGGATACAGATTATTTAAATACTGACGAACGGGTATTATAAAATGGGGGGTGCTCCATCGTGCATAAACCACATGTTACGACGAAGTAGTAACGGCAAATCGTCCAATAAATTAGGTAATATTTGCTGTAAAAAATTCCTCCTCACAACCGAGCCAATAATAAAGTTGTCGATAATTCCCGTCCACAGGTTTACTCTGAATTCATATTGAAAATGTCTAATTTCAGTACAGTGTGGATTTTCATCAGTATAAACGTGTTTGTTATGGTTATTAATAATTCCTGACCTAGCAAAATTGTAAATAAAATGTTTTTGCTGAAATTGATATCATGGGCCTTTTGATCTTGGATAAAATTACAAAATGCTAAACGTTTTTCAGGGTTTTCATGTCATGTCCAATGCGTCTGGCACTAATTTTTGGGTTCTCTCCTATCTTATCTAGCATTTGTTCCTCCACCTATAGTTTTCGTGGTACGTTGACGCTCTTGAACCGCATTCATTTGGTGGAAAGAACCAAATTCGCGAAGACGCCTTTCACTTTTGCGGCCGCTACCATGACAAAATCCATAAACCAAAAACATATCTACTTGTTCGGAATATGTATACGTATCCATAATGAATTATTGAAAAATGACGAACAGAAGCAAACACAACAATAACAACAACAAATAAAGTAAGATCTAAAGTAACTAAGTAATTGAACAAGAAGAATACCCCGAGAGACTAATTTCAGTAGCTGATTAGATTTGACACACAACTGATACTTAAAATATCAGAGCCAGCTTCTGGTACTTCGTTATTTGTTGCAGAACGAATGCTGATATTGTTGACACACAAAACATATTTTTTCTGCCTAAACTGCTCATCTGTTAAAAATTTTGAAAGTATAAAAAAAGTTTCCAAATAAAGTCATATAGTAATAGAAAAAAACTAAGAGTAATTGTACAGGGGGTTAAAAAAATATGTGCATATATTTGCATGATACATGATTTTTCTTATATTTCTAATTACTGCAAAAGATTTTAAATAATGTCAAAAAGTGTCGGTTAGACTTATAACTGCGTAGCCCAAAAATGGTTAAAATCGATCAAGTCGTTTTCGAGATATTCGGAATAAACAAAAATTTTTCGCGAACTTTGGCGCTCCCTGGCGGCTAAACGAAGCAATTTTGGAAATAAGTAAATTGGGATAAATCGGCTTATTTTGAACCCAGGAGTCTGTGGTCTTCCGTTGTACACGTCTTTTCCGGACACCCTGTATACATATAGAACAAAACAAAATGGATCTAATCAACACCAATAACTTTGCGTAAAAAAAATATAATTTTTCTCGACAAGACATTGTCTTAAAAACCATCCTCTTTAATATAGCATATATTATTTTTTATTTCATTTAGAACTGTTAGCTTCAGGCATATGAAATATCAAAATGAAATTGATGCATTATTACAAAAATTGGTCTCAAATTTACGTCCTATTAAAAATGTTAGTTATACTTTTGGTAACAAAAAATTACAAGTAAAACCTACAATTAATTTTCTTTTCCTATCATTGTATGTCACCTATTACCTGTTCAACACATTCGATTGTGAACTAGCAACAACCAACTGTGTTGAAAATTTGCTCAAATGTGTACTTTTTGCATAAATTGTAGTAATTATAAACTTATACGACAAAGTGTACTGCAGATTGACAGACAAACGATGCAACAAGTTGCTTAATATTTTGCCTACCAACACAAACAACCTAAACATAAATCAGTCATGACTATATGTCATACGTATTACATTTGTATATATTACGGCTAAAGTTTAAACTTGGTTAGTTTGTAATCTCACTGGCTAGTATTTAAACTAAATGAACCTTTGGTTATTTTGATAGAAAATGCATATTCCACGGATACTTTATCTCGCGGCTAGTTTACTTGAAATAATCAAAGACATTAACATAGTTTTTTTTTCTTGGTTTCCTATCCAATTTGGTTCAGCTAGAATGAACACTCATTTTGGTAACATAAAATACCCAATTTTTTAGATAGTATAGAAACTAGCCAACTATTTCTCTATTTTTCGTAGTTGCTATTTTGTATTACCAGAATGATTGTTTTCATTCCAACTAGATCAAACTGGATAATTTATAAACTAACCAAAGAAAAAAGCTATTTTAATATATCTGATTACTTCTAGTAAATTCGCCAAGCTAGTGATTTAGTTTATTAAGTATCCGTTAATTACATTGTACAATATGCGTTTTCTATCAAAATAAGCATCGGTTCAGTTAAGCCTCGATTACATTGGGCGAGTTTACTAGCTACTAGCCAATGATTTCACTAGCTGCTAGTAAACTGGCAACAATCGTAAACAATTTGCGAGAAAATTTGAAAGCTAGGCTACTTTACTCGCTACTTGCTGACGTGTGGGCCTTGTTAACTAGGAAACTAGTCGTGTGTCATCATAGTGCACTAGCTGATGTGTCTCGGTGGCTCCTCGTTTTAGTGTATACACGGAACTATATAGTTCTCGCGAAGGTCGTGATTTTTAACTTATCGTATTATAAATAAGTTAAATAGATAGGATAGAAAGCTGTAATAACGGGAACTTTTGGTAGACTTTAAGAATTTAAAAATGTATTATATTATTTTTGCAGCCATATGGAGATTGTGTTGACAGATGAAATTGAAAAGAGGAAAGTTTTTATATTTAATGCCATGGAAAAAAGTATCTCTTATGTACAAAAGTACCGGTTTAAGCTAGTCAATATAATATGGAGGATATCTTTAACAAATTATTAGGAATACAGTAGTATACAGTGTAATAAATACACTATACGAATTACATTTTTATTTATAAATACTTAAGAAGGATTTGTCAGGAGCAGAAATAATTTCTGCGCAGGAAGATTTTTTTGTGGAATTTATCCATCCATCCCCTAAATATGATTTGTCCATCCTTCTCTGTAAAACTGTATTGTTCATCCATCATCTAAAAATGTATTGCAATGAAGGTATTTCTTTTGCTTTAGAAAATATATTCGCTGAAAATACTACATAACTAATTATTTTTGAAACATCAGTATGTATTCCTTGTTTTTTTGCAAATATTTATAGATATACGTAGGTATATTTGTGTAAAAATTAAGATTTTTAGCTCGAATTTTAGTTAGCAGTAAATTTATAACTAACGTACCTACAACTATGTAGGTAATAACTGATGTACTAGCACTATTTTAAGTCTCAAATATGTGGTTTAAAATGAATGTTGTATAGTTCAGAGTCACATGCAATGGCGTAGTTTTGATGCAAACATCTAAACAACGTACCTTTTCAGTTTCTATGATATTTATGAATTGTATAATATTTAAATTGGCACAAGCTGCAAGTGCACACATAACAAAATATAATGTAATACTTACTGTTTTACGAATATCCCACAAAATGTCCTTATTATTAAACGTACATATATGCTCACCAAACGTTAACAACACAACTAAAACATATTAGGTTAGAGGTGAAGTTGATTAAAGTTAAGTGCCTCTGCGCGTGTGCTACAGAAATCACATGAAAATTGTAAAATTTTATAATAAATTGAGTAAAAGTAAATAGTTTGATTGTAGTCTACTATTTCTGAAATTTCCTAATTTTATTACGTACACATATACCTAATTATGGATCCCATCTTGGACCCCTCTTATTTGTGATTTATATAAACGATATAGCTGATTGTATAAAAAATTCTAAGTTTCTCCTTTATCCAGACAATCTGAAAATTTTTCGCATGGTTTCATCGCTAAATGACTGCCAGGGTATTCAGCAGGATGTCAACCGCATTGAACAGTATTGAAGCAAATTTAAATTATTTTTAAACATCAATAAATGCCTTTCAATCACCTTTACCAAAAATATTAGTCATTACATCTTTAATTATCTGATTAACAATGAGGAGATTGAACGCGTCTCGGAAATAAAAGATTTAGGCGTTATCTTCAACAGTACGTTGAGTCTTGGTCATCATTTTGATTATGTTTGTTGAAAGTGTAATGGAATGTTCGGTTTTATATTTAGGACTTGCAGGGAATTTAGAAATGAAAAATCTCTTAAATCTCTTTATTATGCATACATTTATAGCAGACTCAGCTTAGCCTGTGTTATTTGGGATCCTAATTATAACATCTACAAATTAAGATTGGAGAGGGTTCAGAATAGATTTGTTCGTTTCTTAACCTCAGAGTCACTGGTACTTATAATGTTGATGACATATCCATCGCAAAACAACAATTTAATATCATCCCATTATAACATAAGAGGATTCACGCAGATTTTATGATTTGGTATAAGTTATTAAATAGTCTATTAGATTGCCTTAATTTCTTTGTTAAATGTTCATGTACCTTCTAGAAATACTAGAACGGCTAATTTATTTAATATACCAACTCAACATACCAATCTTGGTTTAAATAATCCATTGTATCAATAATAGTTACATTGCGGATTTAAATTTTGATATTTTCAATTCTACTATTAGTAATTTCAAAAGATTTATTAGAAATATCCCGTTCACATAATTAATTTTTGATATCTATGTATATTTTTTCACTGATGTATTAATTATATTGTTAATATCTCACTTTTTATATTATGTTCATATTGTACTAGTGGATGCAGTTTTAGGCTGCTAGTCTGTTTGAATTGCTAACTTGATAAATAAATAAATAAGTGAATGTCATATAAAAATAAATAAAAAGAAAAATGTACACAATTTTTCCGTTTACACCACTATTTTCTTAAATGAGTTAGAGCGGATAGTCAAAATATAGTCCACGACTCTGTACGTCAAAAGTATAGTAATATCTATGATTTTTGTATAACACATTAAATTTTGCATAACATAAAGGCAACATTTTGCAGAAAAGAGTACATAAAACACATTAGTGGAATTACCCATTTACTTTAGTAGTCCGTTGGGTATCCTATCTTAAATTCTAAGTTTCAAGGTGATGATTGTAAATGGATTCGAGGAAAAACATTTAGTTTTGGGTCTTCACGCAATGTACGTGGAACGGTCCCTTAACGCCAACCGCTGTTCCCTAAACCTATTAGAGCCTTAGTAATATTCTGCTAAGGTTGTAATATAATATGAAATGTACTTTATATTGGTAACACATGTGTTTTTTTACTAAACCTTACATTTTCGTATATTAAGTTAACTTTGTAAATGTTTGCAAAGTTACTTGTTAAAGATAAAATTGTCGAATGAAATTTTATTTGGTTCAACATTTATGAAATAAAATAGAAGTGATAATTCCTAGAATTGATTTACAGCTCACGGGGGATGTTTCATCTTTTCTTTTTCTTAAGACTTGGCTTTCATCGCCCATATCATATTAATAAAGTTAAGAAAGTTGTCCAATTTTGAGCGAGCTTTCTCAATATTGTTATAACTTTGAATTATAGCACAGATCCTCTTGTATTGAATTACATTTCTGTTCTCAGCTCACTAATTTAACCGAACAGCTGTCCAACACCATGTATTACCTACCCTAAACTTTACAAATTAACGACCAGGAGGTCAAAGTTTAATTGTGAAAATAATTATCAGGGAAGTTATCATCTACACAAATAAAAGTCTCACTAAACTTCGTATAATTTGTCAGGAATACTTGTTGATTATCCTAAAATCAACAGTTAGATACAGTTTCTGCTATCTATTTTTAGCAGCAAATATGTCTAATTTAAAGACATTAAATGAATTCCTTCTATTTCTACAAAGATTTATGATTTCTTGTCAAATACAGTCACTTTTATACAGTGTGTACATTATGTATATAGTCCGTAACCTTTTCTACCATTATATGGTATAGGGCCTTTGTCTACTAATTCACAAGCAAACTTTTTCCATTCCTTAAGATTGGCCGCAATCAGCTTAGCTTCATTCCAACTTATGCCTTTCCTTTCTATTGTTTTCACTACAACTGTATTCAATGTTTTTCTTGATCTTCCCCTTTTCTTATTTCTTTGACTTAACTTTCCAAACTCTTTCTATCCATGCGCTGTAAGTTTCCTCACCATTTTAGTTGTCTACTTTCTATGTATTGTAATGTTGACTGTATTTCCAATTCTCTTCAAATGTCTACATTTCTCATTCTATATCTCTTCTCTTTATTCCGTCTCTCGTTCTTCTTAAATATTTAATTTCAACAGCCTGTATTTTATAATTCCATTTTTCTGTCAAAACCCAAGATTTACACCCGTATGGGTCTGTACACTAAATATTTTAGTATTTGTGGATCTTGATATTACCTGTTTGCTTATAATCTTGCTGTGCATTGCATAATATAATTTATTTGTTTTTTTTATTCTATTATTTATGTCTGCTTCTTATATTCCTGTCTCCTTTATTGTTACACTTACATATTGAAATGTTTCTACTTGCTCCATTATTATGTCATTGATATTTACATTTTGTTCATTTTTTCTTTACCTATCATCATCACTTTGGTTTTATTTTTATCAATTTTCTTTCCATATTCTTCCAATACCTCGTTCTATATTTCTAAATTTACTTAATCTTATTTTAATTTCTGGTTATTATTAATCTATATCGTGTGCATAACCCCTTCAGAAATTTCCACTCTTTGTAGTTGTACGTGGTCTACAGCTAACTTCTTAGATTTTAATGTTCATTTTTTATTATCTCATCTATGAAGCTGATGAATAATAGTGGACTCAAGCTTCCTTCTTGTCTTAAATCTTCAGTGGTCACGACAATTCAAGTTGGAATTATAAATAAATCATAATATTTTTATTATTTTGCTATTAATACCTCTTTCTTGCAGAAAGTTCCATAATTTTTGTCTCAGTGTCTTGTCAAATATCTTTTTCATATTTATAAATGCTAAACATGTGGTTTCCTTTCTTTCGATTGCTCTGTTATCTGTTTTATTATAAACATATTATCTTGAACTTCTTCCATTTCTGAATCATTTTCTGCTTCATGAAAAGTGTGTTCCGGCATACTTCTTATTCTTTTTTTTTAATATTTCCATGGCAATAAACAATAATACCTCTAGACTTTTCACAATCGCTTACATCACTTTATTGAAAATTGATACTATCGGTGCTATTCGCCATCCATCTGGGAAGTTTTCTTCTATGAGAATTTTGTTATACGCCTTTAACAGAATTTCTCTTCCTTTCCATACCGCATTTCTTATTATTTCTGCTGTAACCTTATGGCAATCTGGAGTTCTTCAATTTTTTAAGTTATTGATAGATTCTGACAGTTATTCCATACAAATAGGTTCCATTGGGTTTTCATCTGATATTACGTCATATGTATCTTCTTAATTCTCTTTCTTCATATAAGAATTTTTCAAAGTAATTCTTCCATCTATACATTGTTTTTTCTTTTATTTTAATATTTCTGCAGTTTTACTTTCTATAACATTTGTTTTATACTTTTTTTGTGTCTACATAAAACATGGATTAAATTCATTATTTCAAATCACTGGTCGATTTTTATTTTTAATTTCACGTTGTTTGAGCATATTTTTTAACTATGACGTACTCGCTGTTTTGGTGACATCGTCATTTAATTTTTAATTTATATGGACACTGTTTTTTTCTCATTTAAATCGTCTATAGAAAGCTGATTTCTGGAACCTATAACATTTATTGTTAGTGTAGTTAGGTAGTTACAAACATCTGAAAATATTATTTTCTGAAGTTACAAAATTTATTAAATATGAATTAATTCATTAGATATTCAAATTCATAACCTGATTGGTCTTGAATAACATATTTCTGTTTTTTAATTCTTGCCCGCTTTCGTACATTATGTTTTTTGTTCACAGAAAAATTCATTGAGTTAAAATCCGGTAACTTTGATGTCCATTCGATAGTTCCACGTCTACTGATCCACTTATTTTGAAATACTTCAAGATATCCAACAATGTATAATGTACAGATGCACTTTCTTGCTAACACCATAAGTAGGAATATTTAGAAATTTCTCAGATGTTTATAATAACAATATTTTTGTAGGGAGCAAGTATCCCTCTTTTAAGTATTCCCACACATACATTCAGTATTTATGGGTACTGTGTGCTGCACTATCATTCATCGAGGGTGTTCTTTTGTATAGTATCTACAATTTTGGCGGACGATTTCATCATTATGCTTTTTACATCGAGACATTAACATTACACGCCATATTTGAAAAAAAATCATAGTTCGATCAGGATCAACGTCAGATTACTTTTACATAAGATGTACCTTAAATGAATGTATTGCTTTAACGAGCAAATGGTAGAACTGTTGACTCCAGCTTACTTGAAAAATATATAATTTCTAGCGATTTACAGTCCCTTAAAGAAGAAAGAAAAAAAGTAAAAATACAAACGTCTTCTAAATTTCTGAAGATTTTTTAAAATTTAAATTCGTGTTCATCATACTACATTTAATACTGGTCATTAATATTATTAAACTATTTTTAAAATATGATGCGGAATGGGAGTCCAATTGGATTGTTCAAAGCTGATTTACCAAGTTATAAAACGAACCCCTGAAAATTATAATAAAGGATTCCAGCTGAATTAACAGATATTTGTTGCTTAGTATTAATAAATAGCTTCTTTATGTAGTTACTTTTTTTAGTATAAGTATATCTAGCAATTTTTCCTAAAAGAAACCCTCATTTTATTTGTTATTTTGTGAACAGATTGTATATAAGTGTTGCTTGCCATTACTGATACATAAGATCGATTACCATCCTCTTCGTTCTAGTTTAGTGAATGTAATAAATAAAAATATTTTGAAATCTTACCATTTTCAAAAGGTGATGACCAAAAAAGCTTTATAGAAATACTCTGTGTGAAACACGGTTAATAAATGGTGTGTATATTTCGTTCCTCATATAACTAGTAGTACGTGAGGGTCTCGCCTTTACGTCACTTTGAAAATCTTGATTTATGTATCTGTCAGTCGCCATTATACCCACTCGTCTCTGGAGGACCCTTGAACCTCTTCATGAATTCCATGTTTCCCTCATAGTAAAGCACTGGCTAGCAAGCATTTGTCACACTTCGGAATTTACATTTATAAATCAGAATAGTTCTTGGTGGTCACAATGTAGCTATTTATTGGAAAGCACCGCCATTTACAAGGGCTTGTAATGAAAGTGGGACCCTTTGTTCCAAGGTGAGCATATTTTCTGTTTCTGAGGTACATACGTACTGTCAGTATACAAGTTGATTCACGGTGATGGACCGTTAGACGTCTTTGACTCCTGAGTAATCAATGAAACAATTTTCAAGAAACTGTCATTCTTGGTTATACCGAAATTCATCAACTACCGTATTTTACATGAAATCATATAAATCTTGGATCTCCATATTATTCCAGTGAGACTTTCCGATAAGAAATAGATATTTCTTGTCGCCCTCCAGATATTTACAACCGGAAAATAATTTTTGCTCCAACCTTCTTAAATCAATGAGACTGTTTGACTCTCAGTAGTCTCTAAGATTGACATTTTCCTTACTGACAAAAAAATGGAATCTTAGCGACAAAAGTTTTCACTTTTAATCCCGTGAGCTAAAATTGACACTTTTAATTCTTACCTAGATTAAAAGTGTTTATCGGGTTTTATAAAAGTTTGTTCAACAATATCAACAATAATTTTTGGTTTTCCACATTGAATGAATGAATACACTGAACACTGACCAAGTATAAAAATTAAATAAACCACTGAAACTGCTACTACCCTCGTACTTGAAGCAATTCTCAAAGCAGTCCAATACGTCCAGTTACAGTTGTTTAATAGTTATTTTCAGATGTTGCGAAATCAGAAAAGACAACCGTGCTTGGCTTATCACTCACTTATTTTATTACACTATTAACTTTCAATATTCTTTTAGCAACATTTTCTTTATTCAAAATTGGGTCTTCAGTGTATACTTCCGCCACAGCGCTCGATCTTCCAACCTCTGTGTCTTTTAAGACAAGTAAGGTCACCACCGCCGGCAACTAAAAGGGTAGCAGACGTTCGTCGTAATGCGTGTGCACTGTACTCTTTCCAACTGCCCAGCACTTATTAGAAAGTCGATGTGACACTTTGCAAAGATTTTCACCTACGTGATCCATAAAAGAACTATGGAATTCGAAAAACTAAACTAAACTTAAAAAATATGGTGTTGCCACTTAAAAAAAATTGATGACGGGATTACTCGAAAACAAATGACATTTGAAAATCGCATTTTACGCTAAAATATGTATTTTTTAAATTAAAAATCGACCTGTTCGAGGATTTTTCCCAAAAAATAATTGTTTCGTTTTTATTGAATTTATTCCATACTTTTGGCGCATACTGGATATATTCTACTTACCTACTTTGCTTTATTATCCAAATTTGGTTTGAATAAGTTCAAATCACTTAATTTGTGCTTTGAAATTATAATTAAATGAGGGATTTTGGTTCGAGAAAAAATAGCATATTTTATTCAGGTTAAAAGTGTCTTTTTTGTCTCACAATTTTGCATCCGCTCGGCTACGCTACGCTACGCTTTTAATCCTAATAAAACACTATACTATTTTCATCACTATATTTGAAATTAGTGACATCGAATGCTGTGGTTATGGTAGTGAAGTTAAAGAAATAATTTTTATAAAGTTCATTCTTTAAGCAATCTACAATCTAGTAGATTTTGTAACTTCGTTATCGTAATCGATTCATAATTTCTTATTTACACAGAAAGTAACATAGATGGGTATAGGGAAATTTATGTAGATGAACAGAGAATAGAATTATGTGGTGTACTATTATAAAAATAGTTCTGGCAATATGAATCTGGAAATTTGGTACTTGATTTTTGAACACCTTGTATGAAATTAAGCCACTTGTAAGGCATCCTTAGAAAGCTTAAGCTTCAACTATTTCTTATATATAAAATAAAAATTATTTCTTTAAGTTCCATAGCACTCGATACATAATCTTTTTCAAACTAAGAGGAGTAAATGGAGAAGACATATGTACACAGGGAAAAGTAACTAGAAAATAAAGCTAGATCATTTTGGCGGCAAATTTGAAAAAAAGAACAAATCCACAAAAAAAACATACATTTCGTTGCTGAGTTATGAAAATAACTATTTTATTTGCTTTTGGATTAACAAGAAGGAAAAATAATCCCAAAATAAATCTACAAAATGGCAATGTTATTTTAAGACTAATGTAACTGACATTTTAAAGTTACCGCTTACAGTTAGTTACAGTCACTACAGTTTAAAGTTAGTTTACTGTTAGTAGTTGACAGTGCTGACACTGACAATGAATATGAATTTATGTGGAGGTATGTAAACGTGACCGCAATCTTGAAAACGATAAGGATTAGATATAGTAATATAGCATAGTATAGTTTTTATTAACAAGAAAGGTCCGAATATTGTATAAAAATTATATAATTTCATTTAAAATAATGGAGTTGGTGACGACTTCCAGTGTAACCGAAAGTGACAGCATCTTAAACAAAATCTTAAGGGCTCATATTCGATTGACATCGAGTGTTTTCTACAAAGTATAAATAATAATTTAGGCATTTAAGAACTGAATAATATAGAGTTTAGCAAATAACAAGAATGTTATTTCATGCCACCTGCAAATATTCAAAGGTACCGAAGTAAAATCAACATATAACATCAGAAAGCGATCTATCCAATGAATTTTTAGGTACTGAAATCTTTCAAAATACGTATTTTTTTAAATTATAGATGTAAACATTGTTATAACATAAACTTACATAGTTCTGCATATAAGATTGTTCACTTTTGTTTATAAGTATGTGAAAATAATTGTTAAAATGTGTGGTTAGAATAGCGAAATTATGTGTGTCATATAAATGCATTTTAAAAGTTATTACATTATTTGAGGAAAGTTTAAATAGTAAAAGTGGATAAACAAAACATCAATAATTCCATTTTTGATATTACTTTTGCTCTACGTGTTTTATTTTTCGAGATTTCAGTACCTGAAAAACACCACAAATTTGATCATTTTACGGCGAGGGATACGGGCACCTTAAATAAAATTATTAAAAACCTCATATTCGATTACATCGAGAGTTAAGTGAAGTGAAATGATAAGTAGTCATTATGTGCATTTATTAACATTCCAACTTCTGTAAATCCTTTGAACTACAAAATTGCGTTATTGAAGAAGGTGATTCGTATACCTATAAACAAATGTATTTATATGTTTACAGTTCCAGACACCAATATCGTAAAACATTCTTGATAATAGGGCACACTGCCGGGCAAAACGGTATTAATTTTATCCGGTACAAGTAGTGGAAAGTACATTCAAATTATGTAGCAATTTGCTTGTCAATATTTCTATTGTATTTGAAGCACAAACAAAAGTCGGGACGACTGATTTTAGTATTTATTTGTTTTTTCGTCATTAATTTCCTGATAAACAGAGAACCTTTTGAACATGACTTCTAAAGGGACATCATCAATATTCAAATAATTTACCGCGTGGTCACTAGAGAAAACGATAATTTTTATTCACCAACCTTTTTTCGCAAGTGCCTTAGGCACATGTCAATAAAAATAAATATCTTTACGTCGGGTAGCTTTGAATGCTTTTGTTAACATTATTCTCTTGATCAGGTATTTGTTAGAAATGATAACGTCATATAAATTTTTAATTGGAGTAAAATTGGAGAAATAAAAATCATTATAAATCCAAATTATTATATTGGTTTCTCGATGTGGTATCACTCAAACAAAATAATCAATCCACAAATCAATAGGAATATTATTACTAATCTACCCAACGTATTTGTTAGTATAACTAAATGTTATTGAAAAACTCCTCGTCTAATGAAACTAAACAAATTTAAACTATTTTCTGCAATATATATATAAAATTTGTTCCCACTTTAACGTTTAATAATTAAGTAAAATTTTATGGAATGTGTTAAAATTATATAGAAAGGAAATATTACGCTGCTGGGAAAGCAGAGCTAATGATATATTTAAAATTTGTAATGTAATATTCGGAAAGTACAAACCTTTCCTCTGGTCTACAATAAGAAATAAAAAAATGAGTTTTTGTATTAAGGCAGTCAGAAAAATAATCATTTCTGACACTATACGACTGTGACATGTCTTGTCACCTTTACCCCCCTTCTCCCTTAAACTGGTAAATGGTTGGTAGAAAAAACAGGTCGATATTTTTGCAAAACTTGCATTCGTTGCTTTTATCATCTTTGTTGACAAGAAGTGCCTAACTATCGCAAGTTTTAGTTTGTTCCTGGTGTTCCTCGAGTTGTTGTGCAAAATAAAAATTGCTAGTTTCAAAATTATATGTGAGAATGAATAGACCGTTACAGGAGAATATCGAAGCCGTTCTGATATTTGACGAGGCTAATCGAAACTACCACGAGGCCGTCAGAATACTTAGTGATCGATTTCCAGATCATCCGATAGACAGATCTTTTTATAGACGGTCGGATTGAAAATTTTATGATGATTGATAGTGTGCACTCAAAGAAAAGAAGTGGTAGGCCTACAATTTCCGAAGAAACGCAAATACAGATTGTTGCTTAAATGGTGGTTAACCCTCTACATTGGTTTAATACCGTTGCTCAAACGTGCAACGTTTCAAAGAAACTGTAATGTGTTAAAATAAAAATAATATAGACATTATTGCAGGAACTAACAGAAGACGGTCCGGACTAGATCACCTGATGTAACTCCGTTAGATTTTATCTTATGTGGTTATTTAAAGCCCACAGTATACGAGGATCAGCCACAGAATCTCTTAAAGGATGCCTGCAGAAGTATTGCTCTACAGATGTTACAAAAAGTGCGTGAAGTATGAATAATTTTATTATCGTCACTAAGTTCACGGAACACATTTCGAACATTCACTATATTAAATTAGTATTATTGTTGTTTAAGAAAAATTATATCATACGTACTTTATTCAGTCTAACGAGAGGTTTTTCTTCATTTTTTAACGATCTGTCAAGGTTGACAGGCATTGTGCCATATCATCTGACTCGGAATTTACCTTAGATTCGATATCTGTACTACAAGATTTTATCGCCGCACCGTATATATATAGCTTTGGAATACATGTACGAGTATATATAGAATATATCGGTTCACTTCGTAACTCGTTTGAGAATTGGATAGAAAATGACGGTTATAGTTGAGAAGGGAATAAGGTTTACTCGCTCTCATTTAAAATTTAAACTCGATTTAGTATAATTCTTATGTTGTAAGTTTCATGAAGTAATTAAAATTATAGTTTTTTGTAAATATTTTTACTTCCAACATTTTTATAAATAAACCGTATACAATTTTACACAACATTATTTTACTACTTCCAACATAGTAACGTGTAAATTCGATTTATTGGTGTTCCTGTAAAAGCAGATGAAAAATCAACAAACCTTTGTTTTTTTTATTTGACTTGTACGTAATTGAACTTTTCTTATTTATTTGTATTTTGAATTGGGCGCCTAAATTATGTTGAATAAAAATGTGACTGTTGTCCTACTTTGTTTTTAAACTTAGACTTTATTTACTAATGCCAATAATTTGATCAATATCAAAATTTTTAATTGGTTCTCCGTCTGTTGTAAGTTGTGGATACAGTTAGTATTGCACTAGGGTCTTATATGTCTTGGATCGGTCAGTGGTCGCGCGGTTTAAGGCGTCAGTACTTGAATCGAGGTGACTAGATCGCTGTGTGTTCGACCCTCGCAGCCGGTAGACCGTATATAAGCTATATTCGTGGAGAGGTTGGCACCCTCTCTGCAGGTATGGTAGGGTGGAAGAATGTTGGCTTGGGTCAATGTCAGAGATTGATACCGGTTGGCATTTGACTACCCCCCTAATTAATGAGGTTTTCCAGATTTCTCTCATTCCTGCGCTGAATGGTGGTTAGGGCATACCAACGTAAGTCGTTCCTGGGCACAAATGCGGCCTGCTTAATAATAATATACCGCCCCCTCTCCCGCATGAGTCTTCGACTTCTGGGCTAATTCTCATAATTAGAATGAGGGGTAGAGATATTATTATTATTATTATATCTTCAGGAAGACATTCATATATACAGGGTTAACTATGATTAAGTACAAATATTTGAAGACAGGATAGAGAAAATTAAGAATGAATGGAATCGCCCTTCAAAAAAATTACAAACCTATTTATAAAGCTCCAAAATGTTTTTCGGAATTATTTTAAATCCTTATTTAACGCCGCCTATGCACCCCGTTCGCCGCAAGTTTAACGTTTACAGAATTAGAGTTGACAACCAACAAGACGACGGTAAAATTCGCTGTCATGTCATAATTTAATTCTTGTGGTTACGTTGTAGTTTTGTGTTCCTTTTTAGTTTTTAGTGCCTTTTTTAAATTTTAAACGTTTTATAGATATTAAATAAAGGAATTTGTGTCGGGTTCAGATATTTTCCCACAATATAGTTCGCCGGTTTATTTTTCTAGGTTATGGGACAAGACTGCCGCGGGTGCATTAAAACTATTATAAGTTTTCTATTATCTATTAGTACCTACCTACCTATTCCTTTCATTCGATTTTCTTATAATAAATAGGCATTTTAGCTTACTGTACCTACAGCAAGTGTGTTTTATCGGTAGAGAGTGGTTGTAATGAGTGAAAATGTAGTTTTGCCAGTTTGTAACGAAATCATGAAAAACAAATGCAAAATACTGCAGCTAGCTGCAACAATCTACCTATCAGGTATTACTATTAATAAGAATGTCATTTCTGCATTTAGGAACGCTGCAAAAAATTTGTTGACAAAGCCTTATCTATGGATCTAAGCCATCTCAGTTAATGCTTATCATAGGCGTCGACTTTCCATAGGAAATAAGGGTTTTGCTTCATTTCTTAATATCGTGCTAAAATTCTGGAATAATTGTTTTATTTTCTTATAGGCCTTCCTGAGCACGTGGTTAAAACTATTGTACTTAATCATGGTTAACCCTGTATACTTATTAAGAGAGTTTCCTTTATACATTATGTGACGCCTGTTTATAAATTTCTTGAGACTGGTTTCGCATGGCAGTCTAGTTTTATTCAGACGCAAGTTTCTAAACTCCTGATTTTTAATTTAATTTCGTATATCTACTCAAGAACCCAGATCGTGTTTTATTCCTGTGCAGGGTTTCGACCTGCTCGAGGACAATAAATCCCCACTCGCAGGAAGATCAGCCTTCTTGAAGTACTTTGACATGCTTAATTTCCAGGAAACCGCCTTCAGCAGTGGCACTACGTAAATGTAAAGTAAACACGCCCCACTTTAAATTACCCTTCATTAATATTTTAATAATTTAGATTGTATGTACACTAGCGGTGCAAGTGATTAATCTTCATTATTTTAGTTAATAATGCATTGAATATTAATAATTCACTCCGAGTCAGCTTGACACCGGTTTGAAAATAAACAAGACGGGACAATAATTCCAGCGGAAATAACAGTCACTTGCGTGAACATAAAGTGATAAAAAAATAATACATGCAAATATTTATGTGCATAGGTACAAGGCATTTTGAAAATGTCATAAATTCAGAGCCTGATGAACTATAAAATATAATTTTGACCATGTATTAAAAAAGAAATCTATTAATACTACTGAAATTTGATATATTTTCATATATTTACGCTATATTGCTAGTTTTCTATTATCTTATAGAGGTCGATAGCTACAACAATTCTTAGAAAATTTTTAAAACATTTTAAGGTTAGATTTTTCACCATTTTATGTCATATAGACATGTCTGTGTTATAGCGTAAAATAATTTTATGTTCCGTAATAAAATAAATAAGTAATAACTTATCTTAAATGTCAAGACCTTTAAACGGATTCTAAACGCTACATTTCTGAGGTACTGATTTTCCAGTACAGAATAACAGAATAAACATAAATGTATGATTTTCGGAGTATACCGTTCAAGCTAATTGAATATTACCTAAATAAACTTTTTTTATGGCGAATACATCTTGATCTGAACTATACATGTGAGCTATAGAAGTAAACAAGTTTTCTGTATAAAAATAATTTGACGATACTCGAAAATCTACGCAAGATAAATCCGTATAAAATGTGCGATGTTTACAAAAATAATACGATTCGTCCAATGCATACAAGTAAACCCTTTCTTTAAAGTCATTGCATTTAAAAATAGTTTAATGCATTTTACAAATATTACTGCAGTTAAAATGTACAGTGTTCATTAAAGTATTCATCTAATAGGACAATTTTCTTAATTATTTCTTAACAAATGTTTATTTTATTTATTTTGTTTAGTGTACAGTTCAGGCAGACTCACAATAGTTTCCACGAATTTGACAATAAAAAGACATGCAAAATAAAAGTACAGAAATTAACAAATGAATAGGTGCATAATAATATAACCTTTACAAAGGAACAAAGCATATGAGGTACAATTTAAAGTAAAAAAGAAAAAACAGTTTGAAAAAGATAATGCTGTTATATCAACCATACGATCATCATTTGAAATATAGTTATTAAAATTAAGCGACTCCCTAAATTGGTCTACAAAAATATATTATGTCAAACAAATAATTAGTTCAGATATTAATAAGTGAAACATGAAAATTTTACGAATTTAATAGTTCAAGACAATCAATAAAGTTATTAATTAATTTAAATAGAACTACGAAGTCCGCATGAAATCTTCGGCTTTTTAATGTTACGTTCCAAATGTTTAATACATAGCAATATTTGATATCAAAGAACAATGAAGTGTCATCAAATGCAAAATGATGGAAGCCTACTAGATATTGATGAATAAATTAGATATTGGAAAGGTACTATATGGATAGGGTTATGAACTTTATTTTTTTATTCGAAAATTGTACTCCTTATCAAAAAAATTGCAAGTGACAAAAACATACCAAATTCAACAGACATTATTATTTTCAATCGAAAAAGTTAACCCCCCAAAAAAATGTAGTGGATACAGGGGGTACTTTATTTCAACGGCTTATTACTGGACGAGGATAATAAAAAATAATCGCTCAAAAGAAGTTTCATCAGTCTAAATATCTTGTCAAATTTCACTTCTTACTTTCAAAGCCTTTGGAAGAAACTAATTTAAACTCTAAATTTATCACCCCCTGTTAAGGGGTCGTAACTCCTTAAGGCGAGCTTAGATTCAAAAATATTATATGAAGTACCCCTATTAAAATTGGCCGTACAATATAGCTTCGATGTTTTTGCACTTTATTCGGAATCACCCACAAAATATTGTCACGGATTTCCTAATCCGACTTTTTCTTTTAACAGAAAAACAATCCGTTAATTAATCACTTATCTCGTACACTTCTCGTCGATTTACAATATTTCCAGTTACGTCTCGATACACGGCTTATTTTGTTTGTTTACCAGCATCGCGTAGGGGCGATCAGGGAAATCTAACGTTTTGCGATACCACAGTCGTCGAATTGGATGCGAGTGGGGCAAATTCCGTGACAGTATTATGTCAAACCTAACATCTTGTACGATATTCCAGATGACGCTTGCAAAATTTTGTCTACAATAATTAATTAAAGCATAATACAAGGATTTTAAATCAAAGATAACTCCCAAATATATTACAATAGTAACTCTTTGTACCATTTCATATCAAAATCGTTAAAAAAATTTCTATTCCAGTACCAGCACCAGTAAACAGTAACATATCGAGATTTGAGCTTTGGAACATGCAGGAACTAGTAAGTATTGAAATTAGCCCAGGCATCAGATAGTCATTAGACCGTAAAATTTTTATAGAAGGTTTTTTTCGCACCAAAATTCGATGTGCAACAATCCGTTTAATCCACTGTGAGGAAGATTTTAGTATTTTTTACGCAAATACATCAGAAAGTATGAATTATAGAAAACAAAAATAAAATATTCCTTACAAAATTCCGCATAAAAATGTCTGAATAGTTTTTTTTAATTGCGGCCACGCATCACACCAGTGCAAGAGAATACCGTTTGGAATCAATGGATCTAAAAATGATTACCGAACAATTTTTATTGTGAAAAAATCTATACAGATGGATAAAATTCACTTTTCGTATCTCAACACTGAATTAATGACTTCTTTTTCGATTAAATAAGAAATAATAAATTGTAACATTTAAATACATATATAAAGTAGATATGTCATATGAATATGAATAGGTTATAGAAAAAATTATAATTAAACATAATCAAATTGTTGAGGCGTTCTTAAATCGATTTAATATATCTACAATGTTACATATACTTGCCGAAAAATTGGAACTGTACTGAATAGACCTAAACAAAATAAATCACCGAGTGTCCGATAAGTAGTGCCGAGCTGATCGAACAATAATTCGAACCCCGAACCGTGATATATTTAGTTTTTCTTGTGATTTTGTGCAGCTGTCTTGGAGTCTGGAACTTATATCCTACATTCCCATTCCCTATCCCAAAGGTCCAGCAATTATTCATTTCTTCGGGATAGAGGTGAGTCCTTTTACTAATTTTTTGTACAAATTAAAGTACAGTCTGTTAACCGCCGAAACACAAATGGAGTATTTTAATCGTTGTGTGTTTAATATAAATATTTCATTAATTGTTTTCTTTATTCAATTAATCTCATTTTTTTTCGTTTGTGATGGTCATCACGGGGCCTTTCTTAATTTTTCTCATTCTTCTCATCTGATAGTTGATCTCTCAGGAAATTCCCTAAATCAATGTCAATGGATTCATCGACTTTGTTTCGTCGGCACAAGTTCGACCTTCACAAGTAGTACAAATATATGATCGAACAGCTCAGCTCAAGCTTACGACAGCCGCAATTGCCCTTGCACCCACTTCGACAATTACAGGGATAAACTTAAGTATTGCTGGCGGCTATGGTTCTTTTTCAGTGGCTACTGGCAATCAAATGTTGAAAGTGTGTTTCCAACCCTGTTACATACTTATTTGATTGAAAAGCCATCTCTAACGGCTGGATTAATTAAAATCTTCGGCAAATACCATTTGAAATATATTATATAAGAGGTAAACCAACGCAATAGGTCATCATGCATATCAGCCAATTTTGTAATCAAAATATTATTATAAATTTTATCAAAGGCTTTATCGCAATCCGTATACAATGCATTCAATTGAATTCGATGATCAATAGCATTTGGAATATACTCGCTGTAATTTGGAAAAAGCTATATTCTTATATAATAATGGATGTTGTAAGCTCATTAAAATGAAAACCATACCTATATAATTGATTCAACCGATTTACTAAATCCACATAAATTGCTAACTTCTATAATTATTAACACATGTTTTGTCTCCTGAATTTTTATATACCTATATGGATTTAAACTTGTATCCCTTTAGTTGGAGATAACCCATCTTATTAAATAACAGCGATAAATACACCATCTAGAACTGAAGAGCATTCTTTTAAAAACAAAGTAGATCAGCCAACAACTCCAGCTCCTTTATTCGTGGTATTAAATTTATTTAATGTCATATTCTCTGGTATTTCTACTGAGGAAATAAAAGTGGTTTTTAGATATAGATAAGTTGAGAAAAGGCTACAAAGATCAGGACCATCATAGTCCATTTAATGCCAAATGCCAAAATTTGTTCTGGTAACACTAATGTATACCCCTCAATTTCAGTAGTGCAGTCAGTTTTTTGAAAAAAGAGTATACGAGCTTGAAGTCAGTTCGCGAATAATCAACTACAAACATGGATGGTAAATTTATGGGGATTTCAACATAGTCACGATTTTATTGACACGTCAATCAGGTTTTATAAAATATCCGTGCTTTTTATATGAGTGGAATAGTAAAGAGAAAGAAAAAAACACCATGTAGTAAGAGAACCGCCAAGGAGATCTTTATTTCAACCAGGTACTAAGAACATCACTAGAGAAGCATTAGTTGCTCCTTCTAAATCCTGATTCCAACGTTTCACATCAAGTTAGGAGATATGAAACAATGGGCAAAAGCTCTCAATAACGAAAGTGGAAGCTATTTATATCACTAAAACTGCGAGAAGGAATTGGCAATGGATCCAGATTCATAAAATGAAGAGAGACAATATTTTTTTCCTCAAAATATTATAAGACGAAAAAGCGGCATGACTGAGTTTCAAATAGGTTATCGAGAGTTTTCTGGGGAACCATAAAAGTCTAGATTACAGGGAAAAGGTAGCGCAAATGGTGGAAAACTATAGGAAACTAAGTTGCTTGATCAGTCTGATATTTCATCGATTCCACTATTGACTTCCCACAAAATCTTGGCGCTTTCGGTAGAGACCGTAAGGTGAAATATATTATCAGAATCTGATGAATACAGAGCGACGTTACCTAGGTATATGGGATAAGTACCTATATGCTGGGTGATTACTACTGGATGCTTGCATATATAGTACTAGTAAGAGGACGTAAAAGACATTGCACAGATCATTTAATAATAATAATAATAATAATAATAAATGATTTTATTTGCAATATTTTAACCCATATAAAATAATACAATCATATTTCAACACAATCAAATAAAGTAAAGTCAAAAACATTGCAAAAGGCAGAGTTCAGGCGTAAACCTGCTCTTCCACTCAACCGCTACATATTATTAGAACAAAAATTAAGTTAAGGTATGTCTAACAAGCAACATCTACAGACATGTAAAAGCAAAATATATGTACTTATATGTAACACATTACAGCAAAAAAAAACTTTGAACTATTTGAATACAAATTATTTAGAAAATTATGACAATGTATTAAGATTAAGAAGTTAAAAAATGTTTATCGGACAACATAGATCTTTTAATATTAGTCTTAAATGATGGCAAATTATATGTTTTAATATTATCTGGGACTTTGTTATAATATTTAGTTATTAGATAAGTAAAACAACAACGAAATAAGGATGTTTTATAAGATGGCATAGATAATATATTTTTGAACCTAACATTTATATTGTGAATATCAGTTCTATAACGTATTTTCTCATGTAGGTAAGGTGGTGTTTTAAAAGTATAATTTTATGAAACAGGCAGCAGCTGTGAAGAATTTGTCTTTGAAAAATTGTTAACCAGCCAATTTCTTCAATTTGAGGTGAAATGTGTTGACGCTTGTTAACATTACATATAAATCTAGCACAAGTATTCTGAATTTTTGCAAACGGGCTTGATCATATTTTTTAAGAAAGGAAAATAAACTACATCACAGTAATTTAAATGTGACAACACCAGAGCTTCGCATAATATAATTCTATTCTCTTTATTAAGTGATTCTCTATTTGCATATATCAATTTAAGAGAACTTATAGATCTTTTAATAATCACATTAACTTGTTCAACAAATTTCAAGGAGGAATCAATGGTTAAGCCTAAATTCTTTGCAACATCGGTAGGTTGTAATTGTTCATTAGATAATTTAATGTCAATAATATCTTTACACCGATTTCTAGCAACCTGTCTCCCAAACAGCATTATTTTAGATTTTGATGGATTGATAGAAAGACAAAATTTATTTGAAATGTTTAAAAGATTATTTAGATCATCTGTTATCTTCTGATTTGCCAGGTGTATTGCATTTTCTTCAAAAGAATAATAAAGTTGTGTGTCATCAGCATAAAAATGTGATTTACAATGAGATAAAACTTTTAAATTGGGAAGTGTAAATTGTGAAAAATAATGGACCCAAAACAGAACCTTGTGGCACTCCGCAGTTAATTACTTGTTGACGAGAATATTCATTGTTATACAGAACACACTGCTTCCTCTGAGTTAGGTAATTCTCAATTAAAGACACGGATTCGTTATTAAAGCCAATGTAATGTAACATAGCAAGAAGCAGTGAATGATTAATTCTATCAAAAGCTTTACTATAGTCTAATAGATTAAGGCCGTTAATTTATTATTATCAGTAGCTCTTACTATATCATCTGTTACTTGCAAAAGTGCTGTAGCACAGCTGTAATTCGGACGAAAGCCTGATTGACATGTTGGTAAAATTTTATATTCATCTAAATGAGATCTAATTTGTTTACAAGCGGATTTCTCAAATAATTTTGATAATGTAGGTAAGATACTTATCGGTCTAAGATCTGTGAAATCAGAAATGTCACTTACTTTCGGTAAAGGTAAAATATTAGCAATTTTCCATTGGCTAGGAAAACACTCTTATCAAAACAAAAATTTATTATATGAGTAAGCATTGGTAATATAATAGGCAAAGTCTTAATAACATTCGTAAACTAATTCCATCCGAACCTGCAGCATTTGATTTAATTGAAAGGAGGTTTAAATATATTTCATTTTCCGAAATGAGCTGAAATTTAAATTCACCTACACCATGTTTAACTAAACTCGAATACAAATTTATAGACGCTAAATCTACTGCAAAATCAGACTTACAAGAATCAATAAAATAATCATTAATCTTATTTACATCAGCAATACTATCTGGAAGAACTGTTGTTTTACTTTTGCTATGTATATTTAGATTTTTTAGCTCATTCCACATAGAATTCTTACCTTTCACACGAATTTGATATTCTAAATACGATTTTTTTTCTTGTTTAATGGCTCTATTAGTTTCATTGCGTAGGGATTTGTAATATTCCCAATGACCAATATTTTTTGTTTTCTTAAATTTAACTAAAGCCTTATCTCTTAATTTAATCATAAACTTAATATTGTTAGTGAGCCAAGGTGCTCTTGGTTTACTAATTAAAACAGTTTTAATTGGAGCAAACAGATCATAAATATTATTCAAAGCATTATTCAATATATCAATTTTAGTATCAATGTTATTACAACGAAAAAAATTATTCCAATCTAATTCAGAAAAATGTGAAATGAATAAGTCACTGTCAAAATTTTTAAAATCCCTATACTTATGTGCAAATGGTTTAATTCGAGAGCTATCTTCACCAAAACAACAGGATACTGGAGAATGATCAGATATACAACAACTATGATTAACAGAAATTTTACTAATACCCAAATTAACAGAACAGATAATGTGATCAACAAGTGTTGAACTAGTTTTTGAGATACGTGTAGGTTCATTAATAATTTGTTGCAAATTATGACTTACAAGAATATTATTTAATAATTTAGTGTCATTGTTATCAAGTTTTAATAAATCAATATTCAAATCACCCCCACAAATAATGTTGTCATATTTAGGCGTTAACTCATTTAGTGAATCCTCAAATTGACTTAAAAATTCCGTAACAGAAAATTTAGGAGCTTTGTAAACAGCTCCTATTGCAAATTTAGTTTTATTATGTATTAACTCTATCCAAAGCTGCTCCATTTCATTGCCACAATTTACTCCTACTTGCAATTTAGATGTCCTATACTTACTTCTAACATAGATGGCAACACCACCACCTCTACCATCACGATTTACTGAGTAAAATTTGTAATTATCTATCGCAACTACATTAATGTCTATGTTGTCCGACATCCAAGTTTCAGAGACCGCTACAATATCATACTTATCAGTGTTCATAAGTTCCTTAAATCCTAAAAAATTACATATTAATGAACGAACATTTATATGTGCAAAAGAAATAAATCCTTTCATTATTCAACAAAATAGATACTTAATAGCAATTACACATGCAATCACTGCAACAAATTGAAATTACAAATTATTACCAATTGAATTACAGTATCCTAGTTACAAATAAAATTGAAAATAGCAAAGTTACTAATTAAATTAATATACAATAAAAAAATGAATTACAAATTAAAGGAAAATAATGACAATACCAAGAATTCGGCATTCCAGATTAAAAAAAATTATAAATTTTACAACAGTTCATAAAATTTCGACCTTTCAGTTATGTAATGCTTCTTGCCATTTGCATTAATTATTACACCTCCATTTCAAACCCAGCATTGCTTTCCATAAACTTTTTTTGCCTCCTGTAGTATTTTATATCTTGTATATGTCAGCAATTCCGATAATATTATTTTACTTCCTTTTAGAGCAGACTTTTTATTAAATATTTCATTTCTTGTCTGAATTTCTTTGTCGCCGTATTAAGGTTTTTTGTTGTACCTAAGCGATAACAGTTAAAAATATCAGTTTTGTCCATATTTATTTTTAGTTTTTCAGATAACAATTGACAAATATCAGCAATTATATCTTCCGATTCATCTTGGAATGACCATAACACACGATCTTATTAACATTTTGTTTTTGCAAAAGTGCATCCATATCCTTAGCAGCTTTATTATATGCATCTTTCAATTGGTTAATTTGACATTTAATAGTTTCAAGAGATTCTTTAGTAACAATTTCAAATGCACTCACTCTTTTTATAAGATCACTACTGCATACATCATCGCTCATCGTTGCATCTTCAGTTGATTTTTGCCCCAATTCATTTTTAAACTTTGTCAGTTGTTCGGTAAACTGAGATGTTAAGTTATTCAATTTAGAGTCGAGATCTTTTAATGATAATTGTTTACTTTTGTTACTCATTTTAACAAGTAAAGTTAATACACATTCCACAAGTATAACTATTGAAACATTAACTTGAAACCTAATTTTGAGGAGCCGAATCTCAACACGTCTACTCGCTAGACATACGCGAAGAATAGTGAGTTTGAGTATAAGAGAGGTAGATGTCATAAAGAAAGAGAAAGAATAGCACACGTTATAAACCTACAAGACTGAAAACCCTCAAACTTACGACGATTACTGTATAAAACTTATTATTCTCGAAAGTTGTGATTTTTCGCCCATCTATGCATAATGTGTGGGCGTTATTGGGTATCAAAGTTAAGCTGCACCATGGTAACACCACTCCAAATTCGGATCCATCGATTCTATCTTTATATTTGACCTTAGATTGTCTTTGAAGCTAAGCGTTAAATAAATCCCCCATTCAGATCTAGCGACTCAAAAAACATAAATCAACAATGGTCGTCTGGCTCACTTGCATATCTATCTGATAGTGTTAAATGATTATCGGATTTAGATTAAGCGACACCAAAATCATAAATGTACAACGGTCTGATCTATTTGCATATCATTATTTCGCTTTGACCTTGAAATAACATTTAACTTAGAGCGATCGATTTAAATGCATCCCAGATTCAGATTCACTGACACCATGTACAATAGTCCGGTCCACTTTCATGTTTACCTTTCACTTTGACCTTGGAATCACCTAGAACTTAGGTGATGGGATTAAATGGACTCCAGAATCGGATTAAGCGTGTGAAAATACGTAAGAATATATAGGTCTAGCTATTTTTTTCTCGGGAAGTTGAAGGAATAAGGTATTGAAATTATACATTTTTTAATTCAGCAAGTTAAGCTCTATAAGAATCCGATGAAAAAATATAGGAGTTGTATTTAAAAAAATAGCCGATGACGTCATCACGCGAAAACAAATGAACGTTGGAAATGTGTTGGTATAGAATAAAGAGTCTTTTTAAAAAGCAAAATCGACGTGTCCGAGGAAATTTAATGAAACTTCGTTGTTTTAGAAATAATGAATTTATTCCATACTTTTCTTCCACACTGTATAGTCGCCGTATAATCGTTGTGATTAATATTGATGATATTTAATGTTATTTTAATCTTATTGTTCAAGTGAGTACCTATTTCATAAAACCATGACAAAATTAGGTAACAAAAAAAATCCTAATGTAATGCGTACTGTAATTTTTAAGACACACACAAAATAATATTCCATATTTCTACTGGACTTAGTTTAGTGAAAAGGATCAGTTACACATTAATATAATATGACAGTGTTAAATTCCTTGGGCGGTAAAACATGAATCCCTTAGCACTTTCCCCAATTGTTTGAACATTAGAGAAGCAGAATGTAATCAAGATCTTTAGGGTATATAACTAGGGTGAGAAGTATTTCGAGGGTCATAAATAAGATACTAAGATAACACACGATACATTATAATCCACCCTACACGTGATAATAGTCGGATTACGGTTGATAATTAAGAATGGATGTATACAGTAGTTCAAATAGTATAACTATCAAAAAATAAAACAAGAAATCCTATTATCTGATAAATTTTAGAAGCGAAATGTATGCAATAGTTGCATAGACTCAAATATTTCGTATTAAGAATTTCAAAACAGCAATAACAGAAATTCTTATCGGGAAAAATAAATGTTCGGATGTTCTCATAAAACCGTAATCGTAATTTTATTCTATTTTGATAACAAATATATTTACATACAAATAATTGAACCTTATTCCATTTTTTTTTCAAATATCTTAAGATTAGGTCAGATTAGTTCACATATACTGAATATGGAATTTCAATTTTATTTGTGGTCATTCAAAATTCGTTCAAGGATTTTAATTAGCATACCATGGAAGTTCAAATTCAGTATCTGGAACCACATGATAATAATAATTGTCAATAAACTACTCAACAATTGAACTGGATATTTGCTATTGTCTTGAAAAGTTAATATAAGAATATCGTTAACTGTCAATAAGAACAATATTTTTAGCATAATTGTTTTTCTGTGATTTTATCTCTTTGAAAAAAAATATAGACCTGTCATTTGAACATTTTAGCTGTACAACTGCCACTGTTAGCCATAAATCTGTTTATTCGCATTAACATTATGCTACTACGATGATTACAAATAGTGCAAGTTGAGCAATTAGTGCATTGGATACGTGAAGACTTGTCTCAAGAAGAAGTCGCTACATGGCTGAATATGTCGCAAAGTGTCATAGATCGAACATAAAATGGGTCTTTGGTGTACCCCCATGGGGAAGAACCAGAACGAGTCACAACTCATGCTCAAGACCATACATTACCATGCTGTAAGAAAATATCGAACATTCACGGATTAAGAATTAATAGCCTCTTCTGTCAAGCTATTGGTACAGTGGTTTCTAGTCTTGGAGGATGGAAGAAGAGTATGCAGCGCACTCACGGCTAAAGGAGGAACAACGTGCATATAGATACCGGTAGGCGAGAGAACACAGTCTCTGGAATGTTCAAAATTGGAGTCATTTTCTTCTTATTGATGAATCCACTGATGTCGTTTGTATACTATCTGATAGTTGAACATTGGTATGGAGAGCAAGAGGACAACGAACATTAATGGCCCCAACTACTTTTTTGGTGGTGGATCAGTTTGTGCATAAGGAGGTATATGATTTAATTGTCGCATTGATCTACTAATGTTAATTAGTGAAACTTGATAGCCGAGAGATATCAGAATAGAGAAAGAAAAGAAGACAGATACGATAATATGTGAAAGGTTTCTTTTGGTGGATGATAATACCCATCCTCACCGTACGAAAATTTTAAATGATCGGATAGACGGGATTACAAGAATGGAGTGGCTACTCTTCGCCAGACAGGAAATGTACCGAGCATGTTTGAGCAGAAGTATCTAGGCAACAAAAGCATTTCCAACTGCCTCCTATACATTACAACAATTAGCCAACTTACTGCAGGCAATTTAGGAAGGATACAATAATAACTTGATCAAGAGTAGGATATTTAATTTTTATAGAGATGGTATAGCAATTTCACAATAAAAGATATATGTATGGTGTTATTTTTCGTCCATTTATATCTTTTTGTAATTGTTAATGTATTCAATAAAGAATTGTTTTTTTTTGTTTCTTTGACTGTGTTAGAACCTTAACAAACATTTATTATTTGTTGTAAGCATTTATTTTATTTTAAAAATTGGGGCCGAAATTTAAATACTCTTGTAATATCTAGTTCAATTAATTGTCCGAGCTGTGGCTAAGAAAATTTAATGCTACTATTAGAAAAATTTAATATTGCAGATGAAGATAGCTAGCTAGATTGTGATTCATTTTTTAAATACAAATGTATTCGAAGTTATCGATGTTTTTTGCATTTTTTTGAGTTTAACCAATAACAAGTTTTTGTTTTAGTTATATATTTTATTAGGTGTACTGATGATATTAGGTATGGGAAACAATTTTGCCAACTAATACTCCTACTAACGTTCCTACCAGTATTTAATTACGACAATATTTCATCCACGTTCTTTTTTATTATTAACTTTTTATTCTATTTTATTCACAGTATCTAATAAAAAATGTGTAATTATAAAAAAGCGATAGTGAAAATGACATAAGTTAGAATGAAATAGATGAATGAATTTGATTTGAGTTAATCGGAATAGTTAGACATATTATCAATACCTCTACCATTGTCATTTCGAGGTTTTGCTTGTTTAATAATTTCTTAATTCCATGACATTTAATATTCATTAATATACAGGGCGTCCGGAATATGAGTGCCATAATTTTAAGGGCTTATATATCTGACTAAAAGCAATAAAAATCTTTTATGAATAAAAATGTCTAAAACTAATAGTGTGTCTACAAATACATTGCAAAAACAAAAATACAACTGCAATAATATGCTAAACTATGTTACAAAATTGCAGACTAAGGTATAATTAAGGTTAAGTAAAAGCGCTTGTAAGGTAATTTGTTCATAACTTCATTTTTGGATAAATATCGATGAAATAAACAATTGAAGTTTCTGAGAAACTGGTTAAAACTGTAACGAACTGTCACTTTCGGCAACGTTGCAATATTAGGTTACTGCTGACAATCTAAAAGTAATATTAGTCATAATGGTGCGTGTAGCTAGTGCGATTCATTTTTATCTAGTTTTTCTTTGATGTTTGTGAGTGTACATAAAAAAAATGGAACAATTTATAGTAATCATAATCAGCTGCATGCCTATGTCTTTGTAGCTTATTTAAAAGTTACTAGGAGACCATTCAATTTCAATTTTCCAATACTATCTTCAAATTCAATGTGAAATATTGTTAGTTTGTCGTCCAACTTTTTTTTTCGTGAACGTGAGTTTTGGTTTCTCACTTACCCGGTACTTTTCCAATTAATAATATTTTTAAACTGTGTATAACTTTCCGATGCGA
Source organism: Monochamus saltuarius (assembly GCA_025584915.1). Lineage (NCBI taxonomy): Eukaryota > Metazoa > Arthropoda > Insecta > Coleoptera > Cerambycidae > Monochamus > Monochamus saltuarius. The sequence continues at coordinate 18,715,828 of CM046726.1, forward strand.
TTCAGTCATACATATTTATGCTTACAGAAACAAATAATTATATTCGATTGGTGTGCATTCTATTTACAAATTCAACAACTACAACATCGTAGGACAAACAAGGATAATAATTTATAGCATACTTTATTTCAGCCTGTTTTGCATATATTTAGTATTATGTTTAAAATGTATTTGGTTTAGTTTCATGGTGATTGTTTGGAATGAGGTCAAAAATGTTATAGAGAATTTCTACTTCAACATTTCAACTTATATTGAATCATCATCAGGATAGGAAAAATGTATCTCACATCCTAACGATGACTTAATATATTGATGTAGAAAAAAGAAATGTTTTATACGATTTTTTTCCAGCAATATCTAATGGACTTGTTGTCCATCGTATGATTCGATAAATTTATTAAGTTTAATTGCTCAATATGTTCATGTAACTACCTTTTCAAGTGAAATTAATAGATTTGTGAATATGGATCAATACTAAATTATATTAAAATACAAAATTTACAATATTAATTATTACAGGTAGTTTAGGTATATGTATAGCTATATATTTTGTTTAATTTAATTGTGTATTTTGCCACACTTATAAAAAAAAATAAAGATTCATTGAATAACCCCCAAAAGAGAGTCAAGAACTATTTTTTAAACTAAATTTCCCTAACCAAAAAGTAATGTGATTTTTGTTAATTTATACTTATCTCCTTTTTCAGTGCGAGATTTTTTGATTAGGCAAACTTAATTTCAAAAATAATCCTTGATTGATCCTTTCGGCGTAAGGGTTTATTCAATTAATCTTTATTTTTCAGAAGTGTGGCAAAATACTCAATTAGACTAAAGACAAACTAGAATTATGCTGCAAATAAATATCTTATAATATGATTCTTGATAGTTCTTATAGTATTGCATTTTCTGCAATTAATAATTTTTAGGTTACCTGTGAAATTTTTTTTAACATACTTAGATATTTAGTGGTGAAAACATATACTTAGTAATATATTAAGATTATGCTAACACCTTTAAAGTAAAGCCATCATTTAAAAGAGTCTGTTACGAAATAAAATTTGGTCATATCCAGTCACTTGTCAAGTAATACCTCACATTCAACGAACTGTAGAGTTTTCAGAGTCGAAGCGATGAAAGTTATATTTACTTTTGTTTCTAGGAAACTTATAAATAACATTATCTTTGCGTCGTCTCGCATGTTGGGCAGTTTTATTGAAGAAGTTGCTATAACTTTTATAACTCCCATAATTCATAACCTTACGCTATTAAAGCACCAAGTATACTGCAAAATCATGTCCTAGATGTTGTTAATTGCTCTGAATGTAGTTTAAAGCTGCTATTATATTATAGCCAACACCGGGTCAACTAATAAATAAACATAAATATAAAAATTTTATGGTTTTCACTTAAGAAGTTATTGAAGATAATTTTCTTTTATAATGTCGTCCAGGCGAATACTTAACAGAAAATATAGGTAGCAACGTAATACGTATTTATAATTGCAACTAGGAAAATGCAATCATGTTTGAAACAATCATCTCCAGTTCACCCAGCTTAAATGTAGGCTCTGTTTGTTTTCAATTTGTAGTATCAATAATTAAATAAAGTTCAAGTTGGAACAGCGAATGGATTACATTAACATATAATTAATTAACATTTAAACCAATGCAACAATGTTCTATTTATCATTTTCTAATTACATACAAGTTGCTCACTTCACAATTACCAATATCTTTAACACAATTATACAGGGTTAACTATGACTTAGTACAAATATTTTAAGAGGGGATAGGGAAAAATAAGAATTAACGGAATCACCCTTCAACAAATTCCGAACTTATTTATAAAGAAAACAAATTTTTTTTCGATATTATTTTAAATCCTTATTTAACGCCGCCAATGTTAACTTGCTTGTTGGTTGCCTACTCTACAAGCATGCAACAGTCGCTCAGTCGGTATCGCTGTCATGTCATAATTGAATTCCTGTGTTTACGTTGTAATTTTGTGTTCTTCTTCAGTTTTTAGTGCCTTTTTTAATTTTTAAACGTTTTATAGTTATTAAATAAAGACAATTGTGTTGGGTGCAGATACTTTCCCACAATATAGTTCGCCGGTTTGGTTTTCTAGGTTATGGGACAAGACTGCAGCGGTTACATTAAAACTTATCTATTATCTATTCCTTTCGTTTGATTTTGTCATAATAAATAGGCATTTTATCTAAATGTACCTACGGGAAGTGTCTTTTATCGGTAGTGAGTGGCTGCAATGAGCGAATATGTAGTTCTACCAGTTTATAACGAAATAATTAAAAACGAATGCAAAATACTGAAGCTAACTGGATTAACTGTTACCTATCTATCAGGTATTATTACTAATAAGAATGTTAATTTTCGTTTCTACATTTAGAAACGCTACAAAAAGACGACCGCATGGTTGTTGACATTGTTGACATGTAAGCTTTATCTATGAATCTAGGCCATCTCAGTCTATTCTTATCATAGGCGCCGACTTTCCGTAGGAAAAAAGGGTTTTGCCCCATTTTTTAAATATCGAGCTAAAATTGTGGAATAATTTTGTTATTGTCTTTTAGACCTCCCTGAGCACGTGGTTAAATTTTTTGTACTTGGTCATAGTTAACCCTGTATGTTCTCTTGTTTATATGAATAAAGGAAATTGTCATGTTTTAATTCAATGACTAGTTTACTCCTAAATATATCGTTCCATATTTTACAGGATAATCTTGTATGAGAATCTGGTTCAAAATAACACAAGATAAAATCATACAAATAATGTCATGCATAAGTTACGTTATCGCACAGAAGTACCAGAGACCGTAACAATTCTAGTTTCTGTATGTGCATTTTTTAATCATAAGAAACATGTATACATGCTCAAACACATGCATCGTCTATGCTAAACTTACAATTAATTGTTTACTGTGCCTGTACCTAGTAGCGTGTCCCTTTGTCAAGTATATTTAGATAAAACCAAATTTTCTCACATGACAATTTTTCATTTCTAGTGCAACTATGATGAAATAAAACAATGTCAAAAATCTAAAGTTAAGGTGTTCTTATTGTTAGAATTTCCACGTCATTCCTATGTTCTGATTTGTCCAATTCTAATGGGGCTAATACCCCGAGCAGCATTGAATGACATCCGAAAAACCTTGTATTCACTGCCTTTGTTAGTAAAACTATGTATACGAAGTCGCCATTAAACAGATACAATCATAGCGGTTGTCGTTCATTTCATTTGCGTTACGCTATGGACCTACTACAAGAAGTCCGACCTATCGTAGACCAGATCCGCCCGACCAATTTTCATTTGATGGTTTTTTCATCCAGGCCACCAATGAATCTTTCAAAATGGCATTGTAAACTGCAATTCCAATACAGATTAAGGTCTCACAAATTGTTTGGCCAGCACATCAGTCCTACTACTCTTCGATACCTCATTATGATGAGTCGACATTTGATCATCGTCCTAATTAATGGAGAAATAATGAAGTTTCTGACTTTTAGGCCTTGTGGTCAGAATTAGGGAATAATCCTTAAATTCAAAAGAAGAACAAAAGAATAATTTAGCTGTGCGGTCCTAAGGTTCATGGCTTGGCTGACTATCCTCCATTTTGTTCTATCCCTGACTTTTAATTTATTATCAGGTTTTTCAATATTTGCTGTTTCAATTACTTTTAATTCTTCCTTGTCATAGGTTTGTTGATAATCCACAAATAAAACTACGGTTGTTATACCATATTCGAAGTTTTTAGCCTGAATTTCTCTCTGAGTGGTCTTGGTCTCCTATACGTCTTCTTTGTTTAAATCTACACTGATATTCTCCAATTTTATTCTCCACTTCTGTTATCAATCTCTTTTTAATATATGTGGTTAGTATTTTATACGACACATTCAGCATTGCTGTTTTCGTGTAGCCCTGGTGTTCCCAACTATCTCTTTTCTATATATAGAGCGACTTACTGCGTTTTTTCCCAAATCCTTTCTGCAATTGGTCTACTAATTCCTGTACTCCATATGTAAACAGTTCAGCTGTCAGTTTGTTACTTAATAGGTTGGTATTATTTTTCAAATTGGAAATTATTTCTTTAATTTAATTTTTACTTGGCGCTGGCACTATATTGCCTTCTTCTGTATTGCTATTGCTTTCTTACTTTCCCCCTTCACTGATTTCATTCCCTTTTAACAACTCTTTAAAATATTCTTTCCACCTGTTTAATATTTCATCTTCTTCTGCAACTGTCCTTCTATTTTTGTCTTTATAAAATACTGGTTTTGGCCTCTTTCCATTTTCCACTCTTTGATACTAATGTTGTTATTTCTCAAGTTTCATTTGTTCTAATATAGCCTCATAATTTTTCCTTTTCTTATTTCTTATCACCCTTTTGTTTTTTTCCTTTGTTCTTCATATTTATTCTTTGATTTCTCTATGTCTTCTTGAAGCATGTTTTGTCTTAGTTTTCTTCTAGCTTCAAACTCAGATTTTAACTTTCTGGTAAATGTTGTTCCAGTTTTGCTCCTATCTATAAACTGGTCCGAATCTACGTCTAAACTTTTGCATATATTAAAAATCTAAACTATGTACTATTACTCATACTTATTGTTTTTGTCATTAACTGTTGTTATATATTTCGCGCAAAGTTTAAGATTTACAAAAACAATAAGTTTGTACTAAACTAATTAAGAGGCCTGAGTAAAGCCTCTAGATAAACTGGATAAAGTGAAACTCTGACATCTTTGTGGCTTCAAAATTTACTTGAGATATTATAATTTTTTTTAAAATTCTCAAAGCATATTCTGTAAATTTCATATTCATAATATGCTTGGATATTATTTGCTTTGTATTGTGTAGGATTTGTTTTATTAGCCAATTTGAGGGAAAGACACTAGAAATATAAGAACATCTATTTAAAACGGCTAATTCAGTGAAGGAGAAAAAAATTACCTAGTCAGTTACAAAATACAAGATAATATGCTCAGTATGCTTTTATTATTATATAAATTCTGCGCTATGAGACTAGGGGGCCCATAGCTTGGTTGCATATTTTCCTCCGTTGTATTTTGTTCCTTATTTCTCTCCGCCAGTCCCTTACTCCCATTTCTTCTAAGTCTTTCTCCACTGCATGTGTATATTTGGTTCATGGTCTTCTTCTTCTTCCTGTTATTCCCCCTATCAGTACTAGTTTCGTAGACCTCTCTTCTTCTAATCTCCCTACATATCCCAACAATTTCATTCATTGTGTTCTAATGATATTTGTTATCGATGGTTCCCCATACATTTCTGTCACTTCAGTGTTCGTTCTCCTTCGCCACACATCTCCCTCTTTTCCCCCAATATATTTCCCTCGCAATTTTTCTCTCAAATACTTCTAATGATGTTTTTTCTTTATATTCATCCCCCAAATTTCACTTCCATATGTAACTTACTGATCTAATTATTGTCCTCTTAGCATTTCCCGAAACGTTTTTTGACCTTAACGCGTGATGTAAACTACTTAGACATTTTGTTCTCTGTTATTCTTTCTTGTATTTCATTTTTCCCCCTGTATCAGTTATTGTCACTCCTAAATAATTAAACCTTTCCACTCTTTTAAAATAATATTCTTTTTCTTCAGTTAATATCGACAATCTCGTATTTGCTCGTTCTTCTTTCTTTTCTTTTACCATACACTTTGTTTTATTTTCATTGATTATTAATCCCTTATTCTTGGCTGCATTCTTTAATTTTTTTCACTGCATTTTCAAACTTATTTTTGTCCTCACATGATGTCGTCGGCATAAGGTAGTATCTGACTCGTCTGATTATACACTGTCCTTCTCGATGGTATATTACTTTCTTTTATTGCTAAGTCTAAAAGTATATTAAATAAAATTTTTGACAATGGATCTCTCTGTTGTAATCCTCGCGTTGTTCTAATGCCCTTGGATGTTTACTCTTCATTCAGCACCTTACAGTTTGTACTAGTTAGTATTATTTTTACCAGTCTTATTTAGTTTCATATATGCTATGGTGTGAATGAAAAAACATAAAATGCTTACTGAGCCTGTAGCAGCCCTTTGTCAAGTAATTCGGACAAAATAAAATTTTCTCAAACAGAGCAATTTCTCATTTCTAACGCCAGTTTTGATATTATAAAGTTTAAAATTATGGTGTTTTTCAAGTCACTCCTATGTTCCAATTTGTCCAAAATTCTTTCAATCAATTCAAAATTTGCTGTTGTTGACTGTAAAGAGTCTGGCGGATACTGATGTAACTTTGAATATTTAATGCAACTGAAATTAAAATGATAATATTCACTGCCTTTGGTAATAATATTATGTATACGAAATGAGGGCCTAGCGGTTATTAGAAATTCCGTTTGACTATGGGTTTGAAACACAATTGGATTTTGTGCATTTGGTGGCTATAGTAGGACAACATGGAAAAGATCTGTATAGTAATTATAAGTCGAATTTTATACAGGCTATTTCGAATAGTTGAGGAAAGTGGATTCTTCGACAGATTATAAGATAAGTAAGTAATCGTGGTAAGATGCACAAAAAAAATACACAGCTATACAGATATATATTCACACATACATATAAAATTTGAAAAAAAAACACTGTAACATATAATAATAATGATAATGGTATACAAAATTGCAAAGAGGAGAGAGAAACTAAGGTACATAATTACAATTAAATATATTTCGAACAACACCTTGAAACTTAATCAATGAAGCAAAATTTTCTAAACAATTCAATACTAGTAAGGGAGAATAGTAAGTAGTCTTAACCGTAAGTACAGACAGCACTTGACGACATCTAGTACTCTTTTTGAGGAATGTTAAACTCGAAAAGTGAAAGAATGTGAGAATCATTTGGTAACTTATTTAGTATTTTATATGCAAAAAGAAATACAACAATATTTCTACGATTAAAAATAGAGTTAATTTCAAATTCATGCCATAAATGTGTGCATCTAACAACATTATAATCAAGAGGGCTGTTATGTTTTTTAAAATATAAAAATCGTAAAATCTGTTTTTGAACTTTTTCACAGCTTTCCGTATATTTCTTAAGCCGCATGCCACAAAAGAGAACAGTACTCTATCTTAAGTCTCACCAATGCATTGTACAAAATAATAATGCTATTTAGATTTCTTAAGCTCATACATAGAGAAGATCATCATTTTATTTTTGTAACTATTAAGAGACAATCTATTATTACATTAACGCTTCATGTCTCTGACATATTCCATTCCCATGAGCCCTATACCCTGAAACGTCACAGTCATCAGCGAAACGACACAAACGACCCGACATAACATAATCTTTCAAGTTATTGATAAACACTATGAATAAAATATGATCTACTGTACTCCCCTGTGAAATAACAACAGGCACTAATCTAGCACTAGAAAGCGCTCTATCACCATTATGTTGAATAACAATACGTTGCAACCGATCTTGCAAATATGACTAAACCATTTTTAGGTAAGTCTCCTAATTTCTTAATGCTCTAACTTTCAAGAGTTATTTATGGTTCACAGTGTCGAATGCACAAGCTAGATCGAAATATATTGACTAGATCACACATCTGCATTCAAATTAGTCCAATACGAATTTTTAGACAGCAAGTTCAACATCATATGTAGATCGACCAGTTCAAAATCCAATCTTCATTTCATACAATATGTTTTATTCCTAAACCCTGAGAGTTCTGAAAATACAATTCCCAAAATATAATTTGGGAGAAAACTGAAGGTAAAGATATACTTCTGTAATTAGAAATTTTGTCAGAGTCACCCTTTTTATAAATCGCTATAACTAAGCATTGTTACTCATCCTGTGTACGTTTTAGATATTTGCAACTGTGTAATATTATATTTTTAAATAAATATGTTGAACGCATTTCAAGTAGATTTTTAAAATCCAATTTAACGAACTGTCGCCAATAATGGATACCCATTTCCTTCCATTAGCCTATTAAACTGAGATTATACGCTGCTATATTTTTTACTTCTTCACTAACATGGCCACCGAACGGGCGTTTATTACGGTACACAATAGAGAACAAGTGGCTATATGTGAGCAAGGTTAAATTAATCCATACCATTTGCATTCGAACTTTATGTTGTTTCTATAAATCAGGCAAACAAATGTTCCTAATAATATCCGCCGATAAGCTGATTATTAGTGTACTAAGCTTTATCTGAAACAACACTGGGTATATTATTCTATAATCAGAATTAACATTTGCAAAATTTAATTCAGTGCATGCTGTTAATATTATTTAGTCCCTGAAGGAATTAAGTACCTACTATAATATTTGGAAAATGTATTAATTTTACAATTAAATTATTTAATAGAAGTATCTTAATATATGTTTCCTCCCACGGAATATTATAATGGCATACTAAACAGATGAAAAGAAATTTGGTTTTTATAAAAATGAAACTGTTTTGAATTAGTAAAGTAATAAATAGGTACATGTATTAAACGTTCAATCCGATTTGAATTTAATAATACGTAATTATCATCAGAATGCACCCATGAAATTAAATGAATTAACATAGTATTGAAATATTAAAATAGTATTTTTTACATTTTTAAAATCATTGTTCAAACAATGGGTTTACTAAGCCTTCAATCGGATTTGAACTTAATAATGTACAATTATTATCATCATATGCATCTATAATATGATTTACCATTCATTAATATTTGTAATAATCTACCTGCCTGTTGTAGGTCTTCTACATAATTAAAGAGTCAGTAACATGTCACAATAAAACATTACAAATATTGAAATTCATTGAATTGAACCATTCAATAGACATTTGGTATTTATTAGAAATATTTATTTATTCCATTACAACATTCAACACCCAAGGGTCAATTACAGAGAGAGGCAAAAAAGAGAAATATACAGATAAAATATATAAATTAGTATAAGTATAGAATAATGTTACAGATAAGGTACAAAAGAGCAACAGAAAAATAAACAAAAAATAAAGATACAGTTTCATTCAGACAAAAATGCCTTCTTTGTCTAGTATTTTATTGCAAACATCGCATATATTGTAGACAGATGAAAATGAAAAACACATTCATTCTAGGTGTCATTTGATAGAAGGTAAAATGAGAGTGTAATCCTTGGGATTAAAACTATTATATAATTAAGTCTCACTATAATCGTAGAACAGTCAATAGAATTATTGAGCTGTTTTTTGGCAAATCTTACACAAGAGTCATTGCATCTATCATCGAGTACAAAAAGAGAAAGTTCTAACACAGAGTAATCTATTTAATCTGTGGTTCTGATGAAATCACGCTGCGGGGAACCTACTGCCGGATAGATGTCATAAACTTTGTAATATAAATATTTCAAAAATCGTTTTTGAATGTTTTCAAGTTTATCCGCCCAGCAGTTATAGTTAAGTTGGCAAGCCAATGCAGCATATTCTAATTCATATCTGACAAAAGAGTAATAGGTATAACAATTTAGGAGTGGCTATATCATTAAACTGACAACCATATCTTATTACTAACACTAAAGATCTGTAAGCACTTGACACAATACTATCAATGTGAGTACCAAAAGTGATTCTGGAATCTAATGTTACACCAAGATCTTTTACATTTGTGGGTCTATCAAGAATGTAATCATAATTTAAATTATATTTATATTCGATAGTCACTTTTTTAAAAGTAATAGTCATAACTTTACAATTGTAGAGGGCATTTAAATTGCTCCGTAATTCATCACAGTCTTTAATGGAATTTATGAATTTAAGCATCTTCAAATCTTAAGCATACATTATTTAATCTACATTTAGGCATTCACCAATATTATTTACATACAAAATAAGTTAATACTAGCAGATGGAAACATGTGTTGTTGAAATATTTGTTTAATTGGAACGTACATCATTGTGTATTCAGAATTTGTTAATATTTGATTGTTCAAAATCTTATTTACCCTTTTGAGCGTAGTAGAGGCTGATTCTCATTGACGCTGCATGGAGCTTCACTGCACTTTACTTCATTGTGCCGTAAAATACTGCATGAAAAACTTAATTTCTTAATACGAAGCGTGCGCTTGATTCAAGGACAACGAAGCCACGCTGGAGGCAGCGTAGGTGATAACGGCCTAATAAGACAACATGTTTATTTTTAGAGGCAATATTTTGCAATACAATGAAGAGCACTACAGTGAGACTTCATGTAGCGTAAGTGAATGTTTCATCAAAGAGGAAGTCTACTTATTGAATAAAGAGAAAGTAGGTACGAATTACGAATGAAATTACCATAAATGTAAATTGCTTAAAGTGCTGACACTATTAATACTTCACATGTCAACATAATATCTCAAGTATTAATGCTGATCGGTCCTTTTGACTGTTTATGTCAGTGTGGCCAAAAAATGGTGCAATGAAAGCATTAATGGTTAGATTTGTGAGAAAAATTTAGAACTACCGCCTTCTTCCTAATTTTATATACATATATAGACTAGTTGACTGACTTTCACCTCTTAATGAAAAATAAATTTAGAAACCCCAGTACAAACGGTGACGTTTTCTTTGGATCTCAGTAACGCTCTAACTCCATCACAACCACCTTTAAATCCTGATTAATCGTACATTGATAAAATCGGTCAATGTTAATTATACAATCGGTATTTTGATTGAGCACGATCCATCTTTACGGTCGACACTATAGTATGAACAAGTAGGTGTATTTATTCATGCATCGCTCGTACTGTTAAAGTATCAGAATTGGTTCTAAAATCCTTTACAATCCTTTCATATTTTCAATTCAATAGCAACGTATCATATTCAGTTTCAAGTTTTTATTAATTTTCCTGTATTAGAAAACTGTAAAAGTCAGTTCTTCAAAAGAGAACAAATATTAGATTAGATTCAAACAGAACAAAAATGTCCAACTTGATAATACCAAAGACTTTAAACAAAATCTTGTCGAAATTTGCACATCAATGTGGACATGGAAAGATTTTACTAGACCTGTGGTAGGCTGAGAGCGGTGTAGATCAAGCCTTAATCCTTTTCTTCTATGTAGCAACTGAGTGCACCATTTTGTTGTTTGATGTTTATTATTGTTTCAGATTTGAAACCTTTTGTCTACAATGAAAGTAACATTTTGTTCTTAGAGGCAATTTGTCTACACTGCATATCAATATCATTATGTACAACATGATGTCCACACAGAAGAAACTATATTGCCTTATGCCAGGCATTCCCTGATGTTATTTGAGGTTTATCGTAGAGAATGGAGGAAAAAAACAATAGGATACATTTAGTAACAACCGTCTACTTTTTAATAAACATGGAACATCAAATTAGTTCCTATTGTTGCTTCAATATGGAAACTATTTTAGATTACAAACACACTGTGTTTGGGTCTTTATTCAGCCACTCAGGGTTATCTTTCTGCTCGCTTTCTCTCTCTCTCTTTCTCGATTCAGTTCTAAGTCGACGGTGGCTGTTCAATAATTTATAATTATAGCTCTTATTTCAAGTTAAAATAGAAAAAAATATATTATAATAAATTGTACATAGTGGCTAAGAAACACTTTTGAAAAACTATTAATATACAGCAGACCAGGGGCGAAGTGTTAGTAGCTCTATAGTGTGAACCAGCTCCAACTATATTATAAAAATTCTTGGAAGTTGAACGACCCAGTAAATCCAACAGCTGACATATCTAGTTCTTAACCTTTTTATTCATTAGAAAATATACTAATTTTACACTGTATTTACCTAATATGTTACTAATAAAATAAAAAAAAAATAGGTTAAATTTGTTTGTGTAATTAAATATGTTTACTATTTAAAGAAGAGACATTCTTTATCCTTGTGCAAATACATTTGTATAAATAAACTTAACTTCTATCATGATGTTGTTTAGAAACGGTGCAGATTACCCGCAGCACTCGGGTTTAAAGACCCATAGTGCATTCCGCAGACTATATAGATCAAAACACGCTACGTGCAGAGGTTAGCACCAGTTCTGTTGGAATGCTTCTAACGTCCTAAAGAGAATAAAAAGTCGCCACAAAATATTTGTGTTTCCCCACCATTAGAAAGACATAGTTGCAGATGATGTGAGTCGAATCCTCATCGCAAAGTCTATCCTATATAGGTGTTTCTTGAGATGTTTTTGGCCTCTTAGGAGGTTTTTGCCAATCCTAATATTTCTTCTACTAAGCATAATAAAATTTCATTTTGCGTTAGCGTATGATCCCTCTATAAGAAGTACCTAACCACTCTTCCTTTGATCACTGTTTGATCCAGGCATCAATGGATCTTGCAAGATAGCATTGCGGTAACCCCAGTACTGTTAGATGAAAATAGTCTGCCACTCCCTGCTCGGCCTAAGCGGCTTGTCTTACAGGAAGCGACCTACAATATCGCAGGTACTTATACCAATACTGGTTTAGGTCTTCTACTTGAAACTTGTCTTATCTACATGTCAGCCCTCTCATTAATTCTCACATCACTATAACCTGGAACCCAGCTCAGCCTATCACAATTGTCCCTTCCCAAAAGAGAAAGAGTTAGTTTTGATATATGCCAGGACCACACGTTAGGTGATCCTGAAAGATATAAATGAACGTAAGGCCGCCTAACTACCTGTGCATATTTAAATTTGGTACCCGGACCTTGTACTCAAAACGAGAAACTGCAAATTTAACTGTTTTCTACCTCTGGATGGAAGTTGGAATAAAAAACAACAAGGAAAAACGAATGTATTTTCTAAAATCGGTGCAATCTGTCCAAATGCTGTTGTTTCATTGTGTGCTGCTCAAGCTTTTTAAGTTCATTGGTGAACACGTACAAAAACTTAGCAAGCACCTACCACTTTGATTATCTGTAACTACCCATAATCCCTCAGAATTTGCTAAATCAAATACAGCACATGCTCATTGACAAAGTGAAAGTTGGATGATAAATTTAGTACCTGTATTGAAGTCAAAACGAAAAGAAGCTAGAAATTAAATTGCTTTCCACTTCTGTATAGAAGGTGAAATAAAAAAACAAGGAAGTACTAATATTATATTTTCTGAAATCAGTCCAATTTATCCAAATATACTTGCTTCGAAGTATGCTGCTCAAATTTTAAAGTTGATTGATGAACAAGTGCCTCAAAAATTTAACAGGTAATACCACTTTGGGAAGCTGAAGGTGTTGAAGACTATCTGTAACTATGCATAATCCTTCATAATTTGCTAAATCAAATATTGCACATGCTCATGGTCAAAGTAAAATTTGACTGACCAATTTGGCACCTGCACCTGGTACTCAAAATCAGAAGAAGCTGCAAATTGAAGTGTTTCCTACTTCTGGATGGAAGCTGGAATAAAAAAGCAACAAGGATATACTAATGTATTTTCTAAAATCGGTCAAACTTGTCCAAATTGCAAAGTATGCTGCTCAAGCTTTAAAGTTGATTGGTGAACAAGTACTTCAAAAACTTAGCTCCTTAGCAGCTGATGATGTTGGAGATCATTCGTAACTACCCATAATCCCTCAAAATTTGCTAAAAGTAAAATTTGGATGATAAATTTAGTAGTACCTGTATTGAACTAAAGAAGCTGAACATTTAATTATTTTCCACTTATGTATGAAAGGTGAAATAAAAAACAAGAAAATACTAATAAATTTTTTAAATCAGTGCAATTTGTCCAAATGCAGTTGCTTCAAAGCTCGCTTCAAAGTATGCTACTCAAGTTTTAAAATTGATTGATGAACAATACGTACCTCAAAAACTTAACAAGTAATACCACTTTGGTAAGCTGAAGGTGTTGAAGACTATCTGTTACTGCTCATGATCCTTCATAATTTGATAAATCACATATTGCACATGCTCATGGACAAAGTAAAATTTGACTGACAAATTTGGTACTGTACCTGGTAGTCAAAACGAGGAGAAGTTGCAAATTTAACTGTTTTCTACTTGTGAATGGAAGCTGGAATAAAAACAACAAGGAAATACTAATGTGTTTCTCTAAAATCGGTGCAATTTGTCCAAATGCTGTTGTTTCAAAGTTTGCTGCTCAAGCTTTAAAGTTCATGGGTGAACAAGTACTTCAAAACTTAGCAAGCATCTACCACTTTGATTATCTGTAACTATCCATAATACCTCAGAATTTGCTAAATCAATTATAGCACATGCTCATGGACAAAGTGAATGTTGGATGATAAATTTAGTACTTGTATTGAACTCAAAACGAGAAGAAGATCGAAATTGAATTGCTTTCCACTTCTGTATAGAAGGTGAAATAAAAAACAAGAAAGTACTAATATATTTTCTGAAATCAGTCAATTTGTCCAAATACACTTGCATCAAAGTATGCTGCTGAAATTTTAAAGTTGATTGATGAATAAGTATCTCAAAAATTTAACAAGTAATACCACTTTGGGAAGCTGAAGGCGTTGAAGACTATCTGTAACTACGCATAGTCCTTCATAATTTGATAAATCAAATAGTGCACATGCTCATGGTCAAAGTAAAATTTGACTGACAAATTTGGTACCTGTACCTTGTACTCAAAATCAGAAGAAGCTGCAAATTAAACTGTTTTCTACTACTGAATGGAAGCTGGAATAAAAAAGCAACAAGGATATACTAATGTATTTTCTAAAATCCGTCAAACTTGTCCAAATTGCAGAGTATGCTGCTCAAGCTTTAAAGTTGATTGGTAAACAAGTACTTCAAAAACTTAGCTATTTTATCATTTGATGATGCTGGAGATCATTTGCAACTACCTATAATCCCTCAGAATTTGCTAAATCAAGCATACCCAACTAGCAAAATAAATTTTATAAAGGTTGTATAAATTGCTATAATATAAATCTTATAGGAGCTTCAAATTCATATAACGTAGTTAAATGCCTTTATACGATACTTATAGAATCGAAAAGGGCCCACTTTTATAAAACACTTTGGTAATGTAACAGTTCTATAAAAAATGTATACAACACTTTTAAAACAATTTTATATAGCAACTATAAAAACGTTTTGTAAGCTGTATTTTGGTAGTATTTAAAGAAACATTATATTTTTTGTGAAGAATATTAGAACCAAATCATTTTAAGATTGGTGTATAACGCAGATTCATACATATTTGTACTTATATTTAAAAACAGGGTCACTCAGTGGCGATCATTTGTGTAAATGGTAGATAGGTATAATACTTACAATATTATCATGTCAACAATCAGTGTTTCCACAACGAAAATTTTATTGCGCCGCAACTTTTATTGATAAACTATATATATGTTTGTGACAAAAAAATTATGCGCTGCTAGTTTAGACCACATTTGCTTTAAAATTATAAAAAATATTAAAATTATGCTTTCTTTAATTTATAATATCGTTGGGTAATTATATTTAACGATCTTGTTATAAAATATTCTTCCAAAAATAGCAAAATTACTTTTTAGATATAATTTTAATAAGGCTTTCAACTAATTTTCCATAATGGCGGCAGTCGCTGATCCATCAAATATTCATTTAAAAATGGCGACTTATAATACAATGATTTTATTCCACATAAAACCATAACAAAATATTTTAGTGTAAATTAGAACTTTATACGATAAAATAGTATAGTTATATTTAAAAATGTGTGTGCGCAAGTAGATAATGTTTGCATCGCAAGAAGTTGCCAAGTTTTATAAAAAAAATGAAATTTAAAATATTATAATACTACCCTTACCTATATTAATATTGTTAGGTATTAGCTAAGTACCTATTATTCAAGAATTTGTTTGTATTCTTTCTTGATTAGTGCTTGGTAATACACTATACCTTAGGAGTTCAAAAATTAAGGTTAGGTTTGGAATTTTATTACGCGGTATATACAATAACTATGTTTTCTCTAGTCACAATTTTGTTCTATAACAGATTTATAAAACACAACTATAAAACTATTTTATAAATAAACGCATTTCGGGGCTAAAAAATAATTTTATTAATTTCCTTATATATCCTTAATAAAACACGTTTATACAACTATTTTATAAGATTATAATTAAAAGTCATTTGCCTAAGTATACAACTCTTTCACAATATGTTTATAATCATATATATAATTTTTTAAATGTTGTATAACGTATTATAATACTTTTATAACAATCTTAAAGAACTGAAAATTATTATTTCTATAAAACACGTTGTAAAACTATTATAAAACAATTTTATACAATTACTTTCTTCAGGAACAAAATTATGGCATTTATTTGCTCTATAAAACCAAACTGTTCATTAAACAACGCAATTCGATAGTTATAAAATAATTCGCTTCTTTTAAAGTTCCATTTTGCTAGTTGGGTAGCACATGCTCATGGACAAAGTTAAATTTGGATGATAAATTTGGTACCTGTATTAAACTCAAAACTAGAAAAAGCTGGAAATTAAACTGATTTCTGCTTTTCGATGGAAATTGGAATAAAAAACAATAATAAAATACTAATATATTTTCTATAATTGGTGCAATTGATTCAAGTGCGTTTATTTCAAAGTATATGGTGGTATAAATATCCCCTTCTGATATTCGCTTGAACGCAGGCAGGTAACAAATACTTTCTGTTATGTTATTGAGCACTAGTCTGTCTTGGATCCAACCAGCAAGCCCTTTTGAGATATGATCCTGAACTATTTGAAATACGTAGGTAGGGAAGTTTCTGTCACTGACTACTCCAAGAATATCTCATCTACTAACTTCTTAAGGATCACGGTATGAGCTTTCTATGATGGTTAAGATCGTCTGAATGAGCTCACTGATAACATCCATCGCTTTCTCTGATGTAAGTAAGATAAAGCGTCAGCAAGGGCTTGAGTATAAGTCCATCAAGCACGAGGCACTGAAGTGGAAAAAAAATCCGTCGTACCTTTGTATGGTATAGTATGGTATGCCTTCGTACCGTCGTATGTTCGACTCTCCGGCACTCTACTATGGTGGAAGACATTTTTGTACACTACTGTCAGTGTAAATTACTTATAGGTTTTCTTTCCTAACTACAGACGTTACATAGTATATAGATTTATATGAAACAAATATCATTTTATTAAAATACCAACTTTCCATCAACACCATATACTAATGTGATACTTTTTCCAAAAATTGGCATGCGCGTTTTTACCTAAGGATGAATATGCAATTCTTACATGTTATGCAACATTCAACTCTCCATCATTTTTAAATGAGTAGGTAGTGTTTTTACAAATAACTAATACGAAAATTTATTATATTTTTCCAATAAGCGCGCAACTGGGCCATAAAAAATAACTATGAAATATTTCAACAGCCATGTAACATGTGACAAACAAGGTGTCTGACTTTATTATATTTACGTCTTCCTGTTTTAGGAAGGGTAGAAGGGACTTATTATTTGAATTTTATTTGCTTCATGAAATGCAAATTGATGTAAATGTTTCAGTAATATCAAAACCTCCAAGCAAACAGAATGGAACCGTAAAGAATTCATACAGTTAAATTTTAATTAATTTTACATATTAACTAAACGATGAGTTTGTGTTGAGAGATTAATAAAATGGAATTGTTTGTATACCATCAGGGTAAATATTACTAAAGTAAATTCTAAATGAAGCAAATACCTAATTTTCTTGAAAAATTATATCCCTCTCTTATTACAATGCTAACATTATACGACACTTTTAATCATACAGGGTGTTTCAAAAAAACATGACAATATTGCTGGATTGAGTGGGGTTTGTTTAATAAACGTATGTCCCAGAGTCACTCAACTTTGAGATACGCGTGTGAGATAATTTTAGAAAATGAAATTTTGGATGTAAACTTGCTAAAGCATAACATATTTCATCAAAATTGGCTACATATATGTTTTTCGTAGTGCCGAACACGCTGGTGTTGATACATTTTATATTGTAACTTTTTTAAATTAGTTTTTTCTCATATAAGTTACGTGATATTTAATTATTATTATTTCATCTGTAAATGTAGTTATTTAGTAGTATGTATGTGTCAAGTCCTAAACTCCATTATTGATATATTTTACTTTTTAGGTAATATCTTATATGTTTTACTCGCATACATTCCTCCTAATATAAGTGCTAACGTTTATGAAATGTTATTTCACGCCATTGAATCGCTATATTATATTTTAATTATTGGCGACTTCAATATACCTAGCTTAATAACTAATACTCACAGTCCTGTTGTGGATTCGCTTAATAACTTTGCACAATTTATTAAACACAATCATATCTTAAATGTAAATAATAGAGTTTTAGATCTTGTTTATTAATAATTATGTGATTATGTAATTATGATGAATGTTTAGTATCTAAAGCTGATGATCTTCTTCTAAATGAAAATTATCGCCATCCTGCCTTAATAAATACTTCAAAATTTCCTATTAACGCTAATATGATATTTCCTCTTCCATCAAATGAGTCTAAATATAATTTTAATTTTAAATAATAATATATGCCGTTGATTTTAGGAAATGTTTTGGAAGTGTCACTACAGTTAGAGACTTTATAAAAATTCTTGTATTTTTCTGTAATGATATGTGTAATTTTAATTTGTTGTAAATAACTAATGTTGACTGGGCACCGCTTTCTAACTTGGGAAATATAAATTCAATTATTGATGAGTTTTACAGCATTTTTAAATATACTGCTTGAGCTGCATGTACCTGAAAAGCGGAATGCTTGTGGTCATATTCCGGTTTGGTTTAACGGCAACATCATTAAGAAACTGAGATTGAAAAACAGATTTTGGCGCAATTACAAACTGTCTTCTAGTGTGGATGATTATAATAAATTCAAGGAATTAAGATCTGAACTAAAATCCTTGATTAATTTGGCCTATAAAGACTACTTGCTATCAATTGAGGAAGACTTACCATTAAATCCAAAACGTTTCTGGTCCTATATTAACTCCAAGGTAAATACTACTTCTATTCCCTCATTAATAAAAGATTGTGAAATAGTTTTTGCTAAACCTTTAAAAATTATATTTAATGCCATACTTAAATCTAGTGTTCCAGAGTCTTGGAAACTTTCTAGGATTTGTCCTGTTTATAAAAAAGGTTCCAAAAATTATGTAACTAATTACAGGCCTTTTGCAATTATAAGCAATTTTTCAAAAATTTTTTAAATACTTATCCACAATCACCTTTACTCTCTTGTCGAGAAATATATCTTCCAACATCAACACGGTTTTGTAAAAGGACGTTCTACAACAACAAACCTAGTCGACAAAGTACAATATATTTCAGAGGTATTAGATAGGGGCAGTCAGGTAGACGTAATATACACCGATTTTTCTAAGGCATTTGATCGTCTTAACCATAATCTATTGATTGATAAACTGCATTCTGCGGGTATATCGGGTGCTCTCTGTTTCGCTCATACCTTACAAACCGTTTCCAATATGTTCAGTATCGTGGCTTTCAGTCAAATAAATATTTATAACATCCATATAACCCTATTAGAAAAAGTACAGCGTAGATATTTAAAGACACTAAATTTTATCAGCTTTGGTGTTTATCCGGTTTGTGGCATTCCAGAAGATATTTTGTTATCAACATTTGACTTAATTAGCTTGCAGCGAAGGCGCATTATGTACTCTCTAATGTTTCTACACAAAATTGTTAATAATTTTCTAAATGGTCCTTCTCTGATGTCTAGAATTTTTTATCGAGTTCCTAGATTAAATTCTAGATCTAGTTCTGTTTTGTAGTTGCCAACTGCTCGTACTAATATACTTATGGCATCCCCTCTTCATCAAATGATTACTAACTACCAACTGTATGAAGATCGACTTGATATATTTTTTCACTCAATTAATTTTAGTAAATCTCTATTTGATTTGCTATTTTTGTAAGATATCTGTTTGATTTCATTGCTTGTTTTTTTTTATTGTTTATGTTATATTTTTGCTAATTATTACTGTTTGTTTGTTATTTGATATTTTGTTCATATTCGAGTTATTTATGTCATTGTTTATTTTGTATTTTGAAATGTTTTTTTCCTTATTCTGTAACTGGAATTTGTCCCGTTGGACACTGTATTTAAATAAATCAATAAATATTTCGTATAATAGAAATTACGGTGTTGTTTAGTATCTGATTTGAAGAGTAATTAGTTTTTTTAGTGAATATTGTAAATCTGTTGAGATTACATTCTACTGTGTTTGTTACTCACTACTACATAATAATAATGGAAACTTATACCAACAGAGAATACACAGATATGCCGTTGATTTTAGGGAAATGTTTTGGAAGTGTCACTACAGTTAGAGACTTTATAAAAATTCTTGTATTTTTCTGTAATGATATGGATACAATTGTTTTTTTTTGGTATCCTCCACACACTAGAAAAGGCCGTATTTATATGTAAGGAATTTTTTCTTAAACTAATGATTAAATCTTCGAAGATCTAAAAACATTTTGTCCTTTTTGACCAATTTTAGTCGATCTAGGTCTATCGTAATAATTATTTTTAGGTCAGTTTCTCAACAACACCTTTCCACTGCCAAAAATGATTTTCTATTTGGCATCTGCTCATCTGCATCGCTGCTATAAGTGCATTTTAATCCCAGCATACAATTGAAAACAAAACGGAATGTTTGTAATTGGATCATAGAAATCCTATGTTTCTGCGAATTTGACGTAAAGTTTTCATATTTTTAAATTCTCGACCATTAATTTGAATCTATTTCGTTAGTGCAATTACCAAACTCGCGACAGACCAGAGTCAAAGATCATTTACAGTCTGAAATTTATTAATTTTCCAGAGATTCTAATAATGAGATCACGAGATAACTTCACCACTTCACTTGTATAGAAAAAGTGATTGAAATGAAAAAAAAAGCAATTTAGTAATTATTATCGAGTTAATATGATGCAATGTCCAAATTGGCATTTCGAAAGATATAAGTATCTTTAGAAACGTCAAGAAATCTATATGAATATAGCTTCCTTCTTTACAACATGCCGAAAATATTTACTGTCCTAAGAGCAAAACAATTTTAAAATTGTTTAATATTTAGTTGCATGAAAAAGATAATTCTTACATGAAATGAAGAAACTGTGTTATATTACCAATGCTTAATAATATCAATGAATATATGTTAAAAAATATATTGTATTTTGAAGTTTACTACAAATCCTCGTCGAAACATAGTGGACTTGCTTAAATTGCTTTTACCTGCATAAATAAATTCGATGCTACTTACTAAAATCTTAAAAAATAAATATGTCTACGAAAATGTTTTTCTAATGTCTGTCAGTAAATGTGCCTACTGTTAAGTCTTTAGAAGTTTTTAATGAAAAATTTGTTTTTCACAGTTATTTAAAATGACTTTCTTCTACTTAAAACTTTTATAAAACTTTTCGTATCGTAGAATCAATAACAGCACCGACTTTTACACATTTAACAAAAATAGAATATAACAGATACTGACGTCCAACCAAGTTTAGCAGTAATTATAAATTTTAGTTTATTTGGTACAGCCTTCAACTGATATTTTCTATTGAAGCGCTATTATTCTCCATATCTAAAATGTTGTTAAATATAAAATATGTCGCTGCTAACTAGGTACGTGGTAGTTAAAATGTGAATATTTAAGGGTACAATAAATGTATAAGCAGTATACAACACGCACAGACTAAAATATTAACGAATTTTTAAATCATAATAAAAATATTGTGTTGAGAAAATCAACATTACAAACAAGTTTATGTTTATAAAAAGATGTAATTAACTTACCTATTTTATATAAATTGGTTCAAGTTTTGCTCTTATCCTTAACAAATGTATTAAACCACTAGTACAGAGACGCTCTATATTAAAAATCAAGAAAATTTGTCATCTTCTTTCTCCACTATCTCTACTGATTTCATCGGACATGAAGTACCTACTTTATTTGTTTTGGTGAAGAAAATAATTAGATACTTTTTTCTATAGCTAATGTTAAAATTGCCGCTCATCTACTAAAAGTCATAGATAAATTAATACTGTAACTACAAGGGTAGATAAAATGATACTCTAACACCAAAAATTGATAGAGATCTATATTTTTTAAGTAAGTAGGTAATTACCACTAATTTTAATATTTAATCGTTACCTGCTATTTCTGAATACAAATATTAATATTATAATTAACATTCCCAGAAATATGCATGGGAAGGGAAGAATCCTTGTTTTGCTCAGACCAGGAGCCGATGTGTGGTCTGACTTTCCACGCTGATAAGTATTCATTCTGATATAGCAATCTTGTTGGCCACAGATTCCTTAATAGGCTTGATTTTGCAGCAGTTCAAAACGGTTTGTAAACTGTTAGAAATATTCGACCAGTTAAGTTGAGAACGCGTTACTATTGAATTTGACGCAATAAATACTTGGACGGACATTTCTGATAGTTTGCAAACAGTTTTCAACTGCTGCTAAAACAAACCTAATGTATGTATCGGCCAATCACCCAACCATTTTACTGTTATCCGGACTGTGGCAAAATTTGCAACCATTGTAGCTACAGAACGGTGTAAACAATGCCCAGTATACACTTCTGGATTTGGCAGCTTTAGAAACTCGGCTATCTTCTGTGGAATTTTATAAATGATGTTTATTCCCGCAAGTTGAAGTTGAACACTATATTTCTTCTGTAGATAGCACAGGGAGATATTCATCATCTGCAGCAGTTTATAGAATTGTAATTGTTATTTACTACTTACTCATCGTAGTCACTCACTTAAGACACTTCTCAGATTTATTAAAAAGGAAACGCCACATTTCCACATAAATGTTTTTAATAACAATGAGAAAGGATAAACAAAATGTTGAAGAAAACAACTGTTACAACAAATATTAAATGATACACTTTATGAACCTTTAATTGACAAGGGACAAGATAAAATATGCGGAGTAGCCCTAACAACTGGATTTATGAGTTTACTCTAATTGTCTGGAATTACAATTTTTTTACAGAGGTAGAACTGCACTGCCTGGAACTGAGAACGGAACTGCCTACCTTGAGGTACCTACAAACGTGGTTATATTCCATCCTTGAGAAAAGGAGTGGTTATTGGCTAATGTGTGCATTTTAGGGTCTCGTCCCTGATTCTCTACAAATCAGACATTTAAACTATTTATTTCTGTATGGCCGGAGAGGCTTTTAGTTCTATTTTGCTGTAAATCGAAATTATTTGAACTGAAACAATAAATTATTTGTTTGAGTAACTCTTTGGCAACAAACTGGTCTTTTAAATTGACAACCTTTACTTACTTATATATTTAAACTCATTACAAATTATGCCTAGAAAGTCTGGCCCCCTTCTTAAACCGATCACCCGCTTTGACTGTGTTGCACAACCATAACTTGGATGTGTTACGCTACCATAACTTGGATATGATCTCTGATGCCTCAGCCTGAATATCAGATGGTAATAATTCCTGTTCTATCCCTTTTTTTAGATATTTCTGCTTCCAACAACCGGACAACACCAAAGAAAAAAAAATGTTGGCACAAGAATAACAACTTAAATGTATAACTTTAACTTGTTTAATAATCAAAGTCCATAGAAACCAATACAATTAGGGAAACTATGTAAAAGTTTCCTTAATTTAAAATCGTTTCAAATAATTGATTTCGCGTCCGTATTTGAGTTTGTTTTATATATGATTATATAATTCCATTATCGGATCCCGAAATTAATTCACTTGCGATGTCATCGCTTGTAAATTAATCTTTTAAATATAATTTTATAGTCTTGTATAGAATATAATTATAAGCAATAAAAAATTGTTCTTCAATAATTCATTTACAATCGTTTGTTAAAAGTAATCCGTATCACATGTTTCTGTTCCTTAAAATTTTCCTTTTCTTTATAGAAGCTGATTAATGATTTTAAAGTTAATTTCTTATTTATTTTGGATAGTTTACTTACATGATTATTTTGTAAAATTGTCTTTCATATTATTAATAGTAAGTATCTAAAAGTCATAATGTAGCCATAATTTAAATAATCATATGAGAAGTAGAGTAATAGTAGTTTTCGTAAAGATGAAATATTAATTATTCATGTTATAATATATTATGAGTTTTATGACATTAAAATATTTGATTCGGTCAAATAAAGGCAAATTCAGGCCGGTGAATAATTAAGGAACATTTAGTGCTCCAGACTGATAAATTGCGGACCTTTTAGACTATCTAAAGTATTTGGGAATCTGTTATAGTTGGTTAACTAGTTAATTGTTTTTAGCTAACGAGATTGTGGCGTCTAAATGTTTTACCCACTAAATTTAATGAATAGTTCCATAACTTTAATTTGGATATTATGATAAAATTAGTGTGTTTATTCTAGTTTTAGAACAATTCGCTGAAGTGTTCTCATTCTGAATTGTTTAACAGAGACTGTAACACAATTCACTAATGTGATTAATATCGAGCTTTACGTAAATAAAGCATGTTCCAATAAGAGGGTCCTACTTTAATAATTAAGATAAAACAAAATATGCAAATGATATTGTTCTATTTCGTTTTTCACTTGTAAATACAATCGATGCCTTTATGAATGAAAAAGGATGCCTGACAAATAACAATCAGGGCCTAGTTCTCTATAACACTCTCACAGGTAGAATATCACTAATAAGTTTCCTAATATTTTTTTTATTAAATCTGTAGTATATTGGAATAGATTCTGGTTTTCAGATAACCCGATAAGATTTAAAACAAATCGCAAGACCTTGACTAGTTAGCCATGCCGAACTACGAAACTTCGAATTACTGGGTTTTCTAATTTGTCAGCCTTAACAAAGTGATGGCTTTTTAAGTAATATGCCACGTAGCGCCGTCTTGATGAAACCAAAGATTTCAAAGGTTTGTCTATTTAATCTGAACCGGAAATAATCGGTTTTCATCGTCCAATATATTTCGCCATTAACAGTTAGAATATATATTTTTAGGTATTATTAATGCGTGTGAAACTAACTACTATGTAGACTAAAGCCCCAACCAGCATTGAATTACACCCACAATATCTACCCATATATTCTTTATTATTAGCTTCTGTAACATTTTTTACTGCATTAGAAAGGTATTTTAAGCCAATATAAATCAAATCTCCTACAATTCCTATCAATGAAGTCATATGTATGCTCTCTGATACCAAACATCTAGGTATGCTAATGAACAATTCCACAGATAAAGCTTCAATAATTATCTAAAAATTTTTTACAAAAGCTAATAATAAAGAATATATGAGTAGATATTTGATAATATTTTAAATGGAAAACTGTAATATCTACTCAGTTTATGAGCACTTATATCAAAGCTGCTTTTTAATATGCATTTCAGTGGTTTGTACTTTTCCATTGAAATTTTTGTTATGTGGAGACATGTTGAAGTTATCAAGTCAAGTTGAGTAAAAAATAATTACGGCGTATTGTGTTATTGTATTTATGGATTTGCATTGTGTTGTGTTTGTTTTGCTGTTTTGATGCAACAGTAGAAACGTCAGGTGCCTTTTGTTCCCCTAAATACATCGCCTTTGCTCTAATCAATATTATTTTCAATATTTGCTATAAAAGCAGTTTGCACTTAATTTTGTTTGTAGAATTCCAACCTATCATCTGTTAAAATAACAGTAGTCCTTTCTGTAATACCCTGTATTTTGTTTCTACAAACATTTTATCTGAGATCACACATTATCATTTACAGAGAAATAACTAATTCACTTTTGCAGTTTAGTTCTCTTTATTAAAACATCGGAGGATTTTATTAAACTGCATAAAATTATCAATTAGTATCTACACTCGTATCTACATTTATACTGATTCTAAACTGCATTTCTTAGAAGAACTTAGGCTTGTTGCTGTTGTTTGAAACGTTTCCGACATTTCGTAATTATTTTTTATTAATTCTAGCCATGGCCTGAAGAAACCATAGAAATAATTGTGATATATTTGTAGAGTTCTATTAATTTTTATCTAATAGTGTTCTTCAAAATTAATTAGTGTTTCCAATGTTTTTACCCACTAAATTTAATGAATAGTTCCATAACTTTAATTTGGATATTATGATAAAATTAGTGTGTTTATTCTAGTTTTAGAACAATTCGCTGAAGTGTTCTCATTCTGAATTGTTTAACAGAGACTGTAACACAATTCACTAATGTGATTAATATCGAGCTTTACGTAAATAAAGCATCTTCCTACTTTAATAATTAAGATAAAACAAATTATGCAAATGATATTGTTCTATTTCGTTTTTCACTTGTAAATACAATCTATGCCTTTATGAATAAAAAAGGATGCCTGACAAATAACAATCACGGCCTAGTTCTCAGTAACACTCTCACTGGTAGAATATCATTAATAAGTTTCCTAATGTTTTTTTTATTAAATCTGTAGTGTATTGGAGCACTTAAACTACTTGTCCACATAACTGCCGAAATTTTGCAGGCATTTGTCGTAGCGTGGCACAAGTTTTTGTATACCTTCTTCATAGAAGTTTGCCGCCTGTGTCTTTAACCAGTTGGTAACATTTTCTTTCAGTTCTTCATTGTTGAAGTGTTGACCGCCAAGGAAGGACTTGAGATGTAAGAACAGATGAAAGTCGCTAGAAACGAGGTCAGGGCTGTATGGAGGATGGTCAAACACGTCCCAGCCAAATCCCTGTAGGAGGTTTTTCGTCACATTTGCAGTGTGTGGTGTGGTATAGAATTTTGTGGAATAAATAATTTTTCTGTATCTGTACACAATTTAATTTTATTACCAAACGGAACTTACTTTCTGGACGTACCTCGTACATTCACAATTACAGCATCCATGTCAATTGCAGGATGCAAGCAAATTATCCATCTTCATACATCAGTCAATCTGTTATTTTCTTGCTGTGATAAAAAATGATCGATTGGTATTTGCTTTCAGTGTTATTTGGATCGAATGAGCCAGACACTGTACGATACATTTTTTAAGGTATAGGAATATCACTTTAAAAACCATTTAGATGAATAAATTATTTGACCACCTAATATCTTATTCGTGTTTATTATAAAACATTAAGACACACATTTATAAAACTGATTTATTAATGTTAAGTTTGCATCAGTGAAATAAGCAGCACGTTGTGTAGATGTAGATAGATTTAAAAAATTAATTCCCGTCAGCAAGAAAATAATTAAAAATAATTTTGGCGCTTTGGCAATGTTATGAATAAAATACATGATAATATAAAACTCCCACGACGGGTGCAGCATAGATATGCCAGTCGTTTCAAGACCTCCTGCATCTCAACAGAAAATATAGCACAGCAAAGTTCATAAAATATTGTCACTTGAAAATATTATCTCCTTTAGTCATTCTATCAGTTTTCGCTCAAAATATGCGGCATACATACACTGATTTTTTTAAATTTGCCCAATAAACGTAAAGGTGGTACCATGATGACGGATCATCCTCCATCATACTGGCAAATTCTAACGTCCACTAATGATTATGAATCAAATCAAAGAAACATAAACGTTAGCCCGGAACGTCGAAAAGTTTACTTTTAAATACTTTTTTAAATTGCTGAATCACCACTGAACCTGACAAAATTGTAGCAATAAACTACTTAAATATGGCGCACATTTTGTCTGCACGGACCTGCTAAGCCTGTTCATGGAGGTTCTAATGTTATTTAATGGAGCATCGCACACTAGACCAGCACCTGCATAGACCGGCACCTGCAACGACCGTCACTGCAGGTTGCGCCCGCGGTCTGCAATTTCTATGCTTCGCCACGCTAGTCCAACGTAAGTTTTGTTCCCACAGATATCAGGGATTGGTTTCAAACTGTTAGCAATATTGGACCAGTTAAGTTGTGAATGTGTCGCTAAACTGTTGAATACCCTCGCTGATCAACAACCTCTATGTACTTACCTTAAACAAACTGCAAGTCTTTTGTCAAATGATACTGCGCTCCTTTGTTTTGACGGCACGGACGATACAAGAGCTCATTTTTTTTCTGACATTCGGAAATACTAAAAAAAAATTGTATTGATCTCTCTCCCGTTCAGAAAATAAATGATGAACTTTCTCATTTGCCTCGTTTTTTTCATATGCTCTTTATATACGTTAAATAAACATACCTAGTTCTGAGTTACACTCGACACTATTTGAAAACGTCTGCCATACACATAATTTGCAAAAAAAGTTGCTAGTCCGTGCTGGACAAGTGTGTGAAGTCGTGCAGGTTTGCAGGTCCGCGCTATGCTGGTCTGTACAAATCCATGCAGGCATAATGTGCGCGATTTCACACTAAATAGATATTCAGTAATCCTACAAAATATTGCTTGAAGTTATTGTCATCAGCCAATAATGCATCTGACGGTAGAATTATTTCTTCTACCAATGCTTTTTGAAGGCGAGATTTGTGATTACGCAGACATAGGGCAGGATTAGGAGTTCTATGGTTAAAATATTCTCATAAATGGATACAATACGAAAAGAGCGATGTAAAGCATACCTCCTGGGAAATGAATTCTTTCATATAAAGGAAATCTGAACATCTGCTAAATAGCAATATGTTGAAATAATGAAAATATATGCCAATATATTTTACCTATAGCAACTCATCAGAAACGAAGAGATGTGTAAACAACGAAAGCTGAGTCTTTACTTCCGTTTCAGCGATCTGTATAATTTTGAAATATATTCATATATGTCTTTCATTCAAGCACATAATGCTTTCTATACAATATTTTACTGAAATAATTTGAAGAAAATGATCAAATTGATCATTGTGTAGTACACAGTTAAAGTAAATTCCGTGAATAGCTAATAATTATTGTAAACATTTGGAAATTAATAGATGAATCACTTATTCTCCCAATGCAAAACCAAGCAGGTAATCAAAGAATTTCTGAAATATTAAAATTTTGCACACATATTTAGTTTTCACTTTGAGAAAATTTTCTTAACGATAATTTGTGGTATGTCTTTCAAAAATGGCAGTTTACCAGCGAATAAATTAATTTTTAAAAATTTCCAGAGAAAATACTGTATTTTATGGATTTGAAATATTGACATATTATTTTTTCAGAAACAAGTATCTGCATGCTGTGATGCAATGTGAAAAATAAGGACAGTTTTCAATGAAATCTTAAAATCGGTTACACATAATATATAAAAAAATGTTTTTCCGTAATCATCTGGCAGGTACAAAGATAATTTAAGTTGTTTAAAAAATAAGTTTATCTTAAAGTTACAGTATTACAAATCTTTAAAATCGGTTACACATAATACATATATAAAAAAATGTTTTTCCGTAATCATCTGGCAGGTACAAAGATAATTTAAGTTGTTTAAAATATAAGTTTATCTTAAAGTTACAGTATTACAAATCTTTAAAAACGAAATATTAATATCAAATTTAAATTTGATAAGATACAATTTCAAAGGAAATATAGCTCTAAAGATAAAGCTATATTTGTACCTATCTTATCAGTTGATTATGAACAAAATTATTTCCCACATACAGACACGACAGATAGAACAGGTACAACAATAAAAGAAAATAAGGTCTTGTGTTAAAACAGTCAAACAGAGAAAAAAATACATTTAAAGTTGCCAAAGTGTGAAATTGTTTTTTGATTCATTTTATTTTGCTCGCTCCATATTTCTTATGCATTTAAATAGAAATCAAATAAAATAATATACGTCCAATGACATTGTAATCGACTCTCTATTTTCCGCCTAGCCAAACGCTCTTCTGTCTCTTCTTCTGTTGTGTCTAATGTTGGCTGAGACAAGAAGTTTCGATCTTGCTCGATCTTGCAAGATCATGTCTTGTCTTTTCTTGACTCTGGCTATTGAAAACACAGCAAATTATTACTTGAAAATGTTATTCAGAATGGTAAATTATGGCGACATTTTAACCTAAAGCAACAGCTACCGGTATATGCCTGGTGGGCTACTGACGAGTGACTCTAGGTGTTGCTATAGGTTTTCCAGGTGTAATTCAATGCTGGTCGGGGCATTAGCCCGCAGAGTAGCTGTTTCCTGGAATTTCGTATTAGTAATATTGACAAGGTTTGATGAAGCCGTTGTCTTTAGATTCTCAACCGTTATTAAAGCCGGCCGCTCTTTTTCAGATTTTGCACGTCGTCAAGGATCATTTTACTGTATTTTCAGCGGAGTAGGCATTTTATCTGAAAGCAGAACAGTTTTTACTTCGTGTACTGAATATTTCAAAAATATGTTTATTTCGAAAACAGTTATTCCTAACGACTTCAGCACTGTCAATAGTAATAACTAATAAGTAATACGCCGCAATTTAAAGAAGCATGATGTGCCAGTGGCGCCCTTTACTAGTGATGTCAAAATTTAAATGTATCGCCTCCTACAACACTCCTATCTTCAAAATGTATGCAAATATTTGAATTTTTTTAAATTTTATTTGAAAATATTGAAAATAAAATTTTAATTTTGACTGCCTGTATCTTTTTAACCATCAAGGTTTGCCAAGTTTTGGTATATGGTAAATTTGTCTACATCGCATTATTTTGTCATCAGGAATCTACATTTGCTCTATATCCCATTAATTTCGAAACAACCTGTATAAAACAGCAATAATAGTTTTATAAAAGCGGACTTTATATCATAAATAAAATAAATTTCACATAAAGCTTTTTTAATAAATCTATAGATATGTGTTTAACACAAAATGTAGCTTATAATTGTAATGATCAAAGTTAATTTCTGATATATGTTACCATTTCCTGTAATAATAGGAATTGAGAAAAACCGTATAATGGAAAGCCGACTTGGCTAAAGATCCACCATTATTAAAACTTTAATTCTATGGAATCAAACACGTATATATTTCATTTGTAAACGTTAATGCCGCTATACATTTTGATGAAAGGTTTTTGTTCAGTGTGATTTAATGCCTCGCGAACACGCTCACTTGGACAAATGTGTGTTTTAACCCATTACTTGGGCGTACGTACTTGTGAAATATAGGAATGAAATATATTCTGCGAACCTTTGGTATTTTATAAATCCGCAAAACATATATCCACACCCATTCGTTTATGATTCTAACGAAGAATTGCGGAGTGAATACTACTATACTGTATAACTAAATAGAATTAGCTGAATAAAATATCAGTATATTTAATTGTTTCTTTTGAATACTGAGCCACTATATAAGAAGGGTAATAAGTTGGTCCTTTATCATATCTCAATAACGACATAAAACAAACAAACTTTAGGATATATGTACTGTGGCTATATGGACAACTTTTGTAGAAAGAGAACGTTTTTGCAGTCAGCGAAAAAAAAGTTATGCAGGTTCCTCTAGGAATTTTCAGATTGGCTTCTTTAATTCTTATTGATTTATTTTTCTTAAATTATATGTAATTTTATCGATGAAATTCACATTACATCAAAAAAATATAATATTTGTTAAGGTTACAGCGGTGTAAATTTTATATTTGTAATATATTATAAAAATTTGAAAGTGTTATTATATAAATATCATTACTTTTTTATAAAATCCTAGGGAGAGCTGCACAACTGTTTTTGCAAACTGCAAAAAAGTTCTTCTTCTGCAAAAGTTGTTTATTTGGTCATGGTACATAATATATTCTAAAGTTTGGTTTGGGTCCTGTCTTGTTATTGAGATATGGTATACTTGAAATCTGACCAGCCGCCGCTAAAAAATATGATGGTAATTTGGTGTAAAATTAACATAGGTATACGAATACGTATTCAGATTCGAAAAGTACAAACACACATCAAAAGTTGCCAGTCTGTGGAACTGTCTGTTTGCTTGATTTCATATAGTTTGTTATTTATACAAATACAACTTAAACAAAATAAGGCAGATATACCATTGGAATGCAAGTGAAAGTCTACTCGTCTACCGTTCATTGATACTGCAATAACTTATTTATGTCTGCTAACCTAATATCGATGGTCGTCTTATCTGTGTATTATTAATTTCGTCAATTTCAATGTCTAGCAATGGGTTTCAAAAATTTTATTATATTGTAACCTCTACGTTGTCTTGAAATATGTCATGTAGAAAAACAAACTTTACTGTCACTACTTGACTACACAACTTCAAATAATTTTCAACTGGCAAATCTTTACTTTGACGTGTGTCACTCGCGTTCGGCTTCTGAACATAAACTGAAACTGAGAAGGTGAGGCGCTTATACATATTGTTAGTATTCTCGAAGTTTCCTAGGTCCTCGAGATCGCGTCTAGAACCAAATCGAATATAGCCTAGTATGTTCTAGAAAACGTTAAAAAGTTATTACAAAAATTATAAATTTTAAAGCAAACACGAACATATTAACAAACTACAAAAGTAGGTAAGCTTCCATAACAATATCGAGATGCTACCACTACAAATGGACATTATTGAAATCGTGAAGTATTGCATAGGTATATATAACCATAATTTTCTATTGTACAGATGTTTACTTACTTTGTTCCTCTTACGAAAAGACAGTGGAAAACATGAACTTTTGGATAATGTACTATACTTCTGCAATATTATTTATTTAGTGCCTGTACTATGTACAGTTGCCGCAACATAAATGTTTGCAAACTGAAAGGCATACTACCTTTAAATGATACACTTTTTATATAGTGGCGCTTCACCTTATACAAAAATTGACTGTCTTTCTTTTTTCTACTTTTTAAGTACCAACCCCTTTAACAACAATTTCGCTGCATTTCCAATGTCTCGGACTATGGCTTGATGCTATATGACCAGCAGCCATATTCCAATGTATGCAGAAAATCATTGGTTACTGATCTACTTGGAATGTTATAATTTTGCCGACTTTATTTCATTCGAAACACTTTAAAATATTTATATAAATAAATTAAAATAACAAAATAATTTTGAATAAAACTGGGTCGATACTTTCATATATTATTCCTAAATTTTTATGATTAACTATTAAATTTATTTTTACTTGACAACGTGTCAAAAATTCTTTTTGTCTAGACACAAGTGTGACGGAAAAGCGGTTAAACCATCCTAATTCAAACAAAATATGATTCAGATCCAAGCTAGAAACCTTTTTGTTGCGGCGAGTACACGTAGGTATTTATTATGGTTGAACAATGTATGGGTTGATTACTACGTTGTCGGATTATATTATTTATTGACGATTCTAGAGCTGTATTGCCTTCATCTTCAGAAATAAATGATTCTGAAACTCTGATCGGTATTTATATTTGATGTGTGCACTGGTCCATGATTTCGATACATGATTTGCAGTCATTGCTCGGTGATATTACGTTCCTTGAGTCATTTCCAAATTTCAGATAGTTATCTCGTCTTCGGTGAAATTTTCGAATTTTTCTGGATTTCTGCTGCATATTGATGCACTGAGATGTTGATAATATGCCTTAATAAATTCAGCACGGTATAAAGGAAACAATAGTGACGGCAGCAGAGAAAACATGCGGAACAAAAACAATAGATAAAAATAGAAAACAAACTAGCTGGTGGAGGAGAAAATAAGATTAGAAATTAAAACCAAAAAGAACAAGTGGCATACCTATCTCAGAAATAAAAACGAGGATACATACACGGCATATAAGGAACAAAGAATAAAAGTCAAAGAAATGGTGAAACTGGCAAAGGAAAGATCATGGGAAGAATTTGGGATAAAAATGGAACAAGACAGCCACGGCAACCAGAAGCTATTTTATAAAGTACTAAAAACACTAAGAAAAGGAAAAAGCAATAGATATACGCACTTAACAACTAAGGATGGGAAAATATTGGGAGGTGACGCGGATATAATGGCACGATGGAAAGAGTATTTCGAGGAACTACTGAACATAGAACAAAGAATAGTCGAAGAAGAGGTAAATGAAAGGGAAAATACAGAGCAAGGCATAGGAAGGGTCGATCAAGATGAATTTAACATAGAAGAAGTAATAGATGCAATAAAAAGGTTGAAAAGAGGAAAAGCAGCAGGATATGACGGGATATATACCGAAATGTTGTCGAATCTTGGGAGCAAGGGCAGGGAAATTCTGACGACCCTGTTTAACAAAGCCTGAAAGAGTGCTGTATACCCAAAGATTGGGAAATGGGCATAATAGTACCAATACATAAAAAGGGTAACAACAGGGACTGCAATAATTACAGGGGAATAACGTTGCTGAGTATAACGGCCAAAGTATACGAAAGATTGCTAGACAAAAGATTGAAAAATATCACGGACACACAAATGGAAGAGTCGCAGAGTGGCTTTAGAAAAGGAAGAGGGATACAAGACCACATATTTACAATAAAGCAGATGATAGAAAAGAACTTTAATAAAAATATATACGTAGACCTAGAAAAGGCATTTGACAGTGTATCAAGAAAATGATATGGAAGAGTTTGGAAAGAAGAGGAGTTCATAGCCAGCTGATTAGAAATATAGCCAGATTATATAAACACACACGAAACATAGTTAGAACTAACAACATGGAGTCGGAGGATTTTGAGACCAAAGAAGGACTGAGGCAGGGTGGTGTGCTAAGCCCAACTCTCTTCAACATAATATTGGACGATGTTACTAAAGAAGTCAAACAAGAAGTGAAGAAATTGTACGTAGGGTATAGATACTTGGAGCCAGTATACATATCGGAACGCATTCGCGGACGACCTGATGATATATGCTAGAAATGAGAAAGAACTACAATACAACTTGGAAACGTGGAACACAGCACTCAAACAGAGAAACCTAAGAATTAACATAGGCAAGACAAAGATAATGGTGATAGGAAAGAATGACATTCAAACAACAGTAAAGCTCGACAACCAAACGATAGAACAGACAGAAAGCTTCAAGTACCTGGGAGTAAAGATACAAAAGATGGGAAGAACGAGGCGGAAATAAATAGCAGAATTGAAAATGCAACAAAACTATATTACGCACTAAATAACACATTTATAAGGAAAAAAGAAATATCAAGGAAGACAAAACTATCAGTATATAAGACTATATTCAAACCAATTTTAATGTACGGATGCGAGAGTTGGACACTAACGAAGCAACAGAAAAATAAGTTACAGGCCGTAGAAATGAAGTACTTAAGAGGCGTCAAGGGAATAACAAGGAGGGACAAAATACGAAATGAAGACATAAGGAAAGAGTTACAAGTAGAACCAGTACTCGTGAGCATGGAACGTCAACAATTAAAATGGTTTGGACATCTGGTAAGAATGGAAGAGGGAAGACAGGCAAAAAGGATATGGCAGACAAAGGCAGTGCAGAATAGATCCAGAGGAAGACCATGCAGAACGTGGGATGACGTTATAGCGGATAACCTGAGAAGGAAAAGCAAAACATGGAAAGAGGGAAAGGAACTGGCAATGACTAAGAAAGACTGGGCAATTTTTGTGAATAATTAATTGTGTTCACCTTAACACCTTCGGGTATAATAAGGTTTTTATATATATATATAAATTCAGCACGGACTGTATATCTACCATCCGCACTAACACATATTAATAGAAATATCGAATAAACCATCAGGACTCTAAGATAAGGAAATGGGAAAATATCTGACAACTTATCGACCTTATATATAATGATCCACTAACAAGATCGGTCGCCCCTTCAGAAAACACAGTATTAATACTGTGTGTGTAACGTTGTAGAAAGATACAAGCATTCTAATATCTATTGAAAGAGTAATATACTCCAATACCCAAGCATAATTATTACTCCTTCAAATCAAAACTACTACAAGTTTTCAGTAGAAACTTCTATAGATCTCTGTTGGTGAGTGTGAATAACTAAGAACTAATGTTGAATGTATATTGCAATACGAATAGTCAGCAGTTCGAAATAAATCGCCAAATTCGTTTTAAAGAGTGCTATTATTATTGCAATAGATTGTACATTAGACAAGACAATAAAGTTTTATATAAAAATAAATTCTCTCACCCGTTATGGATCAGTCAAAGAGATATGTTATTTAGGTCAGTTAATGATACAATGGTGATTTGAAACATTCTCGTAAGAGAAAAATTATGGTATATTCATAAATGGGTCAAAGTGTTTGATGTATGCAATGGTAGATAAAAGACTGGCAAATATTATAGCTAATATATACCAAAATTATTTGATTAGGTAGTATATATATGCACTACTTGAAATTATTTTACATTTAATAAAGCTGAATAAATTTGTCAACTATTTGAAATACTTTTCTTTTACTTGACGAAATTAAAGTCGGAACAGTTTTCCCAGTGTCAAAAATCCAAGGATGCAAAGAAAATTTTTTAAATATACAACACAGCTTTCATCTGTTGACTATTCTGTTCCCCTTACCTCAACCCGTTGAAAACTGCTTCAGCTTCTGGAGTTCTATAAGAGATTTCATATGTATGGTTCCAATACTAACTCAAAAACAGCTAAGACAATAAATTACACAAGATGGAGAACTTTTTAGTCTGAAACCACATATCTTCCAAAATATTTGACGAATATTGGTGGTAGGTCATATTCAATATTTAGTTTAAATTTTTGTTTGTTTTTGTTCTTTGTTGTTAGTTGTGCCGTTTTGGTTACTTCAATTTACTGAATAAAATTGAAATGACCATTTAATATTTAGCGATATTTGATTTGTGGCAAATCTAGCACATCTAAAAAAGTTGCAATAACTCGTAAACCGAGTATCAAATCAAAATCTTATGAGAGTGAAAAAAGTAGAATACAAACACTCTATCTAAAGAAAAATATTGAAACCATAGACGTACTAAAAAAATTAGGGAAATTTATCAATACTGCAACCTCCCTTTCCCTAGTTCGTGTTTTATTATTTTAGACCAAAATTACACAGAAAATATGCCGACTTAATATAAAAATATGTGACAAATTTCAAACAAATATCGCTAAAATCATACATATAAATAAAACAATTTATTCATACTTAAATTTTCAAATGAGATTTTTTACTTAATTTTCAGAGGTATATTAAAAAACACAAATTTAATTCAGAATGCTTAAAATAATAAGCTAATTAAGCTTGCTATGAATAAATTTAAACAGACCTCCTTATTTTAAATCACAACCCTATTCTACGCTCATGACTTATTTGCTGACGTTTGTGATTTTATATCGTGACATCAGATCGCATGTCTACAGCCAATGAATTTTCTTACCATCCGTTAACCTCAGTATGTAACTTAACAAATTGTTATTAGGAGATTTCAGATAGAATTGTTTTCTGAATTAAATATCATTTATATTGGTAATGACATTAAAAACGTTCCCAGGACACATTTCATTACAACTATAAATCCTGTTTTAAATATTATACACTCATGAATTTTAATTTAAACTTTTTGAATAGAGAACTTTATCGCCCAATCTGTCTAGTACTAAAAATTTATTCAAGGAAAGGGCTATTTATTTTTCGCTAACAAAAATAGATTTCAGCAATTCTGTTTTTATGACCTATGTTTTATGGAAATGAAATATAGGATTCTGCATACATTTTTGAATAAAAATACCTTTTATGTTTCGTAACGAGCATATCCAACTTTATTAGATGGCTGCCCTCTTTAGACTGTAAGAATGCTCCCCCTCGACATTCTTTCTCCTTAAATGAAGGATGGTAAGACAAAAAGTATACCGTTATTTTATACTAGTAAGACAATCTAAATAATGTCTGTAAAATTCAAAAAAAATATTTATTTATATTTAATTGTCATATTAATTATGGTAAATTTATAGTTAACCTTCTGTAATTTTACAAATACAGATATTTTCATTATTAATTGAAATACTCGTAATATCTAATCACATGTTTATCGGGAAATAATTGTGCTAAAGCATTTTCACATCACCATAAGTTAAAACGAAATGCACGTAAGCCATTTTAAACAATTGAAAAACTAATGTAAATATTTGCATCACAAAAACGTTAGTACCTACTAAGTAATCGGATTGTAATATATCGAATCGACTGGTTCGAGGTTCGATGTAAGTAAAATTACCGTTATAGCTATGGGTATAAAATAGCCAATGATAATCATGGAAAATTTACATAAATAATGTTTTCAGTGTAGAAGCCTAAAAAAGCATAAAAAGATTATTATTCTTCTACATTAATATGATAAGTACGAGTAGGAAAGAAATTTCACTGATTGACCGGTCAACACTATCGGATTATTTAAAAGATTTTGCCTTTTGTAGGATTACCCACAAAGGATTTGGCCCGCATACGATGACCTCTGTCTGAGGATCGAGTTTATCCCTTCTATAAGTAAAGTATGAATACACCAAATACATACGGTGTGAATTCCATACCGAAATGGTGATAAATTATAGAGAATATACAGCGAATTTGCCACTTTACACATTAGTCTTGTAATGATTCCGGCTCTGCCATAAATTTTTGTCTTTAAATGTCCCCATAGAATGCATCAAGCTAACTGTCATAACTATCGTTAGTCGGAGAAAAATCCTAATCCAGAAAAACTCAGCGTTTGGGCAGGAATTTTTGGAGATTCGTATTGTTGGTCCAATACTTATCTTCTTTCACCACTCAAGTTGAATTCCATCCTCCGTTAGTCAGCTAGATTTCTCTGGAAACTACATTCTTGGTTTTTGCCAAATGAGTGAATGTAAATTTGCTGTTATTATTTTTCATTTCTTATTATTAACTAGTACTTATACCATATTCAATACGTGTACGTTCTTAAGACATGATGAAGAGGAAAACAACAAACATTATACTTGAAAACTACTTAAATTAGCGTTTGCGCACCATTTTTAGGGATATTAGGGACACCATCAGTCTTGCGTGTTTTAAAAGAGAGGTCAAAACATTTATAGTTAAAAGTCGCAGTCGTGTTAATGTTTTCTAGCATTCAATTCCTTCTTATTTATTTTTGTTTAAATTCTTTTCGCTTTTGCCTTTTTTGTCTTATAATGTGTGTGTACTATTTTTCTTATTTCCTTTGTAATATTAGTTGATAAATATTGTTTTCAAAGGGGTGGTTATATGAGCAACTTAGTTGGATATCGCCACCCGTGATTAATATTTCTTTGTATAATATTATGTAAATTCGTAAATAAAGACATATTATTATTATTATTATTATTATTATTATTATTATTATTATTATTATTATTATTATTATTATTATTATTATTTTTAAAACCTTAGAAAGGTATTCACTCATTGTTTCTTTTTTTTATTTAATAGA
Organism: Monochamus saltuarius; assembly: GCA_025584915.1. Lineage (NCBI taxonomy): Eukaryota > Metazoa > Arthropoda > Insecta > Coleoptera > Cerambycidae > Monochamus > Monochamus saltuarius. The sequence continues at coordinate 18,755,077 of CM046726.1, forward strand.
ACTGGATATAACTGGCCATCGCATTAGTTATTAAATTGCATTTTCCTTGTTTGCCTGAGATTATGCCACGTTATAAAAGTTGGCGCCCAACGTGGGGCCATGTGATTTAATTTAACTGCCCTTTTTCTTTCCTTTTCTTGGTTTGTTTGTAAATTGTATTTTCTTCGCTTGTTAACAACCCTAGGATTTCGGCACGTTATAATATATTATAGTAATATGTTAAATATTTTTATTAAAAGTTTGCAATTTGATTTCACAGACTATTTCACTCAACTTAAAATTTTCACATAATCTGACCAATCACAAACCAAAGACAGCTTGTATTATCGCAAAGGTTAGCAGTTTGATAAAAAATAATTCTAGCTACATACGTCACAATGAGTTCGGTGCTACTTCAAATGAAGTTATGAACCAAAATATTTATGAAAATATACTCAAGAACACAAACAAATCAAAATCTTATATAAAGAGATAATTTATGACGTTGCAACGCAACTACAAATTGGATGCAGAGAATAGTAACGAAAAGCTATAATTAATACTAAAGACTGGGTATTTAATATGAGGAAAGTTGATGGCAATGAATGCAAGGAGACTGTTATGGTACACTAATGGAAAATTAGTACAAAAAAATATATTTTTATGAGTATCCGTCCGAGACATATTGATTCCTTCAAAGATATAATCTTCGAGGGCGGCACGTGATAGTAAGAGAAAATTGTTGCAAGCTCTACCGAAAAAAGGAAAATGAGTTCTGTCGCTATGACTTCAGACGAATACAGAAATATGTGCTTACAATGAGTCAAAGCAGTGGCGGCTCGTGGTAGCTGCAAGAGGTGAGGCCCAAATAATACCTAAATAGGAATAAATTTATATGTCACCCCGAGGTAATACCTATTCCTTGACGCGTTGACCATTTTTTTATTATGGAGGTATTCGCCAATAGCCCTACTATCCTTAACCATAAATTAAAAAACTAAATATCATCAGAACTCCGATTTTTATTTACAATATAAATAACAGAAAAAAATATGTTTCAGCATCTAATAATTTAAAAAATTGTTCCTACGTATTTAAAACACTAAAAAATAGGAAAAAAATATAAAAACCAATTTTCAACTACTTATCTTTTTACATACAAAACAAAGCCACTTTTACCAACAAATTTGTAATACTTTCACATCTTATAAAACAAGTCTATTCGTCGGTCTTTTAAATTCGCAAATTTATTTATAATGTCTTCATAAAATTGGGAATCGGCGCTAAGACTTTGCAACAGTTTTTTTTTCTATAGCCATCATCGATAAATTGTTTAAGCGCTCTTGTGTCATCATATTTCTTAAGTAAGTCTTAATGCGCTTAAGGCGCGAAAGTTTCGTTCTTCTGAAACATTTGTTTGCAGGAATTGTTAAAACTGAGCAAAATAATTTGTATGTTTCCGAAAATATTTAATTTTAAATTCCTTGTATAATATTTTTATCGTTTTCTGAACTTCTAAATTATAAAATTGTTCATCTCTGTACAAAACGTAAAGTTCGTTTTTCAACTTATCTGTCACATATTTGCAGTAAACGATTTTTCCGGAAATTTGTTTGCATATTTTAAAGCGTTGGCCGACTATTCAAAATTTGTTGTTTCTCTACTTCATTACGTATTGAAAAAGGCGGTTCAAATAGAGATAAAACAATATCGTGAGAGGGATTCATTATTATAAGTAAATAATTATCGACGAGCCTATCGATAATGTATATTTAAATTAAGTTCCTATTCTGTTGGTTGTTTTTTATTTCTTTAAATTAATCCTACCTTCCTTGTCCCTAAAACTTTACCATTGCCCTTACCATCTAATCTTCAGAATATTTAAGAAGTTAAATTCAACTAATCAACCACTAAGACTAACCACTGGAAATTCAAAACACATAAATAAAAGTATTAACACTTGAACAATCGATTAATCGCGACACACACGTAAATAATCTACAGTTCACAAGTTCCCTACGGTCACTAGCCACTATCACATCAACATTTGCCATTGAACTAAAAACTTGAGGCGCCAGAAATCTGGCCTCAGTCTCGAGCGGACATGGAGCGAAAAACATCGATTTTAACCGTTTCGCATGGTGGGGGAAACCGGGCATGTGCGACGCAATTTGAAGCTCGGAAAATTGGGCCTCACTGTGGTGGGATTGGTGGGTGACCCGGACTCCCCACGCGGGTAGAAACAGAAACGGCGGGATATTGAAATGTAAACCAGAGGTACGTTATAACATACGAGGGCTAAAATTAAAGCAATTATTTTAGTTCGTTACATTGATTTCTGATAAATGTAGTAGGCAATCGTATTGGAAATTATGGGGTATTAAAATATACAGTGAAAGCCAAATTTTACAGTGAGGCTCGGCCTCAGTTGCTTCATACGACGAGCCGCCACTGGGTCAAAGACACGCCAGAGGGACTCCAAAAGAAGCTTTTTAACATAGCTGCAGTAGAACTAGCTTGAAGAGGTAACGAAGCAACTTTTTCCATGTTACATTTTTAAGGAAGATACTGACAAGAAAGGCTATTTCACAAATAGAATTGAATATAACCCGATATTCTCCAAAACTCGCCACAGTGATGATAAAAATCGTGCAGATACTAAATGGTTTACTCAAAGTTTGAAAAATCCTGAAATGTGTCCTGTGACATTATACCGGAAACTTATATCGAAAAGAGGAATTATTAGATATCAATGGCTCACTTTTTCTGACGAATAATAACAATTGATACAAAAATTGCCCTATTGGTATTTGCTTGTTGGCTTTTCTTGACTTCAACTAGTTATAACTGTCTTGTAATAGCACGGTTGTATACACAAATTTATACGCAAATTTTAGCTCAAGCACTAACTAATTTCACTGTTTTGAATTTTGTAGAAATAATAATGTCTTATGTTTACAGCGGCTTTGTTCTAACGTCGAACCTGTTGCTTCCATTTCGCACGATACCAATACAATCTGTCTTTTTTGGAGAAAAAAGGGATGCGCGGGAAAGGTATGAAGGTTGTCAACTGCCTAATATTTTAAATTTAAAAATGAAAATGATTGCCCGCGCTATCCATTGCACGGCTCGAGGGTCGGAATAGATCCAATTAAAAATTAAATTACAAAACAAAAAAGAATATGTGAGTGGTACACGAACAGTATTAATAAAATAACAAAATGGACAAAACTTTATGCAGAAAAGATAGGCTTAGACAATAAAAAACTAAAAATAACAAACCACACTAATCGTGCCACTGCAGTTAGTCAGTTACTACAATCTGGCGTTAGTGAACAATAAGCTATAACCGTATTTCCATCTTAGTGCCCAATATCATCAGAACATAGTGAATACTTTTAGTAATATTCCAAGTACATGAAGTAATAATACCCACAATACATTGTATCCACCTAATAACTAGCCAGACTATTCAAAATTTTTACAATTGCACCATTTATAATAATTATAGTCGAGAATAATATATCTGATTCGTTTTCATAACAAATTATTTATAGTTAATCATTATAATATTTCATGATTATAATTAACTTTGAATTATTTAAAAAATGAGTAGATTTGGGGTACCTAGATTAAATTTATTATAAACAAATTTTTCGATTTCATTCTGTCGAATTTAAAATTTGTTGACCTTTCACTTTGTTCGTGAAGTAGTCTAATAAAATGCTACTCGGAATTGAATTTATCCTATAAGTTTGTCGATTTATTTCTAAACACAACTGAGTTTCTTAAAGAAATCACGGCGTGTTACTACTGAAAATTACCTAATCCAGGTAGTGTCTCATAGTGCTAATTTTTGTCAGTTACTGCTTCGCTGGTTAACAGGACAGTATAACTTTTTTCGTGTTATGGATGATGCCCCCGAATCTCCAAAATTAAAATCGTCTGTTTCTCGAAAACGGTTGAGTTTATCGATTTGTAGCAAGTATACCTTTTCTATTTTGAATTGAAGGTAGTTCAAGTTTCTTATGAAAAAATTCAAAAGTATAAAATATAAACAGTTAGACATATTTACATTGACAGTACAGTATAACTAGCGCCTCCTAGTTGTGACCTCAACACTGTTTGCATATTCGTAATTGCTATCTCAAAAAACATAAGACTTCAAGTTTTCTAAACAATCGGTTCATAAAAATCGAAAATATATTTTCAATTTTAACACCTTATAGAATGAAAAGGAGGAGCAATTGATTAAGGCATGTTGAGTTCAATCGCTTTATTTTGACGTTAACAATCTGGCCCCTTAAGCTATGTATCATTATTAATGACTCACCCTGTACATACTCTAATTACTTTGAAACCACAGTGATATCTGTCTCAGGTTTTTTGGAATAAGATGAACTTGTCAATAAAATGCCGATTCTATACCTACGAATGTATGGGGGAACTTTCCTTTGAGCGACATGTGATGATGATGAGGAAATAATTACTATATTCACCAACAGATCAAAGAAATATATAAAAGGCCGAGCTGCGGAATATATTTCAGCTTTGATAGAATGCTGTAATTCAGGCGAATTTGTAAGAACGAATTACCGACGGAATGCTTAGAGTTAAAATATTGAAATCTACAGAGACAGTAATTAAACAGTTGCTATTAGCCACATGAAATACATATCTCTTCTAAGAAGAATAAAACAGTATTGAACTAGAAGATGAACCTCTACTTGTAAGAATGGATTTTACAATAAATGTTAGATTAGATTGATTAGGTTAGGTCTGCATGAAAATATTTTTTTGCGACTAAACGTTACCAGTTATAAAAATTTACAGGCAGATTTTACTCAAAGAAGTGTTAGGTTTTACTAGAAAACAATTGTGGCTATCAGATAATCAATTTAACGTGTTTGTGCAAGTCGGTAATTCACATTAATTGCATCAAAGAGGTTTTTTACCAATATATTTTCACATATCAAATTTCATTTAAATCGTTCAATGCATTTCCGTTATATAACCGATTATTGAAATTTTTCAAAAATTTTTGTGTCTCAAGCCCCAGTGGTGCATTTTTGCATGTTAGTAAATTAGTATAAATGGTCGTACTTTTATCTTAAGAATCTAGAGTGCAGGTCGCTGGTACCTACATTTCAAGGGCACCCTGTATAGCAGTAATAATACCTCTACCCATCATTCTAATCAACCAAACTTGACCAGAACACCTAGAGTCGTGTCTTAAATAATGTGCTGTAATTTGAAATATTTTGTAGCGGGTGTCCCGCTAAGGTTAGCCAGCGTCTGTATTCAGGAAACTACTGGTTCTATAACTTAAAAACTGTTTTGTAGTCGAATCATAATGTGTAACAATACCTAATATTTGAGATCTTTGGAAGTATACTGAATTTTCTATAGTATGTTAAATGGAAGCAGTATTTCTAATTTTACTCTCTTATTAGTCGCAAAAATTGTAAAAAATTACACAAACTGGAAGTAGCTATCATTTTACTAACTTAAGTTATGGGGAAATATGTATAATATCTAAATATACCAAAGTACGCCATCTGGTGGTTCCAACCTAAACAAAAACTTAAGTATTGTTACACATAATGCGCATGCAGTGTAGTGCAAGCAGCAGGCACAAATGCGGCCTACTTAATAATATTATGCCGCCCTTGTCCCGCACAAGTCTCCGACTTCTGGACTAATACCAGTGATTCGAATGAGGGGTGGAGATATTAATATTAATAAATTATTATTATTATAATGATTCGACTATCTAACAGTTTAAAAACAAAACTAAGGTTGTTAAAATCTGTTAAAGGAGTCTGCAGTTTTCTTGGGGTCACTTTCTTTATCAATACTTTTTTCCGGAAGCTGTAGGACAAATAGTTTCCGAGATATAGCCGCTAGTTGACCTAACGGGACACTCGGTATATTACCAGATATCATGAACTTGTAAACTATTTAATATTTCTATATCACGTGAATGAGACATTTAATATAGCCTACAAGATACTATATCCACTATATTCTAAATCTATTTGAAATATATTTCATGTGATTAAAATAAGGATCCTGAACTAATGAATCTCACGGTACCTCCTCTTTCTCGTCTAAAGAGTCTATAAACTGTGACTTCACTGAGAAATCAGAACAAATTACAGGCGATGCTTTAGGGTACATAACAGGCTCTGTGGTAAAAAATTCAGCAATAAATTTCCTAACTTGACAAGGATTAAGAAACGGAATTAGTCCATAGAGGTTTTGGTGTTTTTAAAAATTTATCAACAACAAATTGTAGACGTACGAAAGGCCCACTGACAGTGGATTAAGTTTTTCAGAGACTATTTTTACTGAAGATGACCTAGTTTTTGTTAAATTTTTAATTGACAAAATGAGTTTTTTTATCACCTTTCTGCGAAATACGTTTACGCTCTAGAAAGTCTTTTTCGTTGTAGATTCTACAATGTAGAACATAAACAAATATCAAAATAGTTTGTCACTTTTTCGAAACTTATTAACTTAATTCAGGTTTTATTAATTAAACAATACACATTTTAAGTAACATAACGTGTGCGCGATGACGGTTTGCAATGTCGTCGTGCGCATCGCTCGAGTGATGCCAATCTGAACATACGCCACAGGACGCTTCCAATTTATTTTGCACTACATATAAATTGAATGTGCCGATATTTCAGTGAGTTAAATATATGCCAAATCCAGTGCTGTCAATAATAATCATAGCTTTTAGTTCTGGGTGTTCACTGAGGCTACTGCTGTAATTGTTTAAGTTTACTGTGCACCATTGGCAAGGTCCTGAGACTCTGCTGAAGATGGCAATAATTTAATTAAGGTTGAAATTTTATTTTGTATAGAATCTTCTATATATAACTCCGCTACCGTACCAACGCCACCTCTTATGCCGTTTAATGGTGGCAATATGGGCCCCTGTGTCGGCTAACATAGTGACGAAAGAACGTCTAAAGTACTGCTCTGTATAAGTTTCCAGATGAGGCAAATTGAGATAAGTTGCTATACAGATTCGGAAATTGCGGATCTTTACAGAGAAAGTAGAAATTGCCGCTTTATCCCAGGGGAGGTACGAAGTATAAGTGGCGCGGCGCCGTGCATTGGTCTAGCATTCCCCACTACTACGGTAATCGGTTCCGTATCGCCAACGCCAATTCGCCATTGCAAATCTAACTGTCCGGTCAACTGATGCCAGTGTTGTCAGGTCTCATGCATTCCGAGGAAATCTCATGCTCTCATATTTTGATTACAAAATCTCATGCTTTTTAATAGACACAAAAAGAAATAATAAAATTATTAAAATTACTCTTTGAAATCTACCAAAACAAAGACCTAACGAGAAATAAAGGCAAAATCGAGGGCAAAATTGAATAGATACAGGTAGGTATCTACAATATTTGGGTACTTGAAATGTCCTTTATTGTAGACTGCTCTCTTAATAATTAGCAATGAATACATAAACGGGTATGACAGTCGACCGATATGCGATGTGTGTGCTGTATTCACGCTGCATTGCAGTGATTCTTAACTCTATTCCGTAAGGGTACCTACATTTTCTGGAAACAACAGATTTTACGATCCGTGAGTCACCCTGCGTCACGTCAACTGCGCGTCAACGTTCGCCCGGCCTAACAATAAAATAAATTAGAAAGGTTACGTGGTTAATAACTTTTAAGGAAGTACCTGTAAGTACCTACTTACAATGTAATATTATGATAAAATATCATAACATAATGCTTTTTAATGAAATAAAAATGGCATTACAAAAGTAATTAAAAATTAAGCTGTGTCAAGAGGTGTTTTTTAATAAATTAAGCCATCTCATGCTTTTTTCTCCAAACCTCATGCTATTTTGAAATTATTCTCATGCACTGAATTTATCCCACCTGTCAACACTGCCTTATGCGAAGAGTGGGAGCACGCTGTGGTGGAACTATGCGTGTAGCATGACACAAATATACACGCAAACGGCAAAACACAATTCACCATCAAGATCCTCACTTTCCAAATCTGTATGTATTGGCACATTCCTTATTTTGTTGACATCAACTACTTAGTTAATACATTTTTCCATGACATACTTCACAAAAAATCTTCAACTTGTAGTAACTGTCGGATGTAAAGCACAGTATTTGCAGTATATATTCATGTGGTCTGGACAAAATATCTCGGAATATGAGTTTTGAAATCGGAAATTCTAATAATAATAATTGAATTTGTTGTATATATCATGGAGAGTTATATTAGTAGCTCATCACTTCTCAGAGCTCCATAAACACCAATTATTAAAGTGACCTGAAAAGTTGTCCAAAATTAGTTAAAGCATTTTACTTTTTTTAGCAGAAATCTGTTATCAAATGTTTTTTTATAAAAATCTCTCAATTTCCTCTTTCGTCAGATATTTCTAATATTTACATTTTCTTTGGCATTCAGTGTACTTGTTATCATGGAATATATGAACCATAATGTCGAAAGTTTAATTTTCGAAATATGCCAGTAATACAGCTTCGGACACTTTTTAAATTTTCTTCGAACTATATCTTTTGCATCCATTGTAGACATATCGAAAATGTATTGAGGTGGGTAGATTAGATTTAGAACAATTTTTGTGATTTTTCCCTAAATATTCTTTTTTTTTTGTTATTATTGTTGAAAGCCACTAATTAAATTTCTCATTTTCATTTTTGTTTACTTAATTGTTTTTCAGAAATCATTAGGTAATTTAATTTTTTACTGGCAAACGGTGTGTCAAACGAAAAAAGTAAGGAGCTTTTTTCTGTTGTAAATTGAATTGAATTCTAGAAATAGTTTTTGTTTCTAAAAAAACATTGGCGTACCAGTTTTTTCATTAAAATTTCCCGAAGATCTGTCCGTACGCACGCCACTGGTGGAAGAAAAATAATATTTTTTACGTAAAATATGTATCTAGATTACCTATCCAAAGGTTCCAAATTTTATTTAAATATCTAAAGCAGTTTTAAAAATATTTATAAATTAGGAACATACAAATTTTGACACCCTGTATCTTTGTAACGAAGTATTTTTCAAATATAGTTTAAAATACACACTGATATTATTTTGTGGTTCTCTGTCTGCCTCTAAAATTTTCGCTTTCGAAAGTGGACCACCCTGTATAATATCTTCTGAAAATTTTAGCTTCTTTATAATTATGAAACCAATCGATGTATAATTGTATCTTCCTGACATTACGTATACGTAAATACTTAAGCATTAGTAATAATGCATCACGTCGTTTTAGTTCACCTCCCACAACACATGACAGTCAACCTTTAGATTAATGCAAAGACCGTGCCATCAGATTTTGATATCACTGAAGTAATTACTTTGGTATATAATTAGTTAATGATATTCCTAAAAAAAAACACATACACAAACACATAATTAGTATATTTCATTAGTAGTGATGGCTGTATGAAAGGAGATTATACAGTGCTTTTGAAAAGTACGATCAAATTCAATATTTTTGAAATTGAGAAGTCTTAGAAAAAATCCCCTGGCACGTCGAGTTTGTTTTTAAAAAAGGCACTTTTTTACATACGACCCATATTTGTGACGTTATCGTTGTTCAAGATATGACGTCAATGACAATTTTTTTAAATAGCAAACCCCAATTTTGACCATGCCATTTGAAAGAGCGTGTCATTCTACACATACATCATGTTCATTGTATTTCATTATTGCAGTATACAGGATCATCTTAAGGAAGGTGTTATGTTATATCTTCTAAATAAAGCCACTGAAATATCGAAATAGATAAGCCAAGTCTTTGAATATTCGTTGATCTAAAAAACGTATTTGACACTATCATAGACATCTCCTTGATGTTTTAGAGGGTGTTGGGTTCAGGGGGACATGATATAAACTTTATTTAACTAACAGAAAAAAATGTGTAAAGATATAATGATACAAGGTAAACTTCATGACAACAGAATACGGAGTCCCTCATGGAAGGGTGCTTGGACCAATATTATTCAATACATATCTAAATGACATTTCACACAGAAACGTTTGGAAATACAGTGAGTTTTGCAGGTGACTCTGCAATTTTATATCAAAGCAAATATTGGAGTTTGGAGTACTCTTCGAACAGCAGTAGGAAATGATTTCTCAAAAATTATTATTATTATTTATTTCTACAAAACATATTACTTACCTTTCACCTCCTATTTGTTCACCGTATATATCTACAGTACTTTCGAAAAATAACGAATAAATTAATTATTTTTGAAATTGAGAAATTTTCGAAAAAATCCCCTGACACGTCGATTTTGTTTTTAAAAAAGGCACTTTTTGACATATTACCCATATTTGTCACCGTTGTTCGAGATATGACGTCATCGAGATTTTTTTTAAATAGCAACCCTCAATTTTGACCAAGCCATTTGAAAGACTGTGTCATTCTACATATACATCATGAAACATTATGGTGTTACATAACAAAAATTTCAAGAAAATTATGTTTGAAGATTTTAAAATTTAATTTTCACCGAAATGTATCACCCGAGAAGGGGGCCGATTGAGTGGCCAGCCAGATCGCCTGATTTGACACCCCTAGATTATTTCTTGTGGGATACTTAAAAAGCAAAGTATACGTTACTAGACCGGTTAATTTAGAAGATTTAAAAGCAAGAATTCGTCACGAGATACATCGTATACCTCCTGAAGTTATTGATAATGTCCAAAAAGAATTTATTAATCGTCTTGGCTACTGTCAGGCAGCCAACGGTGCACAATTTAAACATTTAATTTAGTCGATTTTTTACATAATCATTATCATTTTCAGTATGTATTGTATCTAAATTAAATTTTAAAACCTTCAAACATTATTTTCTTGAAATTTTTGCTATGTAACACCATAACTTTTCATGATGGGTATGTAGAATGGCACGCTCTTTCAAATGGCATGGTCAAAATTGGGGGTTGCCATTTAAAAAAATTGTTGATAACGTCATACCTCAAACAACGATGGCGTCACAAATGTGGGTCATATGTATAAAAGTGCCTTTTTGAAAAACAAAATCGACGTGCCAGGGGATTTTTTCGAAAACTTCTCAATTACAGAAATAATGAATTTATCCACTACTTTTCGAAAGCACTGTATAAAAAATTCATGTCGGTATACTTAGATCGTAAAATAGATTTTTATTTATTATTTCTGAAACAAGTACAGGAAGCGGTAGATTTCATAAAAAATATAAATATGACAATGAACGGCAAAAGTATGGATTATTTTTTTCTAAAACCAGGTTTTCATTTTTTTGGTCATTTTTATAGTTACGCATTTTTTAAACCACTTTTTATATATACAAGAAAAAAATATCATGGTCAACTTTTTTAAATGTAAACCGCCTCCTTTATTATTTTACTTCAATTCGCCATGAAATTCTAAGAATTGTTTATATAACAAACTCTATACCTCTTTAACCGATTTCGAAAAAATGGCGTCTAAAAATCGACAACCACATTTTGACAATCACCATCTCATTTTGCTCATGGCCGTTAGATTGGAAGACGCGGAACAATAGAGTGACCTCATAGATCACCCGATTTTACACCCATGGATTACTTTTTACGGAGTTATATAAAAGCAAAGGTTTATGCAAACATACCATAAAACATCGAAGACTTGAAAAACCTAATGAGGTAAGAGATTAGTAAGTTCAACAGTGTATATTTTAAAGTAATTTTTAAAAAATTGTCATATTCGATTTTCAGACGCCATTTTTTTTAAAACGGTTAATAGTAGATATAGAGTATGTTTCTTGGCGAATTGTATAAATACAAAAAAGGTGGATTTCCATTTGAAAAAGTTTACCACGATATCATTTTTTGCTCCACCTTATATGAAATGAAAGCTGGTTTGAAAAATGCGCAAAAAATAAAAATTGACGGGTCTGAGTAATTTTCCAAAAAACAAACACCTGATTTTTAAATAAATTTATTCCATACTTTTGACGCTCATTGTACAGGGATTCAGAACTTATTGAAAAAAAAATATAACAATAATGTTCAGGGGACTCTTACAAAGAGAATTTTATAAAAAAAAATCAAAAAGGGCAGTTCGGAAATGATTTAAAAATACAATTCTGCACGTCCCTGGAAACTGGTCCTCTGGAAAACCGTTTAACCTGACAGGGCAGAGCATGCAATCGGCGACCGGACAAAATATTGAATGACATTTCCAAGAAAAGAAATAAATAACACTTTGTAAGACCTATTTTATACAGCAATTTCAACCGCTTTTACTGCTATTGTTATTATTATTAATAGAATTAATTTGTGGCTTTAATTAATAAAATAGTTTGACATACCTGATGTTACAACAAACAAATTTTGGGCCTATCTTACCCAGTTTCTATAAACTAACACAAATTTGTCTGCTTCTTGTCCGTTTTCAATTCGTTATCGGCAGCAACTGTGATACGTTTGCGTAAATCATGAATAGTGTCCACTTCATATTTTAAATATCCAACGGATTTAAAGTCAGGAGATCGAGGCGGCCATGTAACCGATCCTCCTCGTCCAATTCCTTGGTATTAATGCTTGGATAGGCTGTACATGGTACGGATATTCTTGAGCCTCGTGTATGATACGCCACACTGCGACAATACGCCGTGAATGGCCTGGACCTGGATCTCTTCCAGATTCGGTTGCATATTTCCCGCGTCACGCCCGCGTTGCACTATACTTGCACTCACTGCACACCGCGGTAGCTGTATTTGGTACATGTTTACCGGGAAATCGTTCAGTTATAGAATTTTCACTTCATCATAAATTAAAACGATATCTATCAACTCCGTGTTGCTATAGACGTCAGCCATTTTTGACATTAGACAAACTAATGTAAACACTCGCATCATAAAAACGTTAATACTATAAGTAACCGGATATAATTATTCGGAATCGCCTGGCTGTAGTAGCCTGGCGATGTAAAAGTTGAAAATACTACAACTTCAATAATTTTTTTCTCGGAAACAATAAGGACACCATTTTTCATGATGCAATTTCCAAATTTTTTTAGGTAAGTTGTGTATCACCCTGTATATTAATAAAAGTGACTCACGTAACTTAATTAGCTACCAACTTCAGTATTTTATTTATAGTATACCAAAATTAAATTTGCTCTGTTTGTGAATTAATAAACGCTGAAAATTTTAATCTTAAAAAATATAGTTCTAACAAACCACGATATGGTTTTAATACTGTTGATAGTACTTTCAATAAACATTACAACAAAACATAATTACCCTTGTATTTGTCTTTTAATTACAATTGCCCGAGATTTTTATTATAACCGAAGTAGCTGAGAGCAGGAATTTCTTAAATAGATTAAAATTTTAATATTGCACAGTGTTACGTTCATATTAATTTTTATTAAAGCTGCGATATTGCTGGTACGAAATATCAAATAAGGAATGCCTCCAACTTTTTTGAATTGAAATAGTTTTCACCACAATGATAGAACGAGTTTCATATATTTGAGAGAAATATTTAAAATTCTTTATGTTCTCCGCATAATCGAATAATTTTGTTTCATTCGTAGAACACTTAGATAAAAAAGTTTTCATTATTAATATGAAAACTCATATATCTGTCTCTTTAGAAAATCTGCCAATGAAAAGTAGATTTAATTTCAATCTATGATTTTTATCTGACTGTAACGATGTTCTTGTAATTAAAGTAACTATTTAAATTTTAACACATTTATTAATTTATTATAAAATATGGTTTAAAATGTCTTTATTACAGAGAAGCCGAGACCGAAATGTCGTGTTCAGTACATAACTCGCAGTTGTCCTATTTTACTTCACTTAGAAGAAGAAGAAGCGTAGCAGCGAAGCAATTTTTTAATTATTTATTTATTTGAAGACAGGTAATAATTATAGAATAATTTTGAAAGCATTTATACTTTATGCAACTCTTTATCACATGTACCTATACACTCATTTTTGCAATACTTCTGGAAGATGCACTATTGCATTGCCTTTCAAAATAGATAGTTCTTTCTTGGGAGACTCATATTCTTTAGCGTTAAGACGATTCTAATTAAAAAAATATATATATTTATCTCAAGACCATGTATCCAAAGTAGTTGCAAATGGTATATCAGTACTTCATTCATCATTATGCAGTTTTCAAACACAAAAAAGAATTGTAGAGTTTAAAAGAAACAATAATGTAGCATAAAGTCAATTAATAATACAAAATTGATACAAATTAATAAAAAAGTACACACTATGAAACAATGATAAAACCATAGAAAAGTTAAACAAACATTAATAAAAAGTCAAAAACATTACAAAAATTAGTATACAAAATTCTATCGAATAAACTGTATATATTAAAAACAATAAATAAAATGATCCAAACAGAACATGTCTGATGTCAAAATGTTAATTGTTGAAATCATTAAAATTTGCATTAAGATGTATGTTTCAATAAATATTTTTTAATGTTTAAGTTCTTATATTTTGAGGTAGTTTATTAAAGAACTAAATTCTCTCTGTTCCAATTTTCAAAAGTCTAAAGTAACTACGATTAAAGTCATTTTTATTTCTAATATTATAATGGACTTCTGTTGTGGAAATTATGAATGTTGTTTTTTACAAAAAGGAAAATTTGAAAACTATGATTTTAAATAATCAAAGCGCCAAAAATACTTATGTCAATATTTTTCGTATTAAAATTTGTATTTGAGTATTTTTATGTAGTAATGAAGCTATGTTTTAATGAATAATTGTGGTTGTGTATGAATTTAGCATGCCGCTTCTCACAGATTTTCTCATCGGCATAATGTAAATGTTCGAGATCTTCTAAAGATAATACCTACCTAAATAAAAATTGAAGAACAAAAAATGAAAGGTATGAAATTTTTGACTACCACAAAATTTTTTGTAGCGAGCAATAAATTACACAACGCACGCTTATCATCGACAAAGTCTACGAGCATTGAATCACAGAGTTGAACTGCATTTAAATTTTTGTCACAGAATTTTTACAACACATAAGTAAACAATATTTCAAAAACGTGATAGTTAATTGATTCTGGAAAATGCTGCACTCCACCTAATACAAGATATGTGGTATCGTCTCACTGAGAAATATGTGACGCAATGGCTGCCTGTTCTGTTTTCAAATAAATTAATTCGTAATGAAGATCCTATGCCATGGCCACCTAAATCACGCGAAATGAATCCTTGCGACTTTTATTTTTTTGGGTTACTTCAAACAATCTTTGGATCGGTCAGTGGTCGCGCGGTTTAAGGCGTTAGTACTTGAATCGAGGTGACTAGACGGAGTTGGTTCGAGCCCAGCTGCCGGTAGACCGTATATAAGCTATATTCGTGGAGGGATTGGCACCCTCTCTGCGGATATGGTAGGGTGGAATAATGTTAGCTTGGGTCAATGTGAGAGATTGATGCCGGTTGATATTTGACCTCGCCCCTAATTAATGAGGTTTTCCAGGTTTTCCTCATTCCTGCACTGAATAGTGGTTAGGGCCTACCAACGTAAGTCGTTCCTGGGCGCAAATGCGGCCTGCTTAATAATAATATGCCGCCCCCTCTCCCGCACAAGTCTCCGACTTCTGGGCTAATCCTGTGATTAGAATGAGGGGTAGAGATATTATTATTATTATTATTATTATAATCTGTTTATACAGTGGAAATAAATTATTATAATCAGTTGTTACAGAAAACTTAAAATGAAACTTCGTTCGTTTGTCTTGAATGAATAGTTAATATGGGGTACTATTTTTTTGCATTGCTGTGGAGTTTTGTATATATAATTTTACTATTTGTTTGTATCTAATATATTTTAATTACTTATATTCGTCCTATATTTTGTGTGTAACTCCATGTTGAGTGGCTCTGTAATTCGAAACATCTTCTTATAAATTGGTACTGGTATTCCTTTTTGAAAAGAATGAGCCCATGCTGCAACTGGTATAGAAATAAAATATGAATCTACTATTGAAGAAAATTTTGTCCGTCGTTGTCAATAAGTATTCAAACGAATTTTTAAACGTTTATTGTTGCCAAATTTTATTTCCTGTTGGGGCATTACCTTCTTTTCTTGCGGAAAACCGTCGCCTGATTAGAATCGACTGAAACGGCTTAGATCCATAGATAAAGCTTACATCACATCTGTCAACAATGTCAACTACCATCCTGTCGTTCAATTTTTAAATGCAGAAACGACAAAAATTAACATTATTAGATAAAATACCTATTTATTATAAAAAAAAATCAACGAAAGGAATAAGTAGATTCTAGTAGTTAATAGAAAACTGTTGATGCAACCGCAGCAGTCTTGTCCCATAACCTGGAAAAACAAACGGGCGAATTATATCGTGGGAAAATATTTGCATCCGACACAAATTCCTTTATTTAATAACTATAAAACGTTTAAAATTTAAAAAGACACTGAAAACTGAAGAAGGACACTAAACTAAACGTAAAGAATTAAATTATGACGTGTCAGCGAATTTTACCGTTGTGTTGCTGGTTGTCTATTCTAACTCTGTAAACGTCAAACGTGCGGCTGACGGATCGCATAGACGGGCGTTAAATAAGGATTTAATATCGAAGGCAATTTTTTTTCACTAAACAAATAAGTGTTGAATTTTTATGAAAGATGACGCTGTTAATTTTTAATTTTCTCCAAACCCTTTTAAAATATTTGTATTTAGTCATAGTTAATCTTGTATATTACAGCATTTATGTAGTGTAACTAAAAAATCACAATTACTTCCTCATGTCGATAGAATGAACTTTCACTCGATTTAGTTTGACAAATTATTAAGTAGAGTTGAGTTCAAATGTTTTACTATGTATATAATCTAGTGACACATGTATGTTTTAGCCAATTAGGATCCGAATTAGGAATAGGATCGGTCAGTGGTCGCACGGTTTAATTAAGACGTCAGTACTTGAATCGAGGTGACTGGATTGCTGTGGGTTTGACCCCCGCAGCCGGTAGACCGTATAGAAGCTATATTCGTGGAGAGATTGGCACCCTCTCTGCGGGCATGGTAGGGTGGAAGAATGTCGGCTTGGGTCAATGTGAGAGATTGATACCGGTTGACATTTGACTAGCCCCCCCCCAATTAATGACGTTTTCCAGGTTTACCTTATTCCTGCACTGAATGGTGGTTAGGGCCTACTAACGTAAGTCGTTCCTGGGCGCAAATGCGGCCTGCTTAATAATAATATGCCGCCCCCTCTCCCGCACAAGTCTCCGACTTCTGAGCTAATCCTCGTGATTAGAATGAGGGGTAGAGATATTATTATTATATTATTAAAATTCAAAATCAATAAAATATCCATGACCTTCCAAAGTATAACTTGCATCTAGAAGTCACGATTTTTTATATAAAAAAAATATATATTTTTTAATTCTACAGACCATACAATTTTCTAAACTTTTTTCTTAAGTCAAAAGTAAAAAATATATTCAATTTCCATGGAAAACTCTAATTAAGTTGTTATAAATGTTCATCATCTACAACTTAAATTCAAGGTGTAAATAATTTGTGCACATTAATTAAATTTTGTTTCAATGACTTTTTTCTGGGAGGTACAACATTTCTGAAATTGATTTAGTTCCAATTTTGCTTTTCCATTATACTTTTTTGTCTAGAAACAAGTTTATTAGACTGTTCCTTTCTATTCCTAGAATATTAACACATCATTACTGCAAAAATTATGAAGTAGCTGTTGAAAACGTTTGGCCATATCTGCTATATAAGTAGTTCTAGTAAACCGAAAAATATATTTGTATTTCTTCATTTTCCTGATTTCACACATATTTTACATTAGCTAATTCCTTATGGTTTATAAAACTTGAGGAAGGTTATTTGTTTTTATACAATAACTTGTCAAATCGGTCTGTTAAACAATAATATACAAACTTTTATTAGACCATAGCAGTTATGTAAGAAGTTAATATTTATTTAAAATAGTTGACAATATTTTTTGTACGGTTGATTTTAAATTTTTGCTATCGACTTTTCCGGTTAAGGGATACACTTACTTATAGAAAGCTTAAAGTAACTTTCCAAGTGTAACAGATAAAAATTCATTTATAATGCTATATCTTACCCCGAAATTTTTTTACAAGAAACAGTAGTATGAAAGCCAAATACCGAACAAGGATCATTAATCAAAAGAAATGGTAATTATAAATAATGTCAGAGAAGCCTCGGTAACAAAAGTTCGCGAAAGAAACAAATTAAACTCGTTTGACAATGATGTAAATGGCGTCTTGTAAAATAATACCAGATTGTTTGGACGATAATAGTATTGTTGCCAAAGTAATTACTAACAAAATGATTCTTCTGCTGCGTCTTTAAGCATCCCAATTACGTTTTAAGTACACACCAAGAAGAACCAAGAAAATGGGATAAAGGAGATAAGATTCATATTGTCGTAATCAGCGTTTGTCATAACAATATATCTGTAACACAAAAGAGGACTAATGTAAGCGAAAGATGAATGAACATAGAATAGAAGGTAAGTTTGGGTTATTATACCATGTCACTTGTGTCACGTGCAGCAGGTCTGTGTTTGCCCAGATGGTTACTGTGGAATAATTAATAAATGCCTGAATATAAATGATTAACTATTTAGAGAAAATGAGGAAGGTGTAACGCAATTATTAAACTGAATGGGATGGCAAACCTGACTTAAATTATAATAGATGAATAGGAGGAAATCAGGGATATTGATGCATCTATAATTTAAACAGATCCTACTAATAGTTATCAGTTATAAGCTATTTAATATTAATCTGGGGGACAAACAAATTTAATTCCGTCATTGTTTTGAAAAAATATTTATATTCTGGAATTCTTAATTACTTGATAAAAATTTACTAGCGGTAGGTAAAAAATACACTTGCCCCAGCCAAAAACTTTAATAAAATAAAGAACAGATGAAAAATTCAATAAGCAGCTAAATCAAGTTTTCTGAAAACCGGTGATTAGTCACAAGTGAACAGATCATCTGCCTGTGGCTACGAGCAAAATTCCTTGCTGAAGTATCTAAACTGCGTTCATATAGTTATTAAATCTTTTATCTAAATTCATTTCTGATACATAAAGTCAATTGAACTGTATATTAAAGGTTACTAGACTGTAATATAGAAATAATTGGACTTGTACGGAACAGTCAAGGGTTATTTTTGAAACTAAGTTTGCCTAACCAAAAAATATCACACTGAAAAAAGCAGATAAGTAAAAAATAACAAAAATCACATCACTATCGCGCACTTCCGTATTATTGACGTTTCGAAAAACTATCTGTTTTCGTTCTCAAAATCGTAGTAAAATTTGTAAACGTATGTCAAGGTTGACAGTTTAAAATTTGTTTATCTGCTTCCATAGAGATGTTAAATGATTTTTATTTTATTGTTACTTACTTCTTCTTGATACAAATTTTACTAGATACGATTTTGAGAACGAAAACAGTGCGGTGTGTATTTAATTAATCTTTATTATTTTTCAGAAGTGTGGCAAAAAACCCAATAAAACTAAAGAAAAACGTTGTACTAGTTATATTTTCTTTGAAAAATGGACGAACATGCATTTTTCTTGGAAACATGATCCAGAAATGTCTTTTAACAATTTTTTTGCACACTTATTCACACAAATCTTAAGACAAAAGCATATCACAATAAAGATACAATAATTACATAACAGTTTATTTTAGAATAAAAACATAACACTTTGCATGTGAAATAAATTATTAGTTGTGAAACTAACAATTTTCAAATATGTTTAATAATCACAATTTAACTTCGTCATAATAAAACTTTAATATTTAAATCATTTAACATACTTTACGTAATCATACTGATTAATACTTTCAGTTCATACCGCATTGTAAAACAAACACATTTATATGTATAACTAGGGTGAATATTACCGTAAAATTTATTTCTGTTATTACTATTGCTACTTACACATACAGATAATGTCTATTATGCCCAGTAGGTAAACACAAAAATAGCTTAATTGCTATTGTGAAAACAAGACAGACAAATAAAATCGTATAAAAAAACTATATACATACTTGTATAAACAGAAAATTAATAAATAATTAACAAACTGCAAAATGGTTGAAAATACACTGAAAAGTTAAATTTTAAAAAATAAATTGAAACAGGCCATACCCGTATACGCAATAACAAACAAACTCACGCACTCAACTAGCATGGTGACGATCATTACCATTCTTGAATGAATTGATGGATGGTACAGCAAGAACAGTCAGGTAGATTATTTAATTGTCAAGTTATACTAAAATATGATGAAATGAAAACATGGTTTCTTCAGAACTTGCATTTAAGTACTTTTAGGATTGAATCCCAACGATGAAATAATGGTATTCCATAGTTATTAAAATTACACAGAGCACATAAATTAAACCACCTCGAAATACACACCATAATCACACAAAACTTAATGACGCCAAACTGAACTGATGTATCTACGATATGCTTAAGGCACATTTTGCCATTATTCCTACATATTCGACAGCGATAAGTGAACAAGTTCAGTTATAGCAGCAACATAAATACTTGTGGTACGGATCTGTACCGCTGTGACAATATTGGGTTCCAGTTATGACAATAATTTATGTTTCAGAAATCATATTTACCAGCTACAGTTAACTGCAAAACAAATGCAAGTAAACTAATGACTTACACGAAGTTAATTTTAAAATTCGTTAGTATACTTACGTTGACACATCCGGCAGAATTTAAAAAATAAATATTGTAATAATAATATTAAAATAAATTTTATGAATTTTACTTGAAATTCGTTTTCTACTTTACCTATTTACTTTTATATGGCAAAAAAACACAAGTTGCCGAATTGAAAATAACGTTCAAACATCAGTAAGTAATGATATTTATACATTTCTGGACAATAGTTTAGTTTATCATCAACTGATCCAAATATCTTCTTGATACAGCCTTGTTTGAAAATAATTAGTGTGACATTAAATATTCACAGTTTACATAGGGCTTGTAGAGTATTCTGTTCTGGAAGCATGAGTACTTAATTCATAAGTAATGCCAAATGTTCTCTATGTAAATTTTCCTAGCATTTAATAGAATTTGTTACGAAGGTGTTTAAAAGTTGATAGAATTGTCAAATTGATATTCTTAGTAGATACTAAAAAGCGTAAAAGACTTTAGATGTAACTAAATATAACACCTTAATCCTTATTTAATAATAATCCGTTAGGTTGGCACATATTTAACAATATTTTCAGCAGTGTAATCAATCGAATCAGTGTCAGAAAGATGCTATAATTATCAGTTGGCAGCCGAAAACGTATACCGGCAATACAATGAGAATGATGGTAGTAGCTGTTAGCAAGCAAACTTTTAAATATTTTTTCTACGTTTATGCAAAAAACAAAACTATATTGAACTATATGTATGTAGTGGAAAAAATGGTTCTTTATTGCACTAGCGCAATAAAATGTTTATTGCATTCATCTGTCATTCTACTACAGCGTTTTGTCATCATGACAAACATAAACGTTCAAATCGACGTCATATTTTCCTACACTTAGTGTCATCTAAATAAAACATTTTTTGGTTTTTGCATGAACGTAGAAAAAATATTGTATGCAACTCGTACAAAAAGTGCTTATTGCACTCGACGTGTTACACTTACTTTTTGCACTTGTTGCATAAATAACTATGAAGTAGATCTGCTGATGCCATTATGAGCATGTTTGTTGCAATAAACACCCCGATTCAATCGACATGGGTCTCCCCTACTTCTATTGTTCCTGAATATTTATCACTTCAAAGATTTATGCCACATTAAAATTAAAAACATTGTTACAAAGGAACACAAATAAAAGCTAGACGACTGTTTTATAATGACTGTAAAAATACCACTTCCAACGGTTTCTCTCGTATCGCAAGCTTGGTTTATTCGTTTCAGATTGGCTTTTTATATGCCTCGAAACACTGATACCAATTTCAGCCTATTGTTCGTTTCGCCCTTTAACTATACGAAAAATACCGTGGTCCTTTGTTCAAAAGTTTACCTACCGAAATTTCGTTTATTTCTGTACAATACAAGATATTTTACCCGAGTATTAATCTCTTGAGATCGCAGGCCTCATTCTCGGCACTTTTAAACTGTAAAGATGTTCCCTCAATTTGGTGAAAGTGTTTGGTTTGCAGGTTTCCGAAGAGCCGTATATTTTCCAGTTGTCATATCGACCTTCTCGATTCACATCAAATGTCGTTCTTTTCTTCGGGAATTTACATCAAAGATAGTATACATTTAGTTCCATTTCTCCAATGTCAAGTTTGTAACACAAGTAGGTGCTTATCGCAAAAATCTTTTCACAAATAATTATTATACAGTGGGTGCTTATTGGTTCACGCATACTTACCTATTTTAAATATAACTAGAAAGGTGGCAAGTCGGCTATCGCCGACTTGACCTTTCTTGGGTAGGGTTCGTTTTTTTAAACACCATGTATTTTTTCGATAAGTAGTGCGTTGAGAGACCCCCGATGGAAGTTGAGTAAAAAAAATGTTAGTTCTCTTAATTTTGAGATTTTTTTAACGTTCAACATTATTCCAACACTTTCTATGTAAAACGGTCTTTCGTACATCCGACAACCCATCCGAAGCAAAAAAAAATTATTCCATGAATTTTGGGAGTTTCAATATTGGTTCAGTTTTCTTAAACACCCTGTATTGTTTTCATTAAAATAGTTTCCATATAGACCATTGTTAAAAGTTTCATCAAAGGAATATTATACTTCCATGAAGGTTTCTAGAGAAGGGTCGGTTTTTTTAAACACCCAGTAGTTTTTTAATTAGGATAGTTTTCTTACAGACCATTGTGAAAAGTTTGATTAGAAAATATTCCATAAATTTTGTGGATCTAGAGAATTGGTCTTTATTTTACACCCTGTATTTTTTCATAAGTATGTATCTATATAGCTACATAATAATACCTACCTTTGAACTCCACTTTAAAATAATAATAACACACTTTAACACTCAAAATAATATTGTGTTAATCGAGGTCCACACGGGATTGTCTACATTTATACACATTTCCCTCAAACCGTGTGTTAAAGGTTTAACACAATCAACAGTGTTAATATAACCAATGTTATGTGTAACTTTTACATATTTCTGTGTTATTTATACAATTAAAGATGTAGACTTTACACATTAACATCAATTATATTGAATAGTATAGTTTTTCGGTACAAAATTATAGTGCTAGAATAGTAATAAATCGAAAGACATTTTAACGATTTTATTAAACATATATAATTCAGTTGACTTAACAATAACCTAGTTTTATATTTAACAAAATAGAAGTAGTGCATAGTAGTGTATAAGTAGAAGTACATATTCTAATAAAGAACTTAAAAACAAATTGCATTCTAGTAAATCATAAACAACGAGACGACAAACATTAAACAAATATGTATTTAAGTAAAATAAAATAAGAGTCTACGGAAATTAACTAGTATTGATCTGAACATCTTTCTCTAAAATTACAAGAAAAACAAAATACAGATACAGTAATCTAAAACAAGTGAATTTTCGTAAAGCTTTAATATTTTTAATATTTATGGATCTTATTACTTTTTGCTGTATCACAATTTTTAGCAATATTTGATAGGTACCTGCCATTTTCTTTGATCATACCTCGGTTTAAAGTTAAATATTCCTCATTTCGACACGAGAATTAACTGAACACAACAATGCAACTTGGCCACAAATGTATACGGTGTGCTAGAACTTGCTAGATCTCATAGGTATTGTACCTGCGCAATTGTGCACAACCAATCATGGGTTAGGATACAGAATACAGAGGTGGATGAAGTTAACACAAAATTGTGTACTTTTAACACATTACTGGTAAGTATTACACACATTGAGTATATTTTATTATAATACTAGCAGTGTGTAAAACTATATTAACACGGAGATTTTACACATCTTGAATTACATATTGGAAAATTTCATTAACATAGCAACTTTTTTTACTGTGTAAGTAATGTCGTGATTTTCAATCATCATTCATTTATATCGCGTTTAAACACAATATAATGTTGTCCTTTTCGGTAAAATTGAATAATTGTATACCGTTATTTACGCATTCCTTTGTATTAAATAGATCCTAGAGGAGACTTTAATTAAATCTGAGAAAACAAAGAAAATTAATCCACGAAAATCTGCAAAAGTAGAAGTACCTACATCCCTATAAATGCATAATAGTATTAATAATTGCAATAACATGATAGTGTTAGTTATTGGTGGCAAATAATTCCGGAAAATAGTCATTTAGCAGATAGTTTGAAAATTTTTTTTTACATACTTACGTGTTACGAAAATGTTGGGTGACTAGTACACACTTTTTCACTGTTCAGTGTAATTTTAATTTATCAAAGTAATTTTAACTATTTCAAATGTTTAGTTTAACATGGCCATATTTGTGGTCCAAAATAGTGGAATGTGGTCGTAATTTTAAAATTAGGAATTTGTTTTTAAGTCTGTTAAAATTACCAAAAAGAATTATGCATTATTGGATACTAGAAAAGTCAACTTCAGTAGTGTTAGTATTTATATCGTCAAAATGTAGCGATGTTAT
The DNA here is from genome assembly GCA_025584915.1 of Monochamus saltuarius. Lineage (NCBI taxonomy): Eukaryota > Metazoa > Arthropoda > Insecta > Coleoptera > Cerambycidae > Monochamus > Monochamus saltuarius. The sequence continues at coordinate 18,779,759 of CM046726.1, forward strand.
ACTTAAAATATTTATTGACAGTGGTTCTTTTTACGGAATTTTTACATACACTTCAACAATAAATTTTTCACATTTAAAAGCCAAAGTAAGAAAAATTAAAATAAACGTTTCCTAAGCTTATCCTTTATGTGTAATTTGTTGCAAAATTATATATGGCAATATGCACCATATTTAAACATAGTAAGATTACGTAATATACAGTTATCGGTATTTTTTAGCCATAAATAGTTTAGCTATTACTAGGTAGCAGTAATCTCTCAAAGGTTTAAAATCTTACTGTCTTGTAGAATACTCTGCTAATAGACGGTGACGGCACCCTTAAAGATTTCGGATTAAGAATTTCGGTTTATCAGTTTTTCTACATTAGAACTGACAAGTGAGTATTATATTCTAAAAATGTTTGAAATTTATAAAATTTCCTGTATTAGAAAAAATTATACTGTACGTTACTACTAGGTTCTAATTTGTAGAGATAGCACCTAAAAATTCGAGTAAGGCATCGTGTCTCCGCTTGAATAAAGTCTATCCTTTATTGTTGTAAGATAAAACGGCTCTCCCTTGCAACAAGGATTCTTTGTGAAATAAAACTCTGGGAATTTACCGACGATCTCCACGGTCACTTGTAAAGGGAGCAAATCTGCATTGTACTTTTTGCTTGAGTAATTATATTCTTCCAGTTATTTGAACCGTCAACAAATATTTGAGGAGTCTATTTGACTAAGGTTTAACTCGGCTTTTTTTAAAGAGGTATACAATAATAACATTGTAATTATTTATATTCCAGGAAATGTAAATAACCCTTTACTTATCCTATAGTTAAAGTATATCTAGGAAACGGTATTTAAATAAAGAAATAAATGAAATATGTTTAATATTATTTGGTAGGTATAGGTAGGGGTAGTATATCAGCAATGTTCATTTAATGGCATATCTTTTTTTCTGTTTTAATTCTGTTTAATTTATACCTATAAATGATACTGCAGGTAACAACTACTCCGCGGACTAATGCCCCTACCGATATTGAATTACATCTGCAGTAGCTGTGTGAACAGCCAAGAACCCTTGTCGGCCACACCACCAGAGATAAACCGGTTTCGGGCTTGTTAATCCTCATCAGTATGCCATAGCTGAGATGGCCGACAATTGAACTGGCTGTTCCTTCATATATATGTTCACATTTAACCCAAGTGAAAGTAAAATATAAGTGGGTTGCTACTTCCTGCAACTACTCACCAAAGTTTAATTTCATTTTTTAAATTTCTGTTGAGGCCCCCATATGTTTTATAGAACTAAATCTGGTGAAGCTGTTGGTTCAATTCTAATTATGGATTTTAATGCATTTGTTTTCTAGATTGACAGTTCTATAAATGAATAACTTCAACATTATATTACTGAAATAAGTTATAGTTGTCTTGGTTGGGATTAGGTTATATCAAAGAAAAATATTATTAACAAGGTATCTGTAACCGAAAATTGTTGTGGCTAGTACATTTGATTTCTACGTTATGGTGCACCTCAGGGAAAATTTTTAATAAGATGCAGTGTAAGTTCGTGATAAATGGCTATACTAGGAGAGATAGAGACTACTACATACTAAGATAGATATTTCATGCATTCGATACTATACCATGATATGGTCAGTTATACATTTACACCTGCTAATAACACAAAAAAGAATTGTATTGTTTCTTTTACTGCAATACCGTGGGAAAAGTAAATAGTAAGTGACATAGTTTTGAGATGTTGCATGAATAATTCTTATTTCGGTTTTTCGAATCAGCTGTTAGGCTGAAATTAAGTATAATATAATATAATAATAATAATATATGTATACTCTCATCCTAACCGCAAGAATTAGTCCAGAAGCTAGGAGACTTGTGCGAGAGAGAGGGTGGCATGGTGGCATATTATTGTTAAGCAGGCCACACTTGCACCCAGGAACGACTTACGTTGGTAGGCGCTAACCACCATTCAGTGCAGGAAAGAGAGAAACTTGGAAAACCTCATTAATTAGGGAGATGGTCAAACGCCAACCGGTATTAATATCTCACATTGATCGACGCCAACGTTCTTCCATTGTACCATACCTGCAGAGAGGGTGCCAATCGAGCGCGACGGTTATCTTAATTTTAGGTCAGATTGCCATAGCATCTATATTATTTTTTCTGATGTGGGAACAGAGTGAGTTTTTAAATGATCGTGTGGATGTCCACCGGGAGGGTAAAAACCATCAAATTTAACACTCAAATATGTTAAAGATCTACGTTGAACTGATTCTAATGTATTAATGTGAATAGCACAGTAGGGGCCAAACGAGGGAGGCCTATTCAAGTTTAGATGTATTGAAACTGAAGTAAAGAACTTTAAGTGACAATAACATCAATATAATCACCGAAAGACAGTTTTCCGTCAAATAAAACAATAAGCACGCCAAAAACCCTTGGGCGCGATAATACAATATTAACAACGCTGTAATTAAATGTTACACAAGTCTCAAAAATAATTTTCCATGTCCCGGATTTACCCTAATAAGTCGTACATATTTTTTCATTATTAATGATTTATTTTCAAATTTAGGTAAAATAAAATTCTTCAAGGATATTTTATTAAGCAGTTATACATGTTTCTCAAATTGCAATAAAGGAATGCAGTTTTCACATTAAATAAAGTGATATTTAATAGTAATAAAGGAAAGTAAAAAATTTCAAAATGATGCTCCTGCTATAATGTAAAAGATTTTCTTCAGTTCATTCCAAGTTTTTCAGTTTTCTTCATTTTCTCAAGAGCATCCTAACGCGACAATTTGTTGAGACATGAGAGCTCTTTTACATAAATTCCTACTTTTATTAAGAGTATTTAATTTAAAGTGATGAATCTGTTTCTTCGTAGTTGTAATATTAAAATGCACAGGATAATATCGATGTTACTAACTAATTTTTTGAGTTTATTTCTCTAAACAAAATAAATAAGAAATAGACAAGAGTAATATTTTTTCTCAAATCATTTGCCAGTTTAAAATATCATTTTAAATAAAAATGTATCATTTCTTGCCTACGTTTATACATTGAATTCCTTGAGTACCTGGTTATAGTAGTCTCAAAACTATGGCAATATTGGTAATGCTGTGTATACAGGGTGATTCAGAACAGAAAAGGCTTAGAATGTTCAGCAAACTCTTACAAATACAATTTTGTAAAGAAAAAATCAAAAAGAGCTTTTCAAAAATGATTTAAAAATACACTTTCGCATGGAACTAAAAACTGGTCCACTGTAAAACCTGAGAAGGCTAAGCAAGTAATCGGTGACGGCACAATAAATTGAAAGAAATTTCCAAGGGAAGAAATAAATAACAGTTTATACCACCTACTTTATAAAGCAAATCCAACTGCATTTGCCGCTATTGTTATTAAGTATTAATAGAATTAATTTGAGGTTTTAAGTAAAAAAATAGTTTAACATACCTGATGTTACAACAACAAAATTTTGGGCCGTCTTACCTGGTCTCTACAAACTAACACAAATGTTTCTGCTTTTTATCCATTTTGAATTTGAAGTTATTAACAGCAGCTGTGATATGTTTGTGTAAATCATCAATAGTGTCCGCTTCGGTGAGATATACCTCAATTTTTAAATATCCCCACAAAAAAAGTTCAAATGATTTAAAGTCAAGGGATGGCCATGGTACCGCTCCTCCTCATTCAATCCCTTGGTATTAATGCTTTGACACGCTGTACATGGTATGGATATAATTGAGCTTCGTGTATGATACGCCACACTGCTGCAATACGCCGTGGACGCCCTGAACCTTCATCTCTTCTGCGATTCGGTTTCAGATTTCCTGTGTCACGCTCGCGTTGCACTACACTTGCCTTCGCTGCACATCGCGGAAAAATAGCTGCATTTGGCACATTTTTACCGGGAAATATTTCTGCTAAAGCATTTTCACTAGTTGATATACACGTAAGTCATTTTTGACACTTGAAAATCGTAAAAAACTAATATAACTACTCGCATCAGTCACAAAAATCCTACCTACTATGAGTGATCGGATTTTAATATTCGGAATTGTCTGGCTGGAGACTACAATAGTCCAGCGATGTAAAGGTTGAAAACACTACAACTTAATTTTTTACTCGAAAACTATCAGGATTTTAGAAACATTTGTTTTACGATATTGGAACCATTTTTCATGACACTTCCATATCTATATCCATTTTTTTAGATAAGTTGCGAATATATAGATAAAAGTGCATAAAGTTTTGCACAAATTTATATTTATTTGAAGAAAAGTTAGCCAAACGATTTTTTTCACAGTCTAACTGCATGAAAAGAATAAATTAAAATAATATATTATTTTCTACTTTCAAGTTTGTAATATTACTTTGTTGTTATATTTATTTGTGAACAAAATATTACACGATAAGAAAGTCAGTTAGGTATATTACACATTTAAATAATATTTTATACTCAGATATATTTTTATTGAGTTAAATTTTGAATTAATTTTCTGAATTTAAAATTACGTCTGAGAATAGTATCTACAAAATAGCTCAAAATTGTAACCTCTAAGAGTGGTGCAACAAAATGTTTTAAACCAATCAACTCTATACTTTATGTTTGTTTTAATGTTTTATATATATACATACAGGGTGATTCAAATTTTAACGAGAAATTTTAAGAGAATATCAAAAATTAGAGCCATTTGTAATAACATTATGATTAAAACACTAATTAGTAACTTAAAAGTATGTGTTTGCCGAACAACAATACACCACAAAACAATTTGAGTACAATTTCACTCAAAATCAACAGAACTAGATGATAATATGTATATATATATATATATATATATATATATATATATATATATATATATATATACATACAGGGTGATTCAAATTTTAACGAGAAATTTTAAGAGAATATCAAAAATTAGAGCCATTTGTAATAACATTATGATTAAAACACTAATTAGTAACCTAAAAGTATGTGTTTGCCGAACAACAATACACCATAAAACAATTTGAGCACAATTTCACTCAAAATCAACATAACTAGATGATAATAACATAATTCGTTGAACAATGTTCACTCAGTTATTTGTTCGCTAAATAAATATTTCATGAGTAACTTGAATAACTTTTGTGTTACCTTACTGAACTATGTGTTACTACAAACCCAACATTGAGTTTTGTTATCAATATATTATTATTTTGTTGCTTTTTTTCAAAAACCATTTGTCAAACCAAAAGTGTATTCACAAGTTCATTCCTTTTTTAAAATATTTACTCAAAATTCAACAGGAAAATAATTTCATAAATGAGTTTACCCAACATTATGTTTTACTATGTAAAAATATAAGTATTAGTCACCCTGTAGTATTTAGATATTTCTTTTAAATAATATTTAAGGATAATAAATAATTTCAGGAAATATCACAGTTGGTTGTAATAGTAAACCAATTCTGCAGGATAATTTTTTAGTAATCAGGAAACGAGAATTAATACCCCATCATTTTGTAATTCACAACAAATGCGAGCATTAACTACTTTATTAATTTGCATAATATTCCTTACTTATGGCAACGCATGACTTTTGTAAGGTCACGCATAATCACAAAGGTCATGGGTAAATTATATATCAGCGGGTTTACGACCTTAAATTGCGTGCTTTTCACGACCATCGATTTGTCAAAAAATGTAACCTAGCGATATATATTTTCATTTGGGGAATGGTTCCGAAGTTAACATGAATAAAATACATGTTATTTAAATGAGTTTATTACATGTAATATTTAGTAGCGTAGGGTTTCCAATATTACGAGGTACCTAATTCGCTCAAAATTATCTCAATCCTCCATAAATTTTGTAGGTTTATTTTATGCTATGCATTTGAGAAGAATTTTTCAACCCAGTCAAATACCTTGCACACAGAAATATGTAAAATTCGTTGGTAAATTGGACGTTCTTTTATAATACAGTCTAAAAATTTTCAAGCCTTTTAGTTATTTGTTTCAGTTTTATTTAATAACATATCTTCGTTAAACCTTAGGTTCATAATTGTCGATCTTTTGTAGGCCGTATATATACATATATTTCTTGGTCTGATTATTTTATTTATTTAACAATTGGACAATAGGATACGGAGGGTCCGTTATTTAGAGGTGTTAATATTAAGAAAGCAAGTATTGTAAAATTTCCTAAAAATAAAATCGTCCACAATTTAGAGGAGTCCGTTTTATGGAGGTGTCCGAAAATAGAGGTTTTACTGTAATTATAAAATAAATGAATACACTAACAACTAAATTCGTGTTTTTTATGTACCTAGTAGAGGTTTATTCTAAAACAACATTTAGTCATAGAAATATTAGTATGAATCTAATCGAATTTATATTCATTCATAATACTTAAGGTCTGAAACTATAAAATATATGTCAGAGTATATTTCGAAACCTTTAACTTATATTATAAATACTTCTATGCAAACTGGTGTATTCCCAGATATTTTTAAGAAAGCAATAATTAATCCAATTTATAAAAGGTGACAAATCTATAGTTGCAAATTACAGACCCATCTCAATATTAAGTACCTTATCAAAAATTTTGAAAAATATTAAATGTACGTTTAACAAATTTCTTGTCCAAATATCATGTTCTGTCAGCAAAACAGTTTGGATTTAGGAAGCTAAGTCTGCGGAAGATGCAATGGCGAATGTCATGACTGATGTTTATAAAGCTATGGATGAAGGAAGCGCATCGTTATGCATCTTCGTGGACTTTGCGAAAGCATTTGACACGGTTAGCCATAGCAAATTGTTAAATATACTAGAAAATGTTGGAATCCGTGGAGCTGCACTCAGCCTGATGAGGAGTTATCTCCAAAATAGGAAGCAGTGTGTTAAAATCTCCAACACTAGAAGCTCCGAACAAACAGTTTGTTATGGTGTACCTCAAGGTACGGTATTAGGGCCCCTTTTATTTAATATCTACATTAATGATGTGTTCAATCTTAACATCGTGGGGAAATTAACGAGTTTTGCTGATGATACTGTTTTGTTTTATAAAGATATTAGCTGGAAACATCTGAAAGATACAGTTGAACAAGACTTCGAAAAAATTGTTAATTTTTTTGATAGCAGATTGTTAACCATAAATTTTGACAAAACATTCTTTGTTCCCTTTTGCTCATATCAAAATTCCATGCCATATTATGATGAATTAAATATTAAATTAATTGAAAAGAACGTAACTATTACAAAACAAGATAAAATTAAATATTTGGGAGTCATAATTGATAGTCACCTCCGATGGAACTACCAAGTAGACTACGTGGCAAATAAAATAAGATGTTTAATAAGCATGTTCAAGCTATATAAGAATATATTCGAGCTAGAGCATTTGCAGTATTATACTACGCCTTAGTACAAACTCACTTAACTTATGGTCTGCTAATTTGGGGAGGAGTTCACAATAACTACTTAAAAACGCTAGAAGTAACTCAGAAATGGCTACTAAAAATAATCTTTAATAAGGATTATACTTACGCAACTGAAGCTTTATTCAAAGAGTCTAAAATATTAGATCTAAGGCAACTTTTCCTGCAAAGTATGGCTTTAAGTCATTTTAAATATAAAAACTATGTATCTCAAATAAAACACAAACATGACACAAGATTTAAAGGAAAAACTACCGGCATTCCAAAAATAGAAAAAAATATCGGTCAAAGATGTTTCACTTACCTCAGTCCTGTAATCTACGCTGAAATACCTGTTACTGTAAAAAACACTTCTTCTATTAATATATTTAGAAAGCGACTACAACAATGGATACAACAAACGCCTAGAAATAAAGTACACCAAATAATTGACAGAAAAAATATTTATTATTAAATTTACCTTCCATCTAAAGTAAAACAAAAAATGTAATTCCATGATTACCTAATTGTCCTTTTTTTAAGTAAATTAATACCTTCAATTGCATTCCACATAATATATATGTTTGTGTTTATTACACTGTTTAACAAGTGCAACTGCTGGTATTTTGAATGATGTATACTGTACATAATAATATATTATATTTTGAAATGTAATTTATAGTTGTAATTTAATTTTGTGATTTGTAATCTGCTTTTAACAACTTTTTGTATTTTAATTTTAATGTCACCCACGCACAAGGTTCGCCTTTGTGGGTTTTGGGTCTTATTCGTCACGTGTTACAATTTTTCATTGTCTCTGTGTGGCGGATAAGGTCTATTTTGTTTATTTACCATTCTTAAGTATTTTGTAATTGTAATGTGTTCTTATATCTGGGTAAAATAAACTGTATATTATTATTATTATTATATAAAAATATAACGATAGGTTATTATTTTAGCGACAAGGGACGGTGCAAAAATCGTCTTGCTGTTATTCTTAAAGATCGCGAATATGACGCCTTCGCGGACTTGCACAGCATGAAGGTTCCCATGTTTATTAATAGAGCATCACACACTAGACTAGCACCTGCATGTACCGCCACCTGCACTGACCCTCACTGCAGGTCGGTAGCCTGCAATTTTTATGTCAGGCCGCTCCATTCCGACGTAAGTTCTGTTCCCACCAAAGTCAGGGAAAGTGTTCACGTATCTTTAGATAGTCCGTAACTACAGAAATATAGTCGGAACATAAATACCTGGAACCACCACCAGAACTTTTAGTACCACAGGTCTGGTTCTTGTAAACTTTAATGGTTTTAGGAGAAATACAATTTTGCAGTGTCTACAAAACTGTGTTACAATTTTCAGACACAAAATACTTGGTTACTTGGTTGGATACAAAAATACTTCACTACAAATCATCCGATGAAATCAGAATAACTTATATATAGATTGTGACAACATCAAACAATTATTCCATAAGGACAGATGCTGCTAATACCTAACTATCGAGTGAGGAGATCAATTTTAGAAAGAAAGTTATTGAATTTTATATGGTCAAATGATATATTCGAATGAAAATTTAGATATAAATGGATTTATTTTTATATATTTTGACTTTGTTTTTATGTGACATATATTTTATGAAGTTTAATATAATTTAATAAATGTGTAGAAACTGAATATGCTCATATTCAAAACGTTCCTTAATATTATTCATTATTTTCTTTTCTTGCCTGAAAAAAAAATCTAACTTCATTATTAAAAAAATATTACATATATTCTTCATTAAATATGCGTTTATCTCAAATTGGGTAAACGATATTATATAAAAGAATATGGCGGCTCACACATTTCTATACACCCGGTATAGACTACCTTATTTATTTTTGTATATATTCACTTCATATTTTCATCATTCTGCACTCACATATTTCCGTACACACTGTATAAGTTAAAATATTTCTTTCTTTATATAAATTTCCTACTCATATCTTTTCGTTAGTTCTGGTTTAAATTTCAACGTCTGTTCCTAAGTGTGAAATGTAGAAATCATGTATTGTGTTGTAGATATTATTTAAGTACCTACGTAGACGACCGGCGCCGGCGTTCCCATAAATCTTAGGGGTTTTGCATGGTGAAAACTAAGACACACTTGTTAACAGACCTTTCTAGGAACTACCTAGTACCTACATTACGGAACGCCGGCCAGTCACATTTTTGTATCCAGTCATAAACATCAACTCAACGCATAACATTGTGGGTGCTAGCTAACCGCAATCAATAATAAACATATTAGTACACAATACACTGTTCTTATTTAAATAACACCTCCCCACAAGAACGAAACAAGCTTTTTCCTAGCAAACTGATAGGGAAATTGAACTGCTAATGCAAATTGTCAAATTTGGAAACACTGTCAAAATTGTATTAATTCTAAAATTTAATTTTGACCGTACTTGTATAATGAAATATGTCAAATTCCAATTTAAATAGTGAACTTGTATTACTATCGGTTACTGCTATCACTCAAAGTTTGAGGTTGTCAGGGTAAGACGGTTTAGAAATTGTGACTGCAACTCAATGGGTCTGATGAATAAAAGGTAGCAAATGCTTCTACTACATATTTTTTAAGTAAAACCCTCGATATACATGATTAATATTTTCGGAGCATTTACATCATTGTTAAAGTATAAGGATTTGCTTTGTTAGAAGCAAAAGCTACAGCAAATATGAATAAAACCATTTATATGAATAAAACTAACGTGTTTACCATTAGTTTAGCATTTGCTTTAATAAAACTGAAGGTACCTCAGTAGTAGACTTCGTGTGTATGAAACAGCATCTAAATTGTGAATTATGTTTTTAAATTAAATTAGAGCAGAGACATATTACAAAAGCAAATAGAAATATTATCAGGCGATTATAGAAAGCTCTTCCGTGTTAATGAAGAAAATGTACATTGGTTAGTCAATTATTTTATTGGGGAACAGTATGAAAAACGAGGAGGTGCTCGAAAACCTGTCCAAAAAATTAAAGTTTTCTTAAGGTACACTGTGTCAAAAACAATTACAGAAGTGACAAATAAAATAATGACCAAGTCAAATTTATGAATTTAATTTCCTTGTTGGTGAAGTCATTGGATTAAGATAAAGCACTGTGTCAAAAACAATTACAGAAGTGACAAATATAAACGGAAACGGCTTTGCAAGCTTAAATGTTCAGGGCAACTTGTGATGTATTAGATAGATTTACAAGTGTAGATGTGCAGTGGCCTGGATCCATTCATGACAGCAGAATATGGAAAAATTCCAACATAATGTAGTCATGCGCCGCTATACACAAAATGCTGTACATCTAGCAGATGAGGGAGATATCGCATAGAACCATGTTTAATAACTATTTAAAAAATTCCCAATACACCACAAGAAATTCGGTATTGTTTTGGGCAATTGAAAGAACGATTTCCAATACTGCAGTGTATGCCTTTTCCCACTTATTTAATCTATTTTTCTTATTTCCAGTTATATGCATATCGGTTTTCTGTTTAATTTTTGTTTTAATGTTGTTGATTTTTTTACTCAGTTGCTTTTCCGTAATTACTTTTCCCGTTTCGATTTCCCAATATTGTTTTAACTCATTCAACGCCTCATCTCTCCCCTTTTTTATGGCCGGTATTTGTGATTTTTGTAAAATAACTTGTTCCTCCTAAGTTTCCTTCCCGACACTGTTCTCCCCATCAGAATTCATTTTTTTAAATATATATTTTATAAGATTACATCACTAAAGCTCTAATGCTACTGAACTATGCTATATTTATCTGTTTGTTTTTAAACAGACTGCAAAAGGCACTTTCAACAGACAAGGATACGTGTGAGCTTGTTAGAAAATAGCATTTGCTGCGGAGTGTGAAGGATTTGCCATAGAGCAAAAGCAAAACATTATTGACGCGAAGCAAATGCTTTTGCTACTACCTTCTACTTCGCAGCATTTGCTTTTACTCTTTACTTCAAGAAAATGCTTCTGTTTTATTCATCAGACCCAATATTTCACATCTTGCTTGGACGCCCTGTATATCTGTAAGGAAGTCAGATAGGACAAAAATGTATATGAAGTACTGGTATTATTTTGACTTCACCTGTATGTCTTATATTTTTTGACCACTAGTTTCTGGACACTCTATATATTGAGGAGAATAAATAAACACTACACAGCTTTCTTCTAAACTACAGGTCCACCTGTAAATCCAGAAAGCACGACAAAGTTAGAGGCTCGTTAGTGTCATAGTACAAACCTGTACATTAAAGAATTGTATTAATTCTATCGAATGTATCAATACTCGTGCCTTAGGAATCCATTCAAAGTAAATATGTTCTCCCTTTTAATAAGAGCATATATTGTCATATATCCTTATTCAGTCGAGAAAGGACTCAGAGAAAGTTATCAGTCACAGCGTACATATGTTTTGTTCAGTTCAAGTCTTAGAAAGTCACAACGACAATGCGTATATAATCTTTGTGTATGCCGATTGTAATATTCAATACCATTTCCAACGTAATATACAACATTGCTTTCCCCGGTTTCGTGTATCTCCTAAGAACAGTTACCAAGGGGAATATTGTTACCAGCAACTTAATATAATGACAGTATTAACACGCTCCTGGCAACCTTAAAACTATTAACAGACCCGGTATCGTTCGCTCCACCATAAATTAAATTAATTTATCCGGTAGTATAAACAATTCTCTTGTACACCTATTAATCATTCTCATCCATTATTGTTGTACTGAATAATATCGGTAGGTGATGATTTGTGTGCGCTATAATTATACAAAGCGAGACTTTATAACTGTCGATAAATTATACTTAAATGGGAACGCCACTGGTGTTTTTAATATTGGCATTTTTCAGGATGTTCCGGTGTCACATAAATAACCCCGGAAAAGGAAACAGACTGTAAAGTAAAGCAGATTCTGTACGTTCAGTTTCACGGAAAAACTCTAATTAAAGATCTATATATTTCAGTATCCGAAACGCCTACTCAATTTCGTTGTGCTTTTTGGTCTTGTTTTAGAAAATTAGTATTTCAGCTCCTGCCTGTCTGAGCTGGTAAATAATCAAAAAATTACCATTCCGGAATTTAGAGAATTTATTTAATAAATATTCGTTAATTTCGGCAGATTAAATAATTTGAATTATTTGATTTTATTGTTGTTCTAATTAAGTATTTTACTCTTGTTCCAGGTTATTTTTGGCATATCACAGATATTCACTATGATGCCCACTACAATTTCCACGGAGACGCAAAAAAGGGTAAGTAGAAATGTATACTTTTTTATTCACATCTGTAATATAACGAGTCCGAATGATCACAAAAAGATTCAGATTATAATTACAGAAGCATAGAATCCTCGACAAGTAAATAGTTAAAAAATGCACACCTACCTAGAGCAAATATAGCTACTATAAAAAATTCAAATACGCAATATAATTTAGTTTCAAATGAACAAATTTGAAGGTCCGTAGAACTTCTAAAAATAATATTTGTTATACATTGTTTATTTTTGAATTTTATAAGAGAGGCACAGCTTGTTGAAGTTTTAAAAAAATCTTTTTGTATAGCATACCAAAATAATGAATATTTAGTATAGTTAAGGTGTCCCAATATAGTATATGATATGTATAGTGTCAATAACCAGTGGTGGAAGTATATATACTTAGTGCTGTTAACTGAAAAAAGGTTATACCCCTATATATATTAAAACTGATGACATGAACTCTAAGAAATAAAAACACTTTGAAGTGAATTTATAATAACACTTAATAATTGAGTGATTTCTAGAAACAAAAACTGCGCTAGTTTCAAAATATTTTTGAATAAAGCAATGCAATTTCTGTTTCTAAATATTATTCTCTATTGTATTAAATGAAGGTATATACAAACAGGGTGTCCAGAATATGGGTGCTTTAATTTTGCTTATTGTACCAAACAAAATACTTTTTTTCTAACCAGAAGTAACAAAATTATGACAGCAAACAGATCTTGCAGCTCACACACCATGTTAGGATTATTAGTATTTTTAAATAATAATTACAAACAGAGGTAAACCTAAACATACTGTTGCAAATAATCAAAATAAAGTATTATACCTAATGTAACATAATTATTTCTAAGGATAATTATCATCCACCACTATTGGTTAATATGAAAATCTCTAAACCTGCCCAAGGCACTAATGTAAATAATTGCTCTAATAATTTTAATTGAAAAGAGTCTATTTTCAAGCTCTATACGAAAATATTGTCAATACTGACAGGCATTTTATTTATGAGTGTAAAGCTTCCAACAGTGCTGTTGAAGCATTTAATAATACATTTAAACAGATATTCAACAATTATATTCCTAAGCCAACACTGGTATCACGGTCGTATCTTTTGTAGTTTAATGGCAATATTATTCATATTGTAAAACAGAAACATTTCTATTGGCGGAAATACAAGCAAATACAAAATGAAAAAGCATCTTAAATTACAGCTTAAACCAAGATATTTAAAGTTTATCATGCAGCCTTTCTTCATAATATTGAGTACAGCATAAAGATTAATCTAAACAAATTTTGAACATATTAGTTCTCTACATAACAGAAATTATACTTCTATGATCAGATATAATGATGACTTAATTGATGATCTTCGACTATTAGCAAATTGGTTTACGGGCTATTTTTCTAAATCTTTCACAGGTTCATGCCGTGAAAATAATATTGCTCAAGAACCTAGTTTTAATTCATCAGTTCAGTTCACTTAGTTAGTTTAGTTTAGTCACTCACGCTGATGTAATTAATGCCAATAAATCAACCATGACTGTGGGTCCCAATAAGATTCCTGCATTTATTATTAAAGACTGTGCTGTAGCTTTCACTAAAATATTTATATTTATTTTTAACCTAATCCTTAACTCGTTTTATCCTCATGGAAATTATCAAGAATATGCCATATTCTTAAAAAGAATAATAGAGGTGAACTAACTAACTAGAGATCTATAACTATTATTTGTAGTTTTTCCACCATAGCATCTATAGTCAGGTTTCCATTAGAATTTCTGTAGACCAACACGGTTTTATGAAGAATATATAATAATCTCATTTGTGTCTTAATATGTGGCAGAAAATCTTAATCGGTCAGGAAGTCATGGTGCTCTATAGGGCATTAGACCTACTTGACTATAAGGAATTTTATTGGAGAAATTAAAAAAAAAATTATTTGTACGCTTCTATCATACATTTATTGAAGTCATACTTATTGAATCGACTTCAATTACATAGTTTTAGGTCTGAAAGATTCTTGTGGAGATTGGGTGTGCCTCATGGCACTTGCGTCTTATCTTATTCATTATGGCTATTAATGACAACATCAAATCTTAATGGTCTGCATTGTTTGCTATATGCTGATGACTTAAAACTATTTACGGAAATAAAACAACATATTTTCTGAAAATTTTCAAGTGTGTATGCATTTGCAATTCAAAGAGGTCCATAGAGGACTACCATATTCCAATCTACTTCTAACTAATGCATTATAGAAAACAATAATTGAAGAAGGGTTAGTGAAATGCTTTGTATTGCCTAATAAAAACCTATAGTTCTCATAGCTTTTTGTGCTATTGAGTTAATATGTGTCTCAAAAGATAATTAAGTTGTTACGGGCTTATTTTTAATATCATAGTAATATAGATTATTTTAAAAGTAATCAAGAAATCCGTGATAAATTAATAAATATTCTAACCACAATTACTCTTAAAATTGCTTATGTTACCGCTAAATTAATTTATTATAATAATGTAATATTTGTTATGTATTTGATTGTTAATTATGGTTCAGCCTATACTATTTTTCTAAAAAAATTCAATTAAATTCATCATACGTTTATTCCATTGCACCTGGTATTTAAACACGCTTTACTGGCAATCAGACTTTTCTTGCGACCTTTTTTGTTGAAATTTTTGCTTACCACGACCGTCCTGCTTAGCGCAAGGCTAAGAAAACGTCGATTTCATTTTTAGCAGCGTGTGCTCTAGGCACGACGAAATTGTCGTAAAATTATTTGCGGATCTGGCTGCTTTTGTGGGCAAATTTAGTTTGGTACATTTGTTAATTCTGGTAGTCCCAGTATCGACCTTCTTGGTTGGATTTATGCCTATAAATTTGACGTAAAATAGCTATTAGCTCACTACGAGGCCGCCCTACAACCTAGGTAAGGTTATGAGTTATTTTCCATATTTCTTTGCCATATTTGTACTCTATTATGGAACCTACTTATATTTATTTATCTTTTTAGGCCTCATTAGCACATCAATATTGTCATTATCGTCACTCTAATATTCTCCACATCGTTTTATGTACAATCTTAGCTACACGTACACTACCGACCAACGTAGATCCAGTTAAGACAGGGTGACTCTCCCTAGCTAACGCTGACTCACCGAACGCTCTTTTTTTGTTCCCGAAGACCTACCCTTGTATGTAGGATTTCTCTTCCTGCTGCTGCTTCGTTCGATACCATCTGTAGAGGTTCCTGCATGTATCTTTGGTCTCTGTCTACGATGGATATATAGCTATCTACCTTATCCCTGGAACCTGCTGCTTGTGCTGCATAATACACCAGATAAGCCTAATTTTAAGATTTGCCTATCGCTAATCATATTTAGACATTTCTTGATTTTACTTGCTTGCATCTTATTATTGTTTATTTTTATTTGGCTAGTTTAGCGTGTTGCTGCAGTGATTATTTCAGCCTATTTCGCTTATTTAATTTTACTACTTTAGCAATTACGATACTCACCTTGATATGCCTGTCATATGAGCATAATATTAGTGCTTGCTTTATTCCTGCTTTGCTTGTTTAGTATAATTTATTAGCTTAATTATTAATAGTGCAAATTCACTTCATCTAGAAATTTTGCTGTTTTCTTGTTTTTTTTTATTAAGTTTAAATCAGTAAGACTATAAATCGTACTTATTGTTTACTTAGCGTTGCTTGTAGTAATTCATGCTTAAATTGCTTTTGCTTCTTTATTTAATAGTATTACTTTCCTGTCAGCTAGGTAGAACATAACGAATAAACCCTGCTTTGTTATAAATACCCAAACTCCTCGATATCATAAATTTATCATATATAACATATTTATTACTAATATATACCTACGTGTCACTACCTGTTATATTTGTACTTGCTGTAACAGAACTTCTACACCGAACCATAGCGCTATCGGGGAAGGTTATTCTATAATTATTATTTATTTCCTGCCTAGACACTATTTAGGTATATATACTTTTGCCTAAATTTTATTTAAATATTTATATAACACAGTATTTGTTTATGTACTGAGTATACCTAACCTAAATAATACGCTTTATAACTATATTGGTTAACCAACAACCGATTTTGGATCAGATATGTTACTATGCACTGCAACTTGAGAAACTATTATTAAAGTTACCACTTATGACTATAGAGATTATCAGAGCTTTTATTTATACCTTTTTCCCGTTTTTTTTTGTTGCATATTCTTGTAAGGTATTAGCATCAGTGGCTTCTCTCCCGCCCGCATGTGTTTTGTCCAACGGGTTGTAAAACGGGTGGCGCCTTTATAAAAGTTATTTAATATATCAACCCACTCCCGTCTCCTCTGAGCTAGGGCCAACCCTGTCGTAGGAGAGAACTGATATACTCGCGACAAGAGATCAGACGAATTACGTCATACGAACAAATGAATAATTCATTATATTTTCATCAAAATATTTAAGAAACTGTAGCTGATAGTAATAAAACTATATAATACACTAAAAGTTTGCATTATATATTGAACTAAATTGCAAAATATGTTTGTTTTTAACGCGACCAAATATCGAAAATTACGTTGACAATAAAAACAAATATGTAACGTCAGTCGTCACGTAAGACGTCTGAATTCTTGACGCGAGTATAGCTCTTAACCATTAATTTTATTTAACCACCCATAAGCATGTGGCAAACTATCTAAAATTAAAATAGTTACTCTTTTTACAACAGATATCTAAAATGCTAAAAGAATTTAAGATAGTTAATATTTTTTATCCAAAAAATATTTATTGAAATTGTATTAATGAAAAAAATAATTGGCTGAAATTATTAACTGTAAGATAGATGCGGTTTTTTTTTCAGTATTCAGTATTTTTTTCAAATGTAAGGTTAGTTTTGCTAAATGAATAAATGTTGTGTCTATGCTTTCTAATGGAATATTTATTGAGAAGATCTAGGTACCAACTAATTTTATTGTCTCCAAATATCCATCATTTACTGCAAACTTTTAAATGGAAATTTAAATTTCACTTTAAATTCAATAAAGTAAATCATAAAATTAGTTATGTATACAAGATTACTAAATAAAAAATTAAATTTGAAAAGTTATTCAATTTGTATAGGTATATTAAAGAACTGGATTTTATACAATACAGGTAAATAAATCCACTTAAGGAAGAGAGAAAATAAAATTACACTTGTCCGTGCTGCCTCATAAAATGAAATAAAATTAAGATTACAGCGCGATGTTAAATGGTTTGGTAAAGAATTTCTTGCTTTACACGGCGTCAATAAATTTCCCTCAAGAATTCCTGTTCAAAGAAATGAACCGAAAACTTTCAGGCATTCAAGTTTTTGCATCTCAATTTACAGGAGAAAATCTTCTATTTTTATTTATCGCTGCATGATGTGGGTAAATATACGATAAACCGTGAGGGTACTAAATCAGGTTATTCTGATATGGCAAATAATAGGAAACATCGAAGTTCCTCACTAATTTCACTTTATAGAAAACAAGATATTTTAAAAATTAGTTAATGTTTGTTTTATAGTAAATGAGAACTTATTACTATTAGAGACAATTACTAAATTTTTGAGGATTGCATATACCTACGTTGGTGTTGATAAAAATTATTTGTAATATTACACGGTTGCTTATTTATTGCCTAGGTCAATAGTGTGAAATAAGACAACAGAATGTAATGTTACAACTCTAATAAAAAAATATTATTTTCAATTCATATGTAACTTTCCATTTCTTTTATATATATTACCCTGGGTTTTACTAACTTTATTATGTATTCTTTAGGTTTTCAATTTCATCGTATTACTAATTTGTAATGTTCCTCAATCAAATCAAATCAAATATATTTATTTCTCTTGGACAAAAAACAATTGTATAAGAAGTCGTCAAAAAAAAACATCATATCAGAACTTGTATACAAAACAATTCTGCAACAATGTAGGGCTTACAGTTACACTACATAATAAATGAAATATATAAAAAAGAAACACAACATAAACACAGTTATATAACAAAGTCGTTTTTTTTTATTTATTATTTTTTAAAGAAAAGTATTCATTTAAGTTGTATGGGCATTTGTTAACCAAATACAGTTTCAGGCATCTTTTAAATGCTTTCTCATCCTCAACACTCCTCACCGCTAGTGGGAGGTGGTTATATATTTTGGCACCAATTCTGCTAGGCGCTTTATATGTAATATTTGGTTGGATCGGTCAGTGCTCGCGCGGTTTAAGGCGTTAGTACTTGAATCGAGGTGACTAGACGGAGTTGGTTCGAGCCCAGCTGCCGGTAGACCGTATATAAGCGATATTCGTGGAGAGGATTGGCACCCTCTCTGTGGGTATGGTAGGGTGGACTAATGATAGATTTGGTCAATGTGAGAGATTGATGCCGGTTGATATTAGACCCCCCCCTAATTAATGAGTTTTTCCTCATTCCTGCACTGAATAGTGGTTAGGGCCTACCAACGTAAGTCGTTCCTGGGCGTAAATGCGGCCTGCTTAATAATAATATGCCGCCCCCTCTCCCGCACAAGTCTCCGACTTCTGGGCTAATCCCTGTGATTAGAATGAGGGGTAGAGATATTATTATTATTTAGCCTGCTGAGAAGGAGATGTATGTTATTATTGTTTCGTGTTTTATATCCGTGTATCTCCTTATTTTGAGAAAAAAGATTTTTGTTTTTTCTAACATAAATTGCTATTTCAAAGATGTAAAGAGCACATAAAGTGAGAATTCTTAAATGTGGGAAGGCATCACGACATGATTCATCCTGCCTAAGTCCAGTTATGCATCTTATAATTTTTTTTTTGCAAAATAAACACATTGGAAGATAATGTAGAGTCAATGTGCCTTGTAATGTGGATGTGAAATATCAATAAGAAGCTTACTCATTATATTGCCAACAAAAATAGTAGTTTTGCATTCGTACAAATGTGCCAAGGCATTATTTTTTTTTTAAAGAAAGCCACTTAATGTTTAACTTTAAACATTAATTATTAATAAAATATACTGAGGAAAAAATTAAACTAGTGATAGGTAAGACCACACTTGCCCCAGAAAAAAACTTATATAAAATAGAGGACAGGCATAGAGATTCAATTGTAGCAGCTAAATCAAATTTCGGAGTCAGCCACTAGTCACAATTGAACAGGTCATTTAACTGTGACTACCAACAATGATGGAAATTCCTTGCTGGAGTAACTGAACTTTTTGTTTTGCTAGAGTTATTAATACTATAATATCTCTCTACCCCTCATTCGAATCACGAGGATTATCCCAGAAGTTGAAAAGTTGTGCGGGAGAGGGGGCGGCATATTATTATTAAGCAGGCAGAATTTACGGCGAACTTACGTTCGTAGGCCCTAACCACCATTCAGTTCAGGAATGAGAACAACCTCATTAATTAGGGCGGTAGTCAAATGTCGACCAGTATCAGTCTCCCACATTGACCCAAGCTAACATTCTTCCACCCTATCATACCCGCGGAGAGGGTGCAAATCCTCGCCATGAATATAACAGATATGCGGCCTACATTAAGATCTAGTGAACTGTATATTAAAGGATAGTTTACCAACTAACTAATGCACTAATAATTGAACATGATGTATTGTTACAGTACTCTGTGACTTGTAAATTACCTACATTTTAGACAATAAGTTAACTATAAATTTTTTACTTACCTTAAAGTGTATATTCATTTATCATAAAAAAAAACTATATTATTGAATCATATAACAACATGAACAAGCATTTTTTGTCATGAATCTACTGCATTATAGTTTAGAATCCAGAAATGTCTTTCAACAATTTTTTTGCATACTTAATTATACAAATCGCAAAACAAAAAGGCATATTTTCAATAAAGAAAATAAGTATATAACGGTTTATTTTTCAATAAAAATATAACACTTACATGTAGAAAGAACTGTTAGTTGTGAAACTAACAAATTTAAAGAAAATGTTATTTATTACAACTCGTTATAACAAAACTCTTTAATGACTATTTTAAATCGTTGAACAACCTTAATTAACGTAACTATACTACCGATTAACACTTTTAGTTCTTATCTCAACAAAACAAACTCATTTATGACTAACAACTAGGATTAATATTATACTGTCAAATACTTGTTTATTTTACCAAAACTGTCGTAACACAACCTAATAACTATATATTACTAATACTGTAATTTTTTAATGAATTTTAAATGAAAATGTTGTAACCAGCTATACTGTTAATTTTAAATTTAAAATAAAATAAAGGCGAAGAATAATACTTCTGCTTCTCTGTGACACTATTACATGCCGAGACATTGTTTTTTTTTCTATGTATTTCGCAATACTAAAAGTACAATACTGAATAAGTAAGTAAATAAAACAATACATGTTAAGGCATTTATTTTTGTCTTACACACTGAAATAGCTATGGCTTTTTCTAAAATTCCGAACCGGTATGGGATGCATCCACGGTTTATTGCTGGCATCAGTGTTCTGGAATATAAACAAAAACCATCACACTTTGGTTTATATCCCGCGGGATGTTATGGCATGCTGTCCATGCTGCTCCTCCGCTTTCATTAGAAAAGA
This sequence comes from Monochamus saltuarius, assembly GCA_025584915.1. Taxonomy (NCBI): domain Eukaryota; kingdom Metazoa; phylum Arthropoda; class Insecta; order Coleoptera; family Cerambycidae; genus Monochamus; species Monochamus saltuarius. The sequence goes on from CM046726.1 coordinate 18,801,126, forward strand.
ACACATTGTTCCATTGATTTTATTCTACGACTCATACCCTCGCCAATTTGAAACGCCTATCCTTATGGTGATTGCATCACCCAGGGGCTCGTAAAGGCCGTCTATAACCGCTACGGTGAACTCGACGACGGATGATGTGATCCAGTAAATTGATTCCACACACTTTTTGTAAATCCGTTCGACGATTAACAGTTGTGTTATAACTGCTTCATCGAAAGCGTCGTTTTAAATATTTGGATGTCTTGTCTTCTTCAAATTTTCAGTATAAGTCAATTGCATAACCTAATATATAATTTAAAAATAAAATGCATTATGGTATGGCATGGTTCATTCAACTTCTAGAAGCCACCTACTTCATTTTTGTTTTTCTGTGATACATAAGCTTAGATACGACTCTTTTTCAGCTGTACATATACACAAGTGACGATTATATTGTAACCTCTGCGTTGACAGCCTTGAGATACTTTACGTAGAAAAACAAATTACTACTTTCTGTCAACTATCAAATCTTAACTTTGACGTTTCTGCTTTTCGCGTTCTACTCTCAACATAAACTGAATTGTGGAGGCGAAGCCGATCCGCTTATATATTGTCATAAAATCAAAATACAAAACATATTTTTATATACCAAAAATTTTATCACATTTGTTAATACAAGATAAATGCATTTAACTTAATTATTGATGGCAAGTAAAGGTGAAAATTTGAAAATAAGTAGTTTCTATATAATTTAAACACAATAAATCAGATGAATCAGATAGTTAAAATTAAATAATATCAAAATACAAAAGTCAATACCAGAAAATTTTATTAAAATATCTGTACATGGACAAATAAAAAGGCCCAGTACATAAGCAAAAACAGATTTAGCATATAATTAGACATATCAAAAGAAAGCTTAAAATATAAGGATTACACCAATATGCATATTGTGAACATGAGTGAAATAGAAGAAGATTTGTTAAATTAAAATAAAATTTCCTATATAAGATTTAAAACTTCAAATAATTAATAATTTAATCTGACATCTGTCAATAATAAGGACGTGGACACATGTACCTGAAAGACACAATTATAACTACATGATAATTAATTTTCCATATTAAGAAATGAAGAAATTGTAAAGTATAAATAATAAACATTAGTAAAATAAGTGATTAACAACAAACAGTGAAGTGAAATGACAAAAATAAAATCAAAACTATATTTTAAAAACAGTGTAAAAGTGACCTAACAAAACAAACTGAAAATCGAGATTCCGCATAGACAGTAAAAACAAAAAGTTGTTTATTAGTTACCAACAAATTAGAAAAGGAGAGCGTCGTTTTTGGTATTAGCGTCCTGAAAAAGTATAGAAGATTCAAAGAAAAATAAGAAATAAATTCGTAACTCACCAGAACCAGACATAAAGTAAGGTTAGACTTTCCATCAAAGAAGTTTCCAGAGAAATTTCCGGCAGTTCCAGTTTTTGTCCAATCCCATTATCATCTGTAATCGGGAATCCACAACGGATATTTCCACGTGCCCAGGAGTTTTACATCTATAATCACAAGTACCAGGTACCAAATTTCATGTGTGCACAAATGTAAATATAAAACTAGCTAGAAAAATTTCCAACAAAGGAATAAGATCAAAATTTAACCTAGGTAATAAAATACAAGTAGCAAGACTTACCTACTTAAATAGAACACAATAACAGGCCATTTAAAACATCCAAAATTCAGAAAACTTTTCACAGTATCTAAATACTCGACATAAATGTCAAATTTCAATTTAATATAACGTATAGTTCATTTAAATAACGTAACTGTAGATATAGGTTAGGTAGGCAACTGGTGGTACAAAGAAAGGGAAGATTGGTAGTCTAAGAGACAATTTAAATATCAAATAGACCCCAATATAGAAATTTATTTATACCATCAAAGATTTAGTTTAAGAAAATTGTAAGAAAAGCCAATAATTTTATTCACAAGTTTGTAATTAATGTGGAATATTAGTTCATCAAATGTTAAGTTCAGTATAATCTATCCAGTTCCTTTAAAGAAAATAAAACACCAAATTAAAAACAAATCCCACATTTTATTCTGCAGTGAAAGCTATAGTTTAGACAAAATTAAAAATTAAAAACAAAATATCAACAAAAGTAAGTTTTCTCTCTACAAGAACCGACTACTGAGTGGAGTCAAAGTGCTAGCCAGGGTAAAAAGATAAAAAAAAAAATATAAATACAAGGTAAGAAAAAAGTTTCTAAAGAGCGCCATAAATTTCACACAAACAAATACACATTCACACAAAATTAAAAAAATTTACAAAATTACACACGCACAACAAATTCATAACAATATATATTTTTAGAGTTTTCGCAATTTCCACGGTCTCGAGAACATGACTAGAACCAAATCGAATTTGGCTTGGAATCTTTTAGAAAACGTCAAAATAAAGGTATTACAAAAATTATAAATTCGAAATCAAACATAATTAATAAACTAAAACGTACGTGAGCTTCCGTAACAATATTTATTCTCATTTTACAACTATGCAACCAACATAAAGTAATTGAAATTTCACTGTAGCTTTATTTGTACATATTTTGTTTTTGTGATTTATAGTTGGTTATAGAAAAAACAAAAAACAGTATTGAACAGTAACAGAAATTTGCAGATATAACAAAAATAACGAACCAGGTTTTCCATAAATGATTAAGTTGGTGAAAAGAATCTACTATGTAGTTGAATAATTTTCGGATTTAATATCATGTTGTCATTTTAGGTTTCTTGAAGTTTCGATAGGCATATCGCTCTCTTTATCAGACATAACTTTGAAACTGAATATTGCAAGAGGTCCTCCTTTTTCTTGACCTTGGAGTCCTCCTGATGATTTGTTCAATGTAGCTACAGGTACAAGGTGGCGCAAAAGTTGTCACCCGATGTTCTTTGGCTATATTTTTTTATGAATGAAAAACTTTGATTCTGCTTTTGGATTATGTTTATTTGATGTCTTACATTTTTTTCCATTAAGTTGAGAAAGTGATATCGGCCAAGTGGCCGCCGCCAGAAGTGATGACCATAAGGGCCCGATTTATGGCATTTTCCATTACTCTTGCCAGAATTTCTGGCGATAGGTTCTTGCATTCTTGACGGATATTCTCTTTGAGGGCTTCAACAGTCTGCGGCTTGTACACAGACTCGTGAGTTGAGAATGTCCCACAAAAAGAAGTCTGCAACTGATAAATCGGGCGATCTTGCCGGCCAGTGCAAATCGCCAAAACGAGAGATTAGGCGATCCGGAAATGCAGTCCTCAGAATTTCGGTTGTGCGTTGCGCAGTATGCACCATTGCTTCATTCTGTTGGAACCACATATTCTCCAGTCCCAATTCATTCAATTGAGGAAAGAGAAAGCATGGCTCTGTAGCGCTCGCCATCCAAAGTAGTCGTTTGACCCCTAGCTTCTTCGAAATATTAAGGCCCAATGACGCCTCTAGCGTAAACAACACACCATGTAATAACTTTGAGCGGGTGTAATGGCTCTTCGTGGGTTATATGCGGATTTTTGATGCCCCAGAAGTGATAATTACGCTTATTAACATATCCACAGAGATGGAAATGGGCCTCGTCGCTCTCGATGAAAAGTTGTCTTCCTCGTGATGCAGATTCAGGATGATCTGAGCGTAGGTTACACGCGTTTGGCACTCAACAGCTAACAGCTGATGCACTGTCTGCACTTTGTAAGGGAACATCTTCAAGTCGTTAACCAAAATTCTCTGTAAAGACCGCCGATTGATGCCCAATTGCCTGGCACATCGTCTGGTCGATAGTCCGGGGTCCTCTGCGACATCTTCAGCCACAGTCGCGATATTCTCAGCAGAACTGCTGCTTCGGAGCCGACCAGACCTGGCAGCATCACGTGTCATCCCATACTCTTCAAGGCGAGCGGCTAAACGCCGTAGTGTTTGTCCAGTTGATGTCGGACGACCGAGAAATCTGCGCCGAAATTCACGCTGCGCTAACACCACCGATGAATTATTCCGCAAAAAAACCGAAACAATTATTCCGCGTTCTTGAGGAGTATAGCGATTCATGTCTTGTTGACGTGTACTTTGTATATGTTTACTTCACAAATGTCAAACCAGAATTGAAATTTGTCGCCATTTGCAAAAAATATAACAACTTCCGATAGAGTGATCACTTTTGCGCCACCTGTCATATTCTATCTGGGAGCAGATCATAGATGCGGACAAATATTTCATACTCAGTGCATTATGGCGTTGACAACACCTTTTACGATTGGGCGATGTCATTCAAATATCTGTTACTTAGTATAAGTATGTTTTCTATAAAGTATATTCCTTAATGTGCCATTTGGTTTCTTCCACACAACTATTTTTCTGACATTTATTATTGTAGTCTAAAAATCGGCATATATGTTGTTTCATTCATGAGGTATATGAAAATGTATAATCAACATAACTGAACTAAAACTTTGATTTTAGAACTGCTGACTTTTAGCTGTCCCTTCTGTTCGATTATATAACTGAGTTCTAAGTAATAAAATAGTCTACTTAGCGCACACTCGTGCCAAGTCAATTACATTATCTCCTTTGCCTTATGTGATGATACTTGGATAATGTTTTCCCAAAACTTCTTTGATTGGCACATTTATGAAGAATGGCATCACTCCAAACTCACTAGAACGTCATTTGAATCTAGTTGGATTGATTTTCATCATCTTGTTCATGAAATCTTCAGCGTGGTGCTCTGTATTTCCTATTAATGTGACACATAACGGGGCCATAGATTGTTGACTGATCCAACAGCATTATTTTGGTACTTAGAATTAGATCTCTATGTAGGTTTTTTGGATTGCTTTCATTTAATATACATCGTGTCCTCCAGTAGGTCTTCTACCTTGGCTACATATTATGATTTCTCCAAAATGCATGTTGCATTCTTTCATCAATAGAAAGTATGGTGACTTCTTCATATTTTCATAGATTTTTGATATGACATAGACCACTTGTCACATCAGCTTTAGTTTCAAAGCTCTGGCAGTCCGTAATTCATGGACTGCCTCAGTTTTTATTTCGCCGCCACGTCTTGGGGGAGACGTCGACAGGCAGACGTTGTTTAAGAGCGCTAATGACTTCCTTTTTTTGAATCGTCTCGTGTGCTATAACAAAATTCAGGCCTTTGACATGTAGGTCCATAGCGTCATCATTTATCTATGTAGAAGCTATGATGACGACTCAGGATATCTACAGGATGGTTTGTTTAGGACGTCTTCCCAAATTTTTTCTAGACTTCATCCATCCACTAGATTCCAATAATATTAGATTATTTTGTTTGTAAGCAGAAAAGAATCGTTTCGCTAGTTGTCAGTTGGTGTTTTAGATCCTTTGCAGAAGCGAGGTTCTATAGAATTTTTTGTGCTGCGCCGACTTAGATGTGATGCTTCACCTGCAAAAATCAAATCAAAGTGCAGCAATTTAGTAGGTTTTCTGTTCGTAAAGGCTCTTTAGTTTGCTTTGCAGGCTTCCGTGACCGTTGTCAATGGTTGAATAATTTTCAGGATACACACTGTAGTAAGAAGTTTGTAATCGAAACTAAAGTGCCCTACTTTTATCCCACTGTGCCTATATTTTAATCGTAGAATGGACTGCTAAATTTGACCTTTATACACCCTGTGTAAAGTGCGTCGTCAACGTGTAAAATTGTATTTGCGATATTTAAACCTTAAATGTAAACGGTGAGTTATGTTACCAATCTAATTTGGACTTACGTGATTTATCAACTTCCTAGATGTGAATCGGTGAATAAGTGAGTCAAGAAAACAATAGTTTGTCTACTTCAGTAAGGTTATCCTTGCACGGTGAACAGCAGTGGGTTGGAGTAACACGTCATAACATTGGGGTCAAACACGCTACGGCAAATCGTGAAAAATGTGACCGGCCATGACCAGACATAATTTTTCACACTCAGAAAATGGGTGGTTTTAGGAGTACAGTGAGCACGCTACCTCAATTTGTAGATCCCGATAATAAATTACACACGGTGACAAAATAAAGGAATTCCTCCTGCCTTAATCTCCCCTTAAAAGATTTCAATGTGTGGGTTTGAGGGATGATTCATCAGGTGCTCTATTTCTGTGATGTAAGTAAATTTAAGTCTAAGAATAATAGCTGGACTTGGAAACATTAGTAAACAATGCAGTTTTGTAGATGTAATCGAGAACTAACTAAAAAATACTGAATCAAAAGATAAAATTTATCTTAAGTTTTGAGATAGTTAGATATATGTAAAGCGTCCTCCAACTGATGAAAAAATAAACTGATAGATTTGCTCGTTCAATTGTATGGAGTGTTCAAATAAAATGTGTCAGTTTGAGATACCTACTTTGTAGGGCACAAATACTGTTTTTCAACTTTTTAAGTAAGAATAATTAAATATACAAATTTTTCTCCTTTCTTTAGAACATTGTGTTTCAAAAATAGCTGCTGCCGTAAGTATTTTGTTTATTTACTGATGTACTCGTAAATTGCGTTAAATCATATAATAATTATATATCTATTCGAATTTACACACAACTGAATAAAAAGTATTTGAAACTGAACAAAATATACCTAGTATCCCAGCATCTGTGTTTTGTAGAACATACTTTTCCTTTTACATATATGGTTTCTTTCTAATTTGAATGACTTTTTTATATTTATTGTATAGTTTTCCCAAGACTGGGTAAAGAAAGTGCCAAAACAAATCTCTGAAATAGCATCAAATTCCAGTTGTCAGGCCGTTTCTATACCGGATTTTTTATACTGTTTGAGAAAACAAATGAAGTCTATTTATCCACTGTCAACCTACGTATTCAACTGTAAATTTATTGCTTGCTTTCATTGTTACTTTAACAAATTTATTTATTTAATTAAAGTCAATCAAGAGAATCTATTTGTATCTTCACCTGTTGTAATAAAATAATATTACTGAATTCAATTAAGAGGAAAGATATTCTACAAAATGTATTTGCATTGTGATAAAGATTATATATTATTATTTAACAAAATTTATTGAAATTGCAACTTATTAATACATGTACGCAATTTAAAAGTGAATAAAGTATTCAAAACCTAGACATTCATCCTCCTAAAAACTTAACATAAGCCAAACGGTTTCAACTGACATGTTGATTATTATATTGTAATTTGAGTTTTTATTTTGTATATTGTGTAAATTTTAATTTAGAAGTGTATTTTATGTTTTATATTTAAGATGTGGATTCTATATTCGTGGATGTTTTAAGATAATTAAACTTTGGATTTTTTTTTATTTTAGACAATATTATTTTACCTACTTGATATTTTCTTACCTTGGCTATGATATGACTATAATCTCAGTAGCGAGTCCTAGCAGAGTGAAATAAACCTTTGTCAAGTTATTTATATGCAAAATAATCTGTAAACTATTCAATACATCACACCAATATAGACACATGTAGATTGTACCAAAATTAATTTATTTCACACATGAGGAAAACTTCTCAATTAAAAATTATTCAACGCACTCAAGGAATATTTGTTGAAATTATACATCAATTTATTTACATTGTAAAATAATTCTTATACTAAGTTTTAGTAGATCTGTATGTATTATTTAAAATTTACTCTATTAAATACTTTTCGTTAAGCAATCCCCATTATACGCATATGCTACAGAAATTCCCTAATTTACTATTAGAAAATAGCAACCCTGATCAGTGGTTTTAGTGACATGCTTAACTTTAAAAAGAAATTATCAAAAATTAGACCTTCAAATGGCTCGAAATTAGTACAGGTAAGTTCTTGATATACTCTACTTTAATAGTTTAAGTTAAAATTTCAATATTGGTTAAATTTGATGCACTAGCTAGCTTTTATACTACTTGTATGTGCACAAAAATTATCTTACTTTCCTTGTAGGCAAACCTGGATACTGGACTGAGGCCTATACGTTCTGATTTCCTCTCTGAAAGCTGTGATCTACTGTTGTTGCTCGATAAACAACTGGAAACTAGAATTTCTGCTGCTGGACTGGAAATTCTACCTGGAAAACTCTGGAACGGTTGCTGGCAGGTTGTTTTCCTCAGGATACTTAGAATTGGACCTTTTTGTAAACCAGATTCTCTATATGGAGATGCTATCCACCAAATTTTCTAATTGGGATAATTGCACATAGGAATTTAAGTTACTTATTGGTTTTTTACTGGGGAAAACTTGTAAGCCCTAATTTGGACTATTTTAAGGGTTTCTTCTCTTTTTAAACTAATTTTTTCTTCTCTGCCCAAACTTGCACCTGCTTGCTTGTGCACAGTTTTTCATAACTAAGTAAATAATCTCTTGTTTCTTTGTACTATTATAATCTTGATCTCATGCACTTTTTGTTAAGGTCTATACGCATGTTTCACTTTGTTTTAAATAATTTCTTTTCGTTGCACTTTACACTGCACTATATTTATTTTTAGTCTTAGAATCTAATTTTATAAGAAAATGTCAATTTTTATACACATTTATGTTAAAATATTCCTTACTTGCTGTGTTTTAGGTTAATGACAGCTGTTTTGATTTTTTCCTGTAAAGCCAACTTTACATCTGACTCTAAAATTATGAAAATTTTACTTTTATGCAGATATTTTCTTTTATGGGTGTCGTTATCTATAATTATGCATATGGAATTACACTACGTTCTTTAAGCAGTCTTTTAATATGCATACCTCTGGGTTTATTATGGATTTAACCTGTACTGTTCATTTACATGTTGTCCTGTACACAATTTTCCAGATATTTTTAAACTAAATTTATGAAATTTGATTTTATACTATAATTATATGCTTTTCTAGAGATATTTTATTATACTTAATTTAAATACTAATGATTCTTTTCTATTTTGCATGTATAACAATAATTATTTTAATATTGTTTAATCAAATTTTTCTTTAGTTTTTTTGGGTTTTTGCCACACTTCTGAAAAAATAATAGAGATTAATTAAATAAGCCCTTGCGCCAAACGGAACAGTCAAGGGTTATTTTTGAAACTATGTTTGCCTAACCAAAAAATCTCACACTGAAAAAACAGATAAGTAAAAATAACAAAAATCACATCACTATCGCGCACTTCCGTATTATTGACGTTTCGAAAACCTCTCTGTTTTCGTTCTCAAAATCGTATTAAAAATGTTAAACGTATGTCAAGTTTGACAGTTTAAAATTTGTTTATCTGCTTCCATAGAGATGTTAAATGATTTTTATTTTATTGTTACTTACTTCTTCTTGATACAACTGTAGCCAACAAGGATCGATGTTCACTGAACAGTTTGACACACTTATCTCCGTTCAACAAAATAATCGCGGTCTCTTTTAATTTTCTTTTTGTTGCGTTATCTTCCTTCTCTAAAATTTTTGCCGAACCCCATTGAATTAAATGACCGTTTTCCCAAGCGTGTTCGCAAATTTTGGATTTTTCAAATTTTTATGTTCCTTAACTGTAACATTCATAGGCCGAGACGTTTCTCCAACATAGTGTTTATTGCATTCACAAGGTCTACTGTAGATGCAATTTTTAAATTTTGTATATCATTTTTTGGACGCGTTTTAGACAAAAATGATCGCAAAGTATTAGTTGTCTGAAAAACTGTTCGAATATTAAATTTATTACCAATTCTTCTTAACTTTTTTGATAATATAGGAATATATGGATATTTTATTGTATGATTAGTTTCTTTTGTTTGGCTTACAGTGATCGTTTTACCTGTAATATTTTTTAATGTTCTATCAACAAAATTTGGAGGGTATTCATTATTTATTAAAACATTTTTAATAAATTTTATTTCGTTATTAAAAATATAATTGTTTGATGAAATTAATTTTGCTCTATCATATAAACATTTAACAACACCTTTCTTAATATCGATGTGATGGTTAGATCTAAAATTTAAATATCTATTGGTGTGAGTTTGTTTTCTATAAACACTTGTTTCTACAGAATTATCGTGTTTTTTAATTAAAACATCTAAAAATGGTAGCATATTATTATTTTCTATTTCCAAATTTGTTAGCCAAGTAAATTTTCATTTGCATTTCATCAAAATATATATTTTTTTTACGTTCATGCAAAAAACAAAACTTTATTGAACTATATTTAGTGGGAAAAGTGGTTTTTTATTGCACTACTGCAAATGTTTATTGCATTCATCTGTCATTCTACTACAGCATGTTGTCATCATGACAAACATAAACGTTCAAATCGTCATATTTTCCTAGACGTGTGTTATCTAAATTAAACATTTTTTGATTTTTACATGAACGTAGAAAAAATATTGTATGCAACTAGTAAAAAAAGTAAATAACTATTTTGAACTAGGTGATAGTAGACACAAATAAAAGTAACAACAGATTCTATTACTTTTTGCATACATAATTAGGTAAATAAAATTTAACCGAGTTATGGTCGAACCAGAACAAAACTGAATACTTATACAAAATAAAAAACAAAAGTTAGACCTACATTTCCGAAATGTGACATCCAACTGTGTTTGTGACACAGGCTTTAAAAAATATTTAAAATTTCCTAAAATTCCCAGTTACACCGCTTTATGTATATAATAAAACGGAGAAAAGACGAGGAGGGATAATTTTTGCGTTACCACTCTGTACCCCAGTACTGAAATAATTTCTCAAGATGTAGAAAGCCTTAAAAGACTTTTTTTGTATTAATTGTAGATATAGGTACCTACTATAAAATACAGAGGTAGCTGAAGCTATTAAGTTATCTTTTATTGTTTTCTGTTTACTTTTTGTTGGCAGAGATTTTCATAAACGGAAATATTCATGAACCTTTTCTTTATTTGCTGTAATAAAATACATAATAATAATAATAATATCTCTACCCCTCATTCTAATCACGAGGATTAGCCCAGAAGTCGAAGACTTGTGCGGGAGAGGGGCGGCATATTATTATTAAGCAGGCCGCATTTGCGCCCAGGAACGACTTACGTTGGTAGGCCCTAACCACCATTCAGTGCAGGAATGAGGGAAACCTGCAAAACCTCTTTAATTAGCAACCGGTATCAATCTCTCACACTGACCCAAGTCAACATTCTCCCACCCTACCATACCCGCAGAGAGGGTGCCAATCTCTCTACGAACATAGCTTATATACGGTCTACCGGCTGCAGGGGTCGAACCCACAGCGATCCAGTCACCTCGATTCAAGTACTGACGCCTTAAACCGCGCGACCACTGACCGATAAACATACATAAACATACAATATGTAGTTGTTATATCTTTAATATTTTAGAGAAAAAAACATAACTGTTATATAACGGTAATGTATTTTGTCAGAATGATTCCGATTTAAATTTTTTAAATCTCATGGTCGTAGATTTTATTTCCACCACAAAACTTAAAGTCAATAATCGATAAAAGCATTTGCCACGTAAATTTATTATTCAACATGGAAGCGAAGCAAATATTTGATGTTTTAACAAAAGATAAAACTGTAAATTTTATTAGTGTCGTTTTATCTGCTAAACCTAAAATGTGCTGCAACATTTACATGACTTGTATTAGGTTAATTTATGTAAATGTTATACATAAATTCATTGACTTTGTTTAGACCTGAAGCGGTACTATTATTTTCGGCTTGCGTGCGTTTTATAAGCTTTTTATATTAAAAAATAATTATCTATTCCACAAAGGTGTGCACTCATACTTTTGGAATGTGGCAAGTTTGTTGGAGCGGCAAAATTTAACTTGGTAAATATAAAATTTAAAATTGTTTTAGGTATAGGGTTTCCCAGCGAAAATGACAGCTAGGGTATTTTTTTATTTTTTATTTATAGAAAAAATCTTATAAAAGTTATACATACGAAAATGCGACTTGTAGGTGTAATATATGTTTTGAACGAAATACGCTGTATTTTTAAAATCTATTAATAGGTACATCTCATTCTGAGAGCGTGGAATTGCATGGCATCTCTTCCACCATAGTAAAGTGGATCGGGGCGATGCTAGCCGACATTTATATCTCTTTAGATGGGAAGATGTCGGCAATATCAAGTTCTATTTCCGGTTATGTGAGGCCTTGTGCTCAATGGTCTCCTTCATCAGCTCAACGAAAGATGGATTTACGCTCAAGACAATGCTGTTGTCGTTGCTATACTCATATCAGGAACATTTCTGTGCGTTATTAGTGAGCTTACTCAAAGGGCCCTAAACATAATAGAAAACTGGTGTATAGGACAGAGATCTCTAAAGTCGATTTTCTGCTCTTCACCAGGAGGTGGAAGATTAGCTTCAGAGAACCGCCCATTTCCAACGTTGCTATTCAGAGGGCACAAACGGTCAAGATTTTAGAGATTACTCTTGATGATAAATTACTCCTGTCTCTTCCAAAACTCATCACGTGGTTGAAGGGGAAGCGAGAATGTGCGGTTATCGGCTAAAACGGTTGTGGATGTAGCAAGGTAAAAATCACGACAGGAGTCAACCCGTGATAGTTAAGTTAGTAGATGGGGATGAGATTCTTGGAGTACTTAGCGAAAAGATATTCCCTACCTAAGTATTTCAAACGACTTTTAAGGTATAGATTCCGATTAGGGAAGCTTCGCTTGCTAATTCTAATGCTCAGGTCTCAAAAGGGCTCATCTGGTTCACGGATGAGTCCAAGAGGGACCAGGGGATCTATGGGGTATGTCTATGAGTGAATTTATTTCACTCTCTGAGGAAATACGTCACGGTCTTTTAACCTGAAGTATTTGCTATCTCTGTCTGCGTTCAAAAGGAGGAGACTTGAGTTCCGGGTCACAGTGATGTAACAGGTAATGAGAGGGCTGACATGTTGATCATACAAGAGTCAAGTAGTCAATTTGTGGGACCTGAGCCAGTAATGGGATTACCACACTGCTATCTCCCAAGGTCCATTGTTGACTGGATCAAAAAGCGAACAAAGGAAGATTGGTTGGATAGATCCGTTCTGCGTTAATCCAGGCCTTGTGATATTCATATCTCAGACCAGGTATAAAGGATCCATGGGATGTCTGTTCAATGGTAAAGAGACACTAGTACCTTGGAGTGGTTTTTCTTTCTCCTCAACACATTAAAGAGATTCCAGAAGAGCTGGTGCTAGTTTTGCGCGCAGCACGTTCCTGTTTTAAACTCTACAGTTAGCGGCATGAACAATAAATATTCAGACCCAAGTGCTGAGTGTAATACATGGCGCTTTCAATAATAACTACATGTAGAGAAAAAAGTTTTTACCATAAGATATACAATGATTTTCCAGGTTGTTATGCCGTGACCTCGGTAAGTGGTCACTGTCAGTAACAAAATTAAGGTGTAAATCTCTAGCTTTAGCTGGGCTCTGTGGAGGCAGACCCATTATGGGTATCTCTGGGCCCGCCCATATATTGATTTTGGCTTCTGTTGTTGGTATTACGACTACTACAGACGAAACCGTTCTGCAGATAATGGTGGTCGTCCGAGACATCCCATAGCTGCCTCTGCGAAGCAACCTATGCTTCCAAACGTGTCGCCCCTCTTCACTGTCGGCGCCTTCATTGGTGACTAAGCAACTTTGCCGCGAAGTTGTTACCGTTCTTCGGTTTGTCTTAAATCGTGTTTAGATATTTAATACAACTGTATCTGTGTATTTCCTTAATATAAATAAAAAGAAACAGTTTAGGTCCCAAACGCGGAATTTCAATAAACAACTACTCTGCAGGCAGACTAATACTCCGACCAGCATCAAATTGCACCTGAAAAACCTATAGCAAACAGCCACCAACGAATAATCCTGGTTCTTCGCTTTTGTCATAGCGCACATGTCATTCTGTCGACTATGACAGAGCGAACAGCCGCTGTTATTCGTGGGTGGCCTTATCTAGGTCATAATAATTAGTAGTAACAAGCTTGAAATTGGTGTATGTCTGGTGTCTTCTGACTGGTGATACCGCATGGATGGCGATAATTTTTAGTTGTAATTTACCTTCACTTCCGCTTTTGGGAAATAATAGTATGCATGGTCTTATGTCACTATTTTATTCATATAATTATCTTATCAAATACCATTCGATCACAGATATTCAGCTGTATATATACATACTTTTTTATGTTATTTAACTCGAGCTATTGCCATAACAGTATACACCAGAAAACAATAATAAAAAGATTTCACTTCTCATTATGTAATCAATCTAATATAACGTAATAACAAAATCATAATTCTAAAAATATTCGTGATATCTAAGAAATTTCCGGAATAACTGTAGTACGTGATCTTATAAGTGAAAATTATTTCCTAAACTCAGTAATAAAAAGCTACTAGGGTAATTATTTTTTATGGAAACCCTGTACAGAGTTTATTTGCATAGGTGAGCGATAGGCTTCCACTATCAGATTATTATATTTCATTCAAATGACTTCTCGTGGTATATGGATATCCCCAACAGGAAAATTGCCCGTTTTAGTAAATTTATTACAGGATCTCTTGGTATTATCAACACTATGTAGACAGAATCAACTTCCGAATAACCAATTTACTTTACTGGTTGTTAAGTTTGTGTACTTTATGTTAAACGACCGGCAAACCACGTTAGGGCAGTGACATTAATTATAAGTTATCAGCTCCTCAGCAGTTTGCAAGTTATTTAACTGACCGGACTAAACTAAACGGAAATTGAATAGTGCTTCCTGTGGCAATTCCTCTATCGAAATTTATGCCATTTCCTATAAGCAGGTTCTTCGTTCGGTAATACTGAACATTCTTTATCCAGTTTCTTTATAGAGGTCATATGTGATAGTTTTTAGAATTAATGAAATCTTAAAGTTTGTAAACATTTATAGTCGGAACGAGTTTAACGACAACATATTTGCTAAACCGCTTGTCCTAGAAGAGATAAAATTGATATTGCTTTTTTTGATGAATACGTTGTATGGATCACAAGTTTTTATATATTGCCTTTTACATTTTTTGTTATATTGGGTGTTATATGAATCAGTTTTAAAATAATTTAACATAATTTTTTGATAATGTTTAGCTATGCGGATATTTTGTGGATTTGAAACATAAACTTAAAGGGCAACACTTTATTTTTATTTTAGCGAAAAACCATACAATAGGACAGTACCAATTACAGGATGGGAAGCACAAAACTAAGAACAATATTAAAAATAAAATCTACAGACTAACTTAAAGATAATGATATTGTATGTTTCTATTCACATTCAGTCGTTTAATTTCATTTATATTTATATGAAATAAATCAAGGTTATTATGAAGGGCTAAGTGTTGCAAGTAAAGTGTAATGGAGAAAATTTCAAAAGGAATACTGAGGTGAATCGTTCTGGAATATCTAGAGATGCCATGTGGCAGAGAATGTACAAGTTTTTCAAATAATTGAAGACAATCGAATACTATTGCTTCATAATTTAAGTAAAAATAATACTGTTTGTTTTTTCTGCACGACTATCAATAGAAAATCTAGTAAGTAAGACGTACTGAGAAACACAGATAGGAGGATAATATGATAAAATATATATTTTAAGAAACGTCTTTATATATTTTCTATAAAGAATTGCTATAGGATACATAACCCAGATTCCATATAAAAGATGCGTAGGTACCTACTCCAGTATAGATCTTACAAATTCATTAAAAA
The DNA here is from genome assembly GCA_025584915.1 of Monochamus saltuarius. Classification (NCBI taxonomy): domain Eukaryota; kingdom Metazoa; phylum Arthropoda; class Insecta; order Coleoptera; family Cerambycidae; genus Monochamus; species Monochamus saltuarius. Next base: position 18,816,806 of record CM046726.1, read on the forward strand.
GTAGAAAAAGCACATAGATATACTCGAGCCAAGAATTCAGACGTCTTACGTCACAGCTGCCGTTACGCAATTGTTTTTATTGTCAACATAATTTTCGATATGTGGTCACGTTATAAACAATAATTCTTGCAATTTAGTGCAATATTTAATTCAAAGATTTAGTATAGTATATAGTTTTATTATTCTCAGTTGCAGTTTCTTAAATATTTTGATGAAATTATAACGAATTATTATTCATGCATTTCAACTTCGTATGACGTGAGTCATCTGCTCGATAGTTTTTTGGCCAATTTGTTAGTACTTGTTCGCATTTCACGTGTAAATTAAAAACCAAATATAAGAAAATGCCCTATTTAACGGAAACGCATCGTATCGAAACTTTAATGACGATTGGATATGTGGATAGAAGTCGTGTTGAAGGTTGAAGAAGATCCTGATACTCCAGCTAGGCAAATCGCTCTCGTTCAAGGTCTCAGTCACACAAGCGTTTTAAACATTCTGAAAACCCATGCATGCACCCATGTAAGATGCAAAACCTGCATGACCTTAACAAAGATCCTGATCGTAGAGTTGAATTAATTATGGCTTCTATCAATGGTGGGCAAATTCTTTTGGAATGAGTGCTGCTTTCTGATGAAGCTACATTCAATTACATGGGAACGTCAATCGGCACAAGTGCCGTTATTGGGTTAACAAAAATCCCCGCTGGATGCGTGAATCCTATACTCAAAAGCCCCATAAAATATAAACGTCTGGGATAGAATTATTGGGGATCGCAGAGTAGGTCCTGTATTTATCAATGAAAATCTATTCATACAACGACAACAACAGACATTCGTAACTATGCTACAAGATGAGCGGTTTTATTCCTTAATAACACAGGCACACAAACAAAAAATTAAAGTTCTGTGCCCGAGTTCCGACCTATGATTCCACATGTATTTTTGGCTCCCGAAACCGATCCCGGGGTCGGTATATCCCAGACGTTCCATGTTTGCGCGCTACGGTCAAAAAATGACCAAAATTTGGCCATTACCTGGAAATAAGCGCAAAGTTTTATCTCCGTGCCATTGAAGGGTTGATAACTGATTCATGTTGGGACCCTTCAATGGGATAGGACCTCGCACATCCCAGTTGTCACTTAAAAAATTTCAAATTGTCAGAAAAAATCATATGATTTTACTGTATTCAGGATCGAATTGATTTAAGAGGATTGTCTTCATGTAGCATTGCACAGTGAATAAAGACATAAAAAAAAATAAACGTCTGGGCTATACTGACCCCGGGATCGGTTTTGGGAGCCAAAAATACATGGGGAACCACAGGTCGGAGCTCGGGCACAGAACTTTTATTTTTTTTGTGAGCCTGTGTAATTTAAATCTTGATTTATTTGATCATCGGATATGGTTTCAACAAGACGGGGCAGCACAAAATTTTGCTCAAAATGTACGGACTTCGTAAAGTGCTTCCAAATAGGTGGATTGGAAAAAGAGGGTCAATTGAGTGGCCAGCAAGATGACCTGATCTTACCAAATTAGATTTTTTATGGAGATATCTGAAAAACAAGGTTTATGCTACTAAACTTAACGACATCCCCTAGTTTCGACAAAGAATCAGGGATGAAATTAGGCAGGTAAAGCGGGAAATGTTACGAAATGTCCGAAATGCATTTAATTATCGATTAGGATATTATCAGCAACAAGCTGAAGGGCACTTTAAAAATTTTTTGCATTAAAGAAGCTTCAGAAAATATTCCCATATTTTGTTTTAGGGTCATTGCTTATAAAAAGAAAGAAAAAAATACGTAATTGTATTTGCAATAATTGAAAAGACTAAATTAAAAAATTATCAACTTACTCTTCCCTTTAAAAAAATTACCTACGTCAGGATTGCTGCAATTAAAAAATAAAGAAATCTCTTTGTAATATGCCTCATTGAAAATAAAAATTGACTTATTTCTGAAATTTTGCGACAAATCTTTATTTATTACGATACAGAATTTGTTCCAGTTTAAACTTTCCACTCTGTATTCTGAACTGAAATAATTAAAATAAAAACTTAGGCAACCAAATTGGAAAAGGAATACAATAATTATTCAGATTCATGGTAAAATTTTCAGTTGAATGTTAATCAGTGATATGAAATCATTTAATACAATAGCATAACAGTAATCACGACACAGTATACTTATCACGCACAATTTCGTGTTAAAAGTTGTTAATTTATAATTTTGCTGAGAATCAGAACTTAAATTTGGCACACAGTTGGCAATGGGTTGGTGCTTTTTTGAATTTTATCTGTTTATTCTAAATTGTATTACTTTAATCATTTCTATAAACTGAGAATTCGGTAAAATTATAATTAAAAATATAATGTGCATAAAGATAATCAAAAAATTTGTATTTTTATTATTATTTGTAGTTTTATTGATTGAAAATTCATAATGAACATATTTTCAAACACCTAAATTATAATCTTGTTATTTCTATTCTGGCTCTCTATTTAGCGAAACATTTTTTCAGCTTTTAGAATGTATAGTAGTTCTTTTTAATTTAAAGTTCATAATATTTTGTCACTTAAAATACAGAAAAGTGTAAATTAAAAATATACATTCCTTAAAGTTTATTTATTCGTTTTTTAAATATAATACATATTAACTTGGAGTAGCACAGCTACCTCTAACGCCCATTTGCTACTCCACGCCAGACTGAAGATTTCTACATTGCAGTAGAAAACCATTGAAATCTAACGATCTCTATCGCCATTCGGCGATACATTGCAAATACGGAATTTAAGGAAAACGCTCCTTTGAGGACTAATGTCCTCACCAGCATTGATTTACATCTGGAAAACCTACAACAAACAGCTAAAGCCACTCGTCAGCAGCCCACCAGAAGTATACCGGTTTCAAGCTTATTAGCTCTCATCAGTATGTCATAAGTGAGGTACCCGACGATTAGCCGGTTTTGAGTCTGCTTAACCCGACAGTAGAGACCATGAGTAACGCGGAGTGGCACAGCTACTTCTAGCGGCCATTCGCTACTCCATGCCAGACTAAAAAGCCACACACACTAAGCGTTGTACATCTTAGTAGAAAACTATTGAAAGCTAGCAACCTCTATCGCGATTCAGTGATAACGATATGTTGCAAATACGGAATTCCAGGAAACAACTACTCTGCGGGCTAATGCCCCGACCAGCAATGAATTACACTTGGAACACTTACAGCAGCCCATTAAGCATATACCGCTTACGAGCTTATTGGCTCTCATCAGTATGCAATAGGTGAGGTAACCGTAAGTTATACTAAAATGTACATGGTGTTTTGTTACAAAATACGTTACTGGACTTGATTGAGAGTAGTTTACAAACAGATCGAAGAAAAATATACCTATATTTAAAAAACTCAGTCCAGCATAATTAGAACGACAACAGTATGTTCATTATTTGGTGTAAAAGAGGACTTTTATACCAGATAATCGGAAGAGTGGTTTTATAAAACTAATATATTTTTTGAATTAATTTTAAAGTAAGTTTTTTTACAAAAGGCTACATCTGACAAAACGACGTTTCACTATCATTTGTAGATTTATCATTTTTATGTTTTGAGCGACTCATGTACTCTGCACTGAATTATTTAGCTCAACTCTTCCAATTTAGATTCCTGACTGACAGCACTAAATAAGCTAATAAAATTTGTTCTCAAGCAAATCAGATTTGGTGTTGAGGCTAAATTGAGTTTTCCGGATGAGTGTGTATAAATAAATAAGATTGGAAGCAAACAAGGTGCGCACGTTTTCGAATGTTAAAACAACAGGATTTAACCTTATTTAACTTCTACTCATAATATTACTGTGTAGAAAACATTAATTTTTCAATGAACACACTGAATTTAAGTAGATTTATATAAAATTATGTTTATCTCAGTCTATTTTATGTGAACCATAAAATAATTCTACAATACTAACGATGAAAATATAAACAACGATTATTAGATTTGAGTGACAAAAATTTATCTATTCAATACTTTTGAAATTGTTGTTTAGAAATAATTTTTTTAAATAATTTATTTTTTAATTAATTAATATTCATTTATATTTAGACGCTTTTTAATTATATCTAGTAAGTGGATTGCGGCTAATATACAAATATAATTTTGTAAAAAAAAAATCAAAAAGGGCACTGGAAGCATGCAATCGGTACACGGAAAAAAATGGAAAGAAATTCCCAAGAAAAGAAATATATAACATTATGTAACACCTATTTTAAAGAGCAAATTCAACTACTTTTGCCGCTAATGTTGTGCATCATTAATAGAATTAATTTGTGGTTTTAATTAATAAAATAGTTTGACATATGGGCGATTCCAATATCGCGGGTGCAACATTTAGACTCGTTTAAGGTTTCCTACTAATAAAATAATTTAAAAAAATATGAATTTATGGTTTGATAAGCTACATTTGAACCTGTTCTCTCATCATTTATTTATAACTATTCAAATGAAATGGATAAATAGTCACGAGAAAGGTTTAATGTGCTATCACGGGTGCAACATAATCGGCCCATCTTCACAGATCATAGAACGAAAACATAAAAGTCTGTTAATTGTGAAACATTTATTTTATTATGCATTCATATTTTACAAGAAAACAAATTAATCAACCTTTCAGTAATAAAAATAAACTGTGAATTATTCACTGCTTAAGCAATCGCGGGTGCAACGCCAAATTATCGCGGGTGCAACCCGTCTAAATTACGCGGATATAAATGCCATTATAACCACATAAATAAAAGAAATAAGAGATCAAACAATGTGTGTTACTAATTGATACACTTCTTTGTTACTTAAGTTAATTATTTATGTTCAAATACGTCAATTTTCACCGAAAATTCTATTAACATATTGCCATCAATTTTCTCATTCATTATTAAGCAGGCCGCATTTGCGCCCAGGAACGATTTACGTTAGTATGCCCTAACCACCATTCAGTGCAGGAATGAGGGAAACCTGGAAAACTTTATTCATTAGGGGGGTAGTCAAACGTCAACCGGTATCAATCTCAATCTCTCACATTGACCCAAGCCAACATTCTTCCACCTTACCATACCCGCAGAGGGGATGCCAATGCTCTCTACGAATATAGCTTATATACGGTCTACCGGCCGCGGGGATCGAACCCACAGCGATCTAGTCACCTCGATTCAAGTACTGACGCCTTAAACCGCGCGACCACTGACCGATCTGCATAGAGTTCAGCATTTTCATTCAGTTTTTCATATTTTCTGTGATGCAGTCTCTTTCCGTTCTTCTCTGTCATTTTAACCAACCTATCTATAAAAGTGCGAAATATTAGCATAAACACTTACTAAATATAAGCCACTAATAACACAGCATAATGGTACTATTTAAGGCTTGACAAATCAATGAAATATGATAATTGACACCATAATGTTAAGAGTCAATCTTATTGCACCCGCGACCCGAATATTGCGATCGCGGGTGCAACCACTTTGAGTCAACGTTTATTTTAACTCAAATTACAATATGCCCTTAATTGTGATTGATTTAGGTTTTCCTTTTGTTTCTTCTTACTTTTACAAAGTTTTAAAACATTAGCACTTTATTTCTTTCATATCTTTTATATCGCGGGTGCAACAAACTAACAATGGTTTCTTGTAGTCAATATTGCTTGAAAATTAATAATAAGTACTTATATGTTTTTGCATAAACAAATCAACAATGCTGTCACTTTAAAGTTAACCAGCATAATGTAAGCTCAAACTGTCCGTAACAGCGGTTTTGCACAAGTGCTGTAAAGAAACCGATGTTCAGTTCGCACCGAACATTCAAATGTCAGCGTTTCTAAGCCCACTAAAAATTCAAATATGAATTTAGATCCGAAAAAGTAGTTTTATTATTAAATTCATATATTTTTCTTGATATTGGCACCAAAAAAAGTAACAAATACTATAATTCAGAAATTGATGTAGACAATCGTCTCCAGCGGAATCGCCCATATCTGATGTTACAACAAAATTTTGAGCCCATCTTACCCACTTTCTATAAACCAACACAAAAGTTTCTGTTTCTTGTCCGTTTTGAACTCGTTATTGGCAGCAAGTATAATACTTTTTCATAAATCATCAATAGTAGGTTTCCACGTCGGTGCAATACACTTCATATTTTAAATATCCCCACAAAGAGAAGTCCAAATGATTTGAGGAAATCGTGGTGGCCATGGTACAGGTCCGCCTCATCCAATGCCTTAGTGTTAATGCTTCGACACGCTGTACATGGTACGGATATAACTGAGCCTTGTGTATGATACGCCACACAATATACAGGGTGTTAGATAAACATGCGGCAAAAATTCAAGGGGTTATTCCTTGGCCTATTCTAAGAATATTTTGTCCTATGAGGATTTCTGAAAAACTCCCTTGTTTCGAAGATACAGGGCGAAGAAAATTTGCGACAGTAACAACATCTTATTATCAAAAAGTACATGTGAAGTTGCTCAATCTACAATCAATGTTCGAAATGACTTCCTCCAGCTTAAATACAAGCATTCAATCTTCTCGTCATTGAGTGCCGAACCCTTTCAAACACTTCAGGGGTTGTTTCTAATCGAGTAACACCCAGCAATTATCCGATTTCGCAATTCGTTTAAACTCTCCACTGGACTAGCGTAAACTAATGACTTCAGATAGCCCCATAAGAAATAATCCAGGCGGTTTAAGTCTGGGATCGAGCAGGGCATGCGTGTGGCACACCTCGACCAATCCAGTGATCTCCGTTTGTTGCTGTTAAAAAATCACTAGCAACCAAACAGAAATGTGGTGGTGCACCATCGTGCATAAACCACATTGCAATTCTTGTCGCCGATGGTACATCCTGCAGAAACTCAGGCAGTGTTTCTTCCAAAAAGTTGCGATACATCGCGCCAGTAAGTCTTGCTGGTAGAAATACCGGTCCAATTAGATAGTCACCCACAATTCCATCCCAAATATTCAATAACTGATGTTGAAATCGATCTTCACATACCTCATGCGGATTTTCATCTGCCCGAAACTAACTTGATCGAATATGGTTGTCGCTAATTTTGTTCACTCTGTATCTTCGAAACAAAGGTTTTTTTCAGAAATCATCATAGGACAAAATATTCTTAGAATAGGCCAAGGAATAACCCCTTAAATTTGTGCCGCATGTTTAACTGCCCTATATATGTTATATATTGTGATAAACACAAAAAATAGAAACCTCATGCAGTAAGTCATACAAGCTTTCTGTACTATTCAAATTAGTAAAATTCTATCAATAACGGATATTTAATATAGACATAGTGTATTTATAATTTAAAATATAATTTGTGACGTAAATAACAGAAATGAGATCGAATACGTGACTAAGAATAATTAATCAATCAATAACTAAATAAACTTATTTAAAAACAATATGAGCAAATTAAATAATGTATTGATAGGTTAAGTATAGGTTAGAAATTAAAAAAGTTAATAATTGTAAAATGGAAGTACGGCAGACACGTTCTTTAAAACTATAAATTAAAATAAAGTGTAGAGAACTGAAAAAACTTCCACAAAATCAAAGAAAAAACAGGATATACATGACATTACCTTGACGACGAGGGGATACCATAGTTACGTTGGGAAACGACGCCAAGTAATTAGAGAGACGTGGCCACTAGCTTGAATATACCATATCGATTTAAAGATTGGGTCCATTACAAGGCTCAAAAAGTAATAAAAATCCGATAAAAAGGCGTCCACAATACACCAACACAACATCGAAGGAAATCAAGGTCTGCATTTTGACAGTTCCGCAAGAATTACGACGAAACGAAAGATCTAAAGCGAGGGAAACATGAAGAAATACCGAATACCGATACTCAGAGTATGTCTGTGAGTGTCTATTTTTAGCAAAATATTATTGTCTTTATGTTTCCGTCGCCTAGATTATCCTTAATTTAGACAATTATTAGAGAGTTTAAGTTGTGTCCAATACGTGAACGTGTACGTAGAATTTGACTGTCGCGCATGCTCAAATGAGAATATTCCACGTTTACATTATACGGATGTAAGTAGGCTCACGGGTCTTTGGGTAACATAAACAGAGACGTATACGTGCCGAAGAGGTGGCCGAAAAGTTACGAATGCACAGAACAGATTGATAAAAGACTTACCGAACAGAAGGAACAATACTCGTAGATTAAAGTAATAATCATCATTTCTGAATAATATGATTCCGTGATAACTTACCCTACTTAAACTCATTTTTGAAACACGAATATTACTATACGTAAACGTGAAAATTACACGTTCTACGTTTTACGTATCATGATAATCAACAATCGACTTAAACATAATCTTGTCTATTTCTTTAGTATACTAGATATTTAGCAAACAGCATTTGTGACTGCAATAATAGAAGTTGCAGGAAAATTAATCTGGATTAACTTAATAAATAAAATTAATGTGGATTAGCTTTATTGTGCTTTTTTACGATATCGGTATTCATCTCCAGACACAAATGCAGACTTCAACATTCCATTCCAATAGTATATTTAAATTATTTATTTCTTGTATGTAGTGACGATTGCCAAGGTTCGTCAACCTTAAAATCACTAGCTTTACTGAAGGAATTATCATCTATAATACAGCAAGTGTCACGTAACATTTTGTTTCACTTCGATTTGTAAATAATGACGCTGACTGATAATAATTTCAATGGACAATATTATGCTTTTTGAATTTTGTTGTCTATAAGTAAACCAAGGCTTATGCAATGATTATTAAGTGGCATCTTTTCATCATTTCCACGGTAAATTTATTCAATTTGAGGTTTATTTTGAGCATATGTTTATTAGAAACTGTATAAAGAAAGTCTAAATCTTCATTTACTAACAAGCTGTGCTTCTAATCAAACGAAAAATAAATTTGTGTATCATCAGCATAATAATAATAATCCCAAAATTTTAAGGCTTCCGAAAAGTTAATTGTGTATACAACAAAGGCGCTAAAATACTCCCATCTGGAACGCCAGCAATGACTCATTAAATTAGAGATATTATTCTCAGTTACAACTTGTTGATATTTGTCAATAAGAAGCGATTTTAAAAATAAATGATCAGCTAAATTCTATATTTTATGTAAATTGTATCAAACGCCTGTATTTGTATAATCTAACAAAATAAAAATAGACGTCTTGTTTTTGTCATTAGCAGTAATAATTTCAAGTATATTTGTCAGAGCAGCTGCACAACTATGATTTGCTTTCTCAAAATACAGACTGATTCATAGGCAGTATGTTATTGTTATGGAAGTAGAGTTGTTATGGTCGGTAATTTTTTTCAACTGTTGATCAGGAACCCCTTTTACCAAATCACTCACGACGGTTAATCTATTGGAATGATTAATATTGTTTATTTTTAATATTTAAACCAATGGGTTGCGCTGATAACTTAGTTCATTTATTAATTGTATAGGTACCCCTACAGGCATATTGTCAAACAATGAGCCATTTTCATTTCTTTAGATGTAATTGGGCTTCAGGAAAAATCGATTGTAAATTAGATTTGTTACCTCTTTTCCGTAACAACTTATAATGAATCTAGCGGTACATGCATTATTATTTGCTGTTTGTGCAATTTTTTAATCCTGTTTGGTAAGTTTTGCTAAAAATATGTTAAAGTGCTCACTCACTGACAAGAAGCGAAGGGAGGTCTTATTCTGATCCTGTTTCCGCGCGCTGAGACAAAGCGACACAAGGCAAAATACCACGTGGTTTCTTCCGCTGATCCATGTGATTGTATAAAAGCCCACATGGTATTTTCTCTTTGGAAAAAAAAAACCAGATGCGCCGGAAACATTGAGTTTGATTTCTTGGTGTTTGCATAAATATACAGAGCGGCTCAAATTAGAAAAAAGTTTTGCCTTTTGATGTCCATTAAGATAAATCAAACAGATCTAAGATATCTGATGTCATTCTGAAATATAGTGAAAAAAACTTAATTTAAAAATATGTCATATAGCGTAATTATTTTAAGCATATGCGAGAAATTGATTTTCGTCGAAAGAAAATTTCTATGACTACTAGCCTCAGTTATGCAACATCGGATATAGACAGTAACAGATGTAGATTAAAATTACGAACGCATAAATATGTAACAAAACTATCAACAAAATTCAATACTTAACCAAACAAAACACACAAATATTCTACAAATCCTACATTAAATACTTCCAAATGACTCCCATTTTCATACACACAAAGCTCAATTCTTAATCTAATGTTATCGATAACATAACATTTTGAGAACTAGTCAAATATAGTGATGAGAAAAAAGTAACTACTCGTTACAAAGTAAGCGTTACTTGTCAAGTACTCAAAGTAACGATTACTTAATCTGAAAAAGACTCGTTACTTAGGCTGTATAGTTACTACTTATGCGACTAGTTATAACGAAATAATGTAACTAGTCCTAAAATAACTTGGTCACGATTGATGTTATGTAGTGAGTATTCAACTAATAACTTAGCACAGATCATTGTACGAAAAAAAAACTAATGTTAAGCACTACAAAATACAAATAAATGACAACGAGTGAACTTATCATTACGGATACTATTGCCCATACAGTTACTGCTAACATGCTTCCAGCAGATGGCATTTAATTTGACGATTTAGCTGTTTAGATGTTTGATTTGATTTATTATTTCAAATTTTAGTTGCTCTTCACGCACGATAAAAAAGAAGCAGCAATTTACTTTTTTACATAAAGAAACACTTTTTATTTTCATAAAATATAGACAAGTACATACAATAATTACTTCAGTTAGTTGTATGAGTACCTACACGATACGTTCACTTTTCTGTTTTACTTATCACTACTACTGACTACTGCTACTACTAAGTAACTAAGTAACGAGTCCTAATACTAAAAGTAACTAATCGTTACAAGTATTCAAAAGTAACTAAAGTTTGCATCACTAGACTGAAATAAACCTAAATAGCAGCAAATATTCTGTCGCGTAGGTCGTCTATATTTTCACTGTAATAAATTTTATCTTATCTAATATCATTATATCAAATAAAAAAAATGTAATGGGTTGTCACATTTGACGCGATAGAAGCCGCGTACATAGGCAATTGGGAATCATCAATTTAAATATTGGAACACCATTGAAGAATTATGTGGCCATGCTCCATTTTGTTGAACCATTTCTAAATTTGTAATACTTATACTTGTAATTTAAGGGCGCCGTGTTCTTGAAATAGGGTTTTCTACAAATACAAATAATTTTAGACATTTAACAACTGAATAATATAAAGTTTGGCAAAACGGATGTTATCTCATACCACCTACAACACAACTATTCAAAGATATCGAAGTAAAACGATTATACGAGTACATACATATAACGAAAGAATCCGATGTAACCAACACATTTTTAGGTACAAGTCTTTCAAAATACGTATTGTTTTCAATTTAACTGTGGATGCAAGTGTTATAACATAAACTTGCATAGTTCTGCATATAAGATTATTCACTTTTGTTTATATGTATGTAAAAATAATTGTTAAAATGTGGGGTTAAAATAGCAAAATAATATCATTTTATTTGAGGAGAATTTAAATAGCAAAAGCAGCTAAAGAAAACATCAAGAATTCTAATTTTGTTGTTTTTTGTTTATTTTTGTTGTTCTACGTGTTTTATTTTTCGAAATTTCTGTACCTAAAAACACCACAAATTTGATTATTTTACGGCGTGAAATATGGCGACCTTAATGGTTGATTAGTGCATTCTCCATTTCCATCCTTAAAATATTTAAATACCTCTGAAAAGAGCTTTCAAAAATTAAAACAGTTAGCAAATGTCTAATCTGTCAGAATGTCTGTTAATTTTTACTTTACGCCAAGAACAATTAGATTTTTTTAATTAAATGATTGCATTTTTTTTATTTTACGGGTTTTTCTTCAAATACAATAGTACTGTTACATATTGACACTCCCATAAAAACAATTGAATGTGATGACTAGCGGTCGTAAATATTTTCTTTCGGCGAAAATCTTATCCTGTACCAAATTTCAACTTTTTCTGTTGAGAAATAACGACACTATATGGCATTTTCTAAAATCACTATTTACAGTTTTTTTATAATATTTCAACAATAGCAGCAGATATCTTGAATTCGTTTGGTTTATCTTAATGTCAATCAAACGGCGCAACTTTTTCATAATTTGAGCTACCCTGTACATTTTCCAGTTTCCGAGATGCCAATGGTGAACCATGAAAAATGAATTACCCTGTATATTCCGTATTTTTCGTTTTAATTTGCAGTTATTCAAAATAGTAAGATAGGAAAAGTAACCTTATCTAACTACTTAACAAACTTACTTTACCGAATTGAGATACAAAATTTCCATTTGGTTCAAACGTACAGTGTTGTCTGTGGGTCATAAATTCTGATATACTCAGGAGAGACGGCAGTTTCGACGGTGCCGGCTGTGGGGAAGTGATCGTCTTGTTATCAAAGAGGTTGCGGAGTCTGAGGATGAGGACGGCAAACAGCGGTACGCTCTACTCCGTCACTATACTCGACGTGATTTGCATCTCAACTAGGGGCCAATAGCAATGAAACTGCGTTTACGTTGAGCCCTCTACATAGTCAATTAGAGTCAATTATGTTCAACAGATTATCATATTTATTGAAGATACTGTTGCTGTTCCGTTAATTGAATTAGTTTCTGTTTCAGCTCACATGTAGCGCTATTTGCAGTCTTATATAGAACTAAAGTTGCACTAAAAACAAAAGGAAATATAGAATAAGTGAGTCTGAATGAAGACAAGTGGAGTTTGTTACGGTTTTTTCTCTAACCAACGGTAAATGATTATGACAGCAAACAGGTGTTGCACTATCTTAGGATTATGTATTTATACATAATAATTACAAACAGATACACCTAAACATAGGTATTTACGACAATTATTTAGATATTATCTTCACAATATTTATGATTGCATTTTTAGTCAAAGGAGTGGATTAAAGGAATATTTGTCATTTACATATTATGTAAATGGTTGCCACTTGGTGGTTATTGTTTTTTCACTGTTTTTGTGTTGTTTGTGGTTTTGTGACACGAACATTAATGAATATTTTAGATGTATTTCTTTTTTTGTGGTAATTGAATCGAGATTTTATTTTAGCATTTTTAAGAAATTATATGAAACATTTTTGTATGTATTGTAGAGCCCTGATACTGGTGTTAAATTACACTGAAACGTTGGCAAGAATTAAATGTAGTGTTTGCTTTATTTTTTGGTCTTTGTCCCACTAACAAAAAAAACACTTAAATATGTACTTACTGTGAATGGTTTTCTTAGGCTCTTTTCACAACAAAATAATAATAATAATATAATAATAATATCTCTACCCCTCATTCTAATCACAGGGATTAGCCCAGAAGTCAGAGACTTGTGCGGGAGAGGGGGCGGCATATTATTATTAAGCAGGCCGCATTTGCGCCCAGGAACAACTTACGTTGGTAGGCCCTAACCACTATTCAGTGCAGGAATGAGGAAAATCTGGAAAACCTCATTAATTAGGGGGGTAGTCAAATATCAACCGGTATCAATCTCTCACATTGACCCAAGCTAACATTATTCCACCCTACCATACCCACAGAGAGGGTGCCAATCCTCTCCATGAATATAGCTTATATACGGTCTACCGGCAGCTGGGCTCGAACCAACTCCGTCTAGTCACCTCGATTCAAGTACTAACGCCTTAAACCGCGCGACCACTGACCGATCCGATTAATAGTTACAAAAGTTTGAAAATGACTTTCTTGCAAGAAGTGTTTACCGTATAAACGTCTCGTATCCATAGAGTTTTGCCTTAAATTAACATTCCATGCAGCTGGTTATGGTTACTATAAATTGATCCATTTTTGTTTATGTACATTCACAAACATCAAAGACAAACTAGACCAAGAAGGTAGGTCACCCTGTATGTTAAATTATTATTTTAAAAAACAGTAAACCAAAAATCTATCTGTTTCGGGAATTTAAATATAATAATTTAGCTAATAATGAAAGTATGCTCTACTTTATGGACCCACTGTATAGTATTTATGTTTATAACAAAATAAAATTTTTTATATTATTTTATAATTCTTTTATGGTATGATATTAACATTACTTTTTGTTTTACAGATTACTTTACCGCACTCCTGAAAAAAAAATACAAATCTAGTAGGTATTACAAACCTTCATGTACCTATTTCGAGCAGTTCGATACGTATCTAACGCAATCTTCATTCTTCTTTGTGTTCTTTCACTCCTCTCCACATTTAACACTTGTTTCAATTTCGTCAAATATTTAGTGATGGTTGTGAAATCATATCTAATGATATTTAAAGGGAAGAAGAGAGTCCTGTCAATTCACAATACTTTATTTATTAATGAAAATCGGTTTTGAGGTCAAAATATGCACCCCATCTTGAGGTAAATGTAAATTAAATAAGTTTTTTTTAATTCGTTCTTTTTTTTAAAAATTTTTCCTATTGTTGAATTTAATTTTAATTCTATTATAAAGAAAACTATTAATATTTATCTAATAAATTTCTATCTAATAAAATGAAAATTAAGTTCAACAATAGGAAAATTTTCTAAAAAAATATGTTTTTAAATTCAAAAACTTATTCAATTTACATTATACTGTAAGTAGTCTCTAGTATGACTTGAAAATCAGATGCAAAATTTGACCTCAAAAATGGTTCTCCCAAATAATAAAATTGATAGAATTTTTCGCCTTCCCTTTAAATTTTGTGTCAATTTTGAATTTATTTATGTAATGAGTTTTTTCTGCATTATAGTGTTGTCTGTAAAAAGCATACCTGTTATTTAAAATGTCTACAACCTTCTACAGTTTTATCAGTCCTTTATGGAACAATGATCGTCAGCAAACATAGTGATAAATATATTAGGTGTCAAAGTATCCGGTTCATTTGTATACAACAGAAAGAGTATGGGACCCAACGTAGTACCTTGGGGAATACCCATTTCAAGGTTTTTACTCACCAAGTTAAACATTTTTTTTAAACCACCATAGCCATCACTATAATGAGTTAAACTAGCTTATTGCTACCTATCTTTTAAAAATGAGGAAATCCAGTCTAGTCCAACCACCGGTTTTATTTCCTAATCTGTCTCAATTTCAACCAAATATTGTGTAGATTCAACCTTGAATCTACTTCAGTTAATATACTGATAAATGGTTGTTCCAATATAAAAATATATTATACATACCATGTATATGTGTGAAAAACTACCCAAATGGTGAATGAAAATGTCATTACGCTGGCTCAAAGATTATTTTCGACAAAAAATTTCTATTCGGAGCGCATCAAGGCAATACAATATAAAAAGAGATATCCTAATGGAAAAGAGCAAGGGATTATCAGTATTATCGGTCAGTGGTCGCGCGGTTTAAGGCGTCAGTGAGGTGACTAGATCGCTGTGTGGTTCGACCCCCGCAGTCGGTAGACCGTATATATATGCTATATTCGTGGAGAGATCGGCACCCTCTCTGCGGTTATGGTAGGGTGGAAGAATGCTGGCTTGGGTCAATGTGAGAGATTGATACCGGTTGACATTTGACTACCCCCATAATTAATGAGGTTTTCCAGGTTTCCCTCATTCCTGCACTGAATGGTGGTTAGGGCCAACGTAAGTCGTTCCTGGGCGCAAATGCGGCCTGCTTAATAATAATATGCCACCCCCTCTTCCGCACAAGTCTTCGACTTCTGGGCTAATCCTCGTGATTAGAATGAGGGGTAGAGATATTATTATTATTATTATGTATTCTAATTATCAAACTTGAGAATGTTCACCGGGGATGACGAGCAATAGACAAAATTCCAAAATAAGTATTTAATGATCTAAGTATTTTCAATTATTGCAGAGGAAAATTTAGTCAAATACATAGAAAGATCATCCAAATCGCACAAATTTAATTTTAAGGGCTGGATTGGGCACTATTCCTCACACCCCTTCCTTTATAAGTACAAGTTGGTTTTATATTTTGTGCTTTAAAATTTATTGTTTTTTAAATATTATACTGATGTATTTTGAACGTTGCAAATAAATACTACACTTTTCCAAATTATTTCTTCTGTAGTTGAATCATTCCCATAAAGGGGTAGATACAACCAACAACTTAATATAACCAGTTGGAAGTATTTTTTAAATCATGCTAAGCAATAATATTTGTTTGCTTAACTTAATTAATGAAACTAAAACTTATATTTTGAAAAACGGTTGAATCATCTCAAATCTCCCATACGCATATAATTCTGCTAATAATTTATCATGTGTAATCGCAAATAGGTCATAAATAATGATTTAAATATGACTTGATAATTTGAATATCAGCATTATTTAAACTAAATGGTCGTGGTGTTGACGATATTATTATACTTACCATTTACGGTTAGACTCTATTGTTATCTCGTCTTCCTTTTCAGTGCAATATAAATGGCATACAATTATACCCAAGCCATAAACTAGCGTAAGCAACATAAATGTCATTAATTTCCATTTAATTACAAGTTGTTACCTTCACGCTAGTAATTACTGTGTCAATAAAATTTCTGTAAAGGTAAATAATAGTCTGCCTGTTTCAATAGTAGGGTCCTATATCGTGATGTTAAATTATAATGAATTGGAAATAGAAATGATAATTGTATATTGTCACTAACGAAAAAATATAGATAATAGGATAGCGATCAAATTGACTTGAAAATTTTTCCGTCATTATCAAATGCTCTTTAACTACATGAATAAAAAAATAATATACTTGAAATAAAAGAGATAAAGGACACGAATATCCATACACTAAGAGAATGTTGTACAATGAAATTTGTAGTTTTTTAAAATAAATGTAGTTGGAATGAGGCCATAACATTTCGACTTATATGATGTCATCATCGGGATGGTACAAGATTACAAACAAATTAAAAAATTCAATAATACCCCATAGATTATCAAAGAAGGCAGTACTTACAGAAAAACTTTGTCTTTTATTAGTTTAAATAAACATATGTCAACAATTAAATTTAGGGAGACAGAGATTTAGAGGAGTACATAATAGAATTACCTTTTTGGATTTCAAAGTATAACGGGAGAAAGACAGTTTACAAATAAATTATCAGCGAGAATAATTTGATTTGTGTTAGGACAAAGAAATCTGTTAATAAAAACGGCAAAAAATGTGTATAAAAATTCATCAGAAAACGAATATTTTATTTAAAATAATATCTATTAAAAGAATATAGTGGGTCGCAATTATTACTTTTAAATTTTTATTAAATTAAAATACGTATGGTTTAAAAATTGATGTCTTATTGTTTGTTAGTTGCGAAGTCTTGATTTCGTTTTATTTTTATCATCTCATTGAACAGTCTTTTTTTCAGTATTAGTTGCTTTCCAATGACGGTTGTTTCCTCAAAACTAAAAGTATGTTGAAAATTATAACAATGTTCTAATAAACCCGTTTTATTGCAATTAAATTTTATACAATTTGGTCTAATACTTCTTTTGTGTTCCGATAACCTGGCTTTCAAATATCTACTATATCCCCTATATAAATTTTATCACAATCCCCACCAGAATTCTATAGATTATATTACATTCCAGTAAATAAAAAACGCCTAAGGAACTGTGTCTGTTTATTGTATTCACATATTCAGCACATTATTTATGTTTCTGATGAATAAAGTATGTTTAAGAAAGAATCTACATCTATAAAATAGTTAACAATGTACTACAATTTCTGTATTTTATATGATACAGAACTAAAATAAAGCAACTGGTTTTTTTCTAGGAAGGATCACCTGCATATTTACTAGACCGAGAAGGTACCTATCACATAGTCATTTAAAGTTAGATAGTAATTTGTAATTGTTTTTATCTTCCAGGTATGTGTGTGTGGTATTACAAATTACATTGAAACAATTGATAACATCGAACACCAAAATGAATAAACGAAAAATATCACACATACATTTTCTTATAATTAATTATAAACATGGTTATAAAGAAACCCCTAACTCACTTTGAAGATGATTCTATAAGACATTAAAGTAAAATAGTTAACAATGTACTACAATTTCTGTATTTTATATGATACAGAACTAAAATGAAGCAAGTGGTTTTTTTTTTAGGAAAGATCACCTGCATATTTACTAGACCGAGAAGGTATCTATCAGATAGTCATTTAAAGTTAGTAATTTGTAATTATTGTTTTTATCTTCCAGGTATGTGTGTGTGGTATCGCAAATTATATTGAAACAATTCATAACATCGAACACCAAAAAGAATAAACGAAAAATATTACATATACATTTTCTTATAATTAATTATAAACATGGTTATAAAGAAACCCCTAACTCACTTTGAAGATGATTCTATAAGACATTAAATTCAGCTGTTGTCTGTAGTGGGATTTAAAATGTCTAAACAAATAAAATTAAGAAAAACTAATTTCATAATTCTATTTACACTACGGAAACATCTTGTTAGAATATCTTAAAAATGATTAAAGCTGACTATACACAACGTAACGTAATAAGGTATAGAACCATGGCAAGATTAATTTCTAATCGTACATGCATGACCATCTCTTACATTGAACGGTAAATTAGAATACAGAACTGTTTAACATAATATCGATTAAATGTATGTAAGTACTTAGATACTTTTAATTTATTGTAATTTTGTTTTATTGTTAATAAATTAAAATTCGTATTTGTCTTTTTTTATTCTACTTGAATTATTAAACAAAAATGCTTAAGAAATAATGAATACTTAAAGATGAAGGGTCAAGTTAATCAATTTTGGCACTAATAAAAAAAAACCACTGTAGTTACGTATTGTTTTTTAATTGAAATTGTGCTGATTACAACTGAATAATACTAACTAAAATGAAATACAAAAAATTATTAATTTAGTCTTGTGTAACCTTTTTCGAGTTTTTTATATTTTCTATCATTCCATGCATAAAATTGTACATACCTTATTTAAGAACTGATTAACAGTTCTCACTGATATTTATGTTTTAGACATGTTAATTTTGTTATAGAATTATTAAGCACAAGGAATATTTGCTATAGTGTATAATAATACAAAACAATTTAATAAACTTTAATTTCCGTCACACTTGCATTATTTACATTTTTTATTTAATTCACTCGGTAACTTACACATTCCATGAACTTTAATTTTATTAAATAATTAAACCAAGTACAGAAAGTTGTATGTCCTTATTTATGGCAAAACGTAAAGTCTATTGTTTTCTAGCAAAGTTTTCCTCGTCTCTCATCTATCAACCGCACAAATATAAACTAATCTTGACATCTGGCTTCTTCAGTATCTTATATAATATTTTCACTTGGTTTTCTAGGTTTCTACCTACAGGTGATAAGATAATTCTAGTATTTGCGTAACTTGGTTATTTCTTATAAATTTAACCACATAGTTCTTTGAAATGAAGTGGATAATATGAAACATAAGTACAAGAAAATACAATTCATAATAATTAATGTAAAAAGACGAAAAATATGCAAGTTATAATTACTTACTACACTGATATTTTCCTTCGGCTCTCCTGTCAGATGAAATTAATCGTTGTACTTACAGATCTTGTAATTTGTAGAGGGAACACCCGGTGCTTATGTCGTTCTGTCAGTTATGATAGAGAGCGAATAGCCGGAGTTATTCATCAGCAGCCTCACCTATGGTATATCGGTGAGAGCTAATAAACTCGAAATGGGTATATGTCTGATGCAGGTTTCACAGTATAGAGGGTCGCTGTCTGCTTATGGCTGTATCTAGGCCCAGAATTGAATAACCAGTGACCACCAAAGGTATATATTACATCTTGCATAACTTCTAGCGTCTCTGGTATCAAAATCATGTAATTTCATAAGATTATACTAATATACAAAGTGTTCTATAAGCTCTATAACAAATTTTGACAGATGATAGCTGAGTTAGTGTCAAACATTTTTTCTTATATAACCATCACCAAATTCTAATCGCTGAGGCGCATCTCTAGCGTGTAACCCTCGTACATTTTGGCGGTGAAACGAATTAACAGACAAAATTTAGTGATAAATGATTTTAATGAAGATTACTTGCTACACGCCGAACACTAATTGTAGAGTTGTCAATGACATCATCTATTACATATTCTTCTTTTTGTACATTCAGTTCAGTAGAAAACCTTAACTTCTTCTCGAAGTCTACCAAATGGGCAGGTTGATGTTTATTATTTGGGTGTCTTCGTCGGTATTCTCGGGCTGCTTGTCTGGCGTTCTCATTGGATACCCAAGACAATATATGGACTCTTCAGTTGTAAATAAATTAATTTTTTTAGCACTTTAACGTTAAGTGTTAAAATACCATAAATAATAATTATTATTATTATAGCAACAATGATTTTTATTTTTCAGTCTACTTTGACTGAAATATGAAATTAAATATATTTTAAAATGCTTGTAACTCCTACAAACACGAATGGGACCTATATTCATGTAAGAATTTGTTTTTTTGACAATAACCCAGCTACTATGTATCAAAGTTTACCATAAACTTGGAGAACGCCTTATATTATTAAGTTAATAACAAAATATATAAAACTGTCGTTTTGTATCTCAAGGACTTATGTTCATGTTTAACTTCTTTGATATTTTTGGTCAGAGGTTTTGTCGGTACAATAGTGAAACACTCTGTATAGTTGAATTTAATGAATTTTTAATAGTTGACGCCGACTTTACGGTCATGCACGCTACAACTGACTGATTTATTTTCTCTGGAGTTGTTTTAATCGCGACCAACAATGTAACTTTTTCGTGCTGTTAATAGATTTTTACTTGACCCAATTCTAAAACATATTCTTTTATTTTACTGGTGTTTATTGTTTATATCTAGGAATTAATGAGAACAAGGTCCTATGAGAAACCATATTAACAACAGTAATTAATATTCTATAATGTTAATTTTGGAAAAGATTTTGTAAGATCATCAGAATTACCGTAAGACTACTTCTAGTATCTTGAATGCTTTTACTGTAAGTTGAAGTAAATTAATACTATTCCTCCATTTACTTCCATTGACACTAAGAAATAGGTTAGAATATAATCAAACAGCATTCTGTTTAATATTTGTTTAGCGTCCAATAACAGACAATAATCTTCATATAGTAAATCCTCTCCAGTGCATGAACTTCTGTTAGTGAGCTAGATAGCACCAAATTATTTCAAAAAATTTGAGAACGAAATGAAAAAGATTGAGTATCCAATAACTTATATTGCATTACTACGTTACAGATGATTACACCAACTCTAGTTGACAAAACAGGTAGCTGTGATGAGCATAATAAGAAATGTTATAAAGAGTAAACTCACACTAGCGTTGTAGTTATTTATGTGCTAAACATAACATAACATAACAGTAACAAATAGAGCAACGACGTTTCCTGTCTTTATTGATACATCTTCAGGATTCTATAAAATACGATTTGCTTCATCGATCGTAAACAATAATTACTTGAGATATAATATTAAACAGTAAACAGGAAACAATTATCCTTTTTAATAGTTGCATTTGAAAACGGATGCCCGATGGGCTTGGGCTCTACTGCGTTTCAAAACGGCAAAGTAGACCATGTCGTGCATTTAAAAAAATATGTGGTGAATAACAGCATGATAAAACTATTTGCATAATCGCACATTTCTAGTCAAATACCACGGTATGTTTTCAATGGCTTATATGCAAATACTCCACGATTCAAATTTGGGACCACTCTTGCTTTGTATTTTATTAATTATTTACCACACTGTCTTCATCACTGTCCGCTGACGACTTTATAGGTAAATTAAAATTGTAAATAACTGTGTTCTGCTCCAGTTGGAAATTGATCCTGTATTGAGTTAGAATAAAGAAAATAAGCTTCATTTCAATATTGAGTAACGCATATAAGATGGATGGCACTCAGTTAGTTAATATTCACAGTGTTAAAGATCTACACGATAGTTCGATGCAATATAAACTTCACTTTGACAAATTTATATTTGATGCTTACAAACTCTTGGTTTTTTTTATGAAGGAATCACGTAAGCTGCATAATATTGGAACACTTATTACTTTGTACACTTGTTAGACCAAATTTAAATATGGCAATATGGCTCATTGTTATGATACGTGCAGCCTAAAAAATATACAGAGGTTGAAAAACTATAAAAAAATTTTTGATTATGTGACCACAAAAATAAATCAACTTCCCCGTGAATTTAATATCAACACACTTCATCTCCATCGTATTATTTCTATCTTGCTGCTTGGTTATACAATTTTAAATTGTTTTATTAATGCACCAAATTTGCTCTCCCGCATACTTATTAATGTTCCTTCCAGAGACACCAGCCAAAACCAATATTCCGATACATAAGACATCATCACGTGTAACGAATTCTCTTGACCGTGTACCATTCAGTTCGAAGTCACTTTGAAGTAAAAATGTACGGTTTGTCCCAAATTGTTATTTACGTATTTCACCCGTCTTAACAAAATTCGCACTGGGAGTTTTTTTTAAAAGGGTTGTTCTAAAAAAATGGCTAATTAATAATTTGTGTTTTTTAAAACATACATCACTTGGAAACTATTTTCGCTATTGATCTTAATTTTTGTGTCAATATACAAAATATTACACCGTTTCCGACAGTGCATACTAGGTACAAAAATAGTTTCCAAGATATAGTGATGTATATCTTAAAAAACACAAGTTATTAGAAGTTAAAAGAAACGCTTCCAGTGAGATTTTTGTACAACCGGTGGAAATTGATACTCGAACAGGTTGTAGCTTTTTACCTTAAAATTATCTCGAAACTGATTTCCAGAGGGTTTTTGGGTTGTTAAGAACTAGTTCTTCTCTTACAGTTATGTTTAAGTTAATTAATCAAGTCTCATCATGCCTCCTTCGATCTATTTTCACTTCTAAGAATATTTTATAACGAAATTAAGCATTATTTTCTATAAGCAGTCCAGTGTAGTTTGTTGCAAAAACTGTTATATGGATGTTGTCATCGTTCTGCTGTTCTGTCAGTGCTGCTATGTGTTTTGATAATTAATTTTTGTTAGCCAATGCTTACTTTAGGTAGTATTGTATAATTTGGTGAAGTAAGTTTTTCCCTGTAATTAGATATTGTTGGGTACAGGCATAAGTAAATAATAAATAAATAATTAAATAATTGAATTTTACTTTAATTCGAATAATTTTTCTTGTGACAGAATTGCACAGTCTAGAAATAAATAAACAATTGAATTTTACTTTAATTCCAATCATTTTTCTTCTGTTAAAATTGCGCAAACTACAAATAATATACACTCGCTTTTACTCCGCAGCAAAAACGAAAACCTGCGGCACAAAAAAGAATGTACAAAATAACTCTATGAGGTACACAAAAGCCATTTTGTTTATCTTTCGTTTTATGGAGGTCCTAAAATTCTCTCTTTTATTCAGTGTGGTTGCTGCACGATAGAAAAATCGCTATACTATCGAAGGCAATGCCAAGAAACACATCGGTTCTGGAATTCACAATGTATGTGGTTAGTTTATCCAGTCTAACACAATTTTGATATTTAGAAGAGAACCAAATGCCTAATAGCATGTACGTTATTTTGATTATTAAACTTTTTAAATTTTGTAATATTTTTATTTTGCTTACAGAATGTCCACATGTTACTTAATTCTTCAAGACTAGTTTCCTTGGATTAAATTAAACCATATTTTTAAAATATAACTGCGCCGCTTAAAATAATTGAATCAAATTTGATAGGTATTTGGAATACTGTTATTTTTTAGTTAAAACATCAAAAATATTTGATTATTTTGTCATTTCTTTGTTGGTTACATTACCATAAGAGTAACGTTTCCTCTAAAACGATTCCTAAGGATTCTAGGATCGAAAATTAAAAGTAGTAAACTTACATTCGGTTACTGAAGAATCCTTGAAAATTAGACTTTAAATTTAATACAATTGTTTTATTTTCAAATGGCTCATTCAATTCTGTGAAAGCAGATACTGTATAACGATATGAAATGATACCTCAAAACCTTTATTTTGTGACTACCAGTTTTGTTGTTATATTACATCTTCATTCCAAAATATGTAGAATATTGAAGAACAACTTATATAATATAAGGAGTTATTATTTTAAGTGTCTTTATTTTTAATTTGAATTTGTCATATTATGTGAGATCTTCGAAATGTTATAGAGATCACATAATTGTGCCAATATCGGGAAAATAATCTTACTAACGGAATCTATGAATTTAATTTTAGTGTTGAACAAGTACCGAACCGTCTAGACCTCAAAGAGAAACAGATCTGAGTTTTCAGGTTTCCTTCGAGCAAAAAGGTTCTTGTTGGCTATTTATCCATTATCCAAACTACTGTAATGCTGACTGTTCAATATAAATTCATCGTTTGAATGGCTATTGACGGCAATGTGCCACTTATTTGGATAATGTTAACTTAAATCTTCTTTTGATTTAATATTTATTTATTTATTGCCGATAATGTATTGACCCAAACAGACAACGCATTTGATAACATAACAATATAAAAGAGTAATAGTAATTTTTAAATATAAATTCGTATTAACAAAATTAATTTATTTTTAAACATTCAACCAACAACTCAAATTGTCTTATGTTTTTTAAGGTCAAATATCGTTTTTTTATGTTTTAGCGTCCTCAGATTCGTCTTAATACCCGTGCCAGTTTAGACTCCGTTCAAATTGCATAAACATAACTACAAAATGGGACTTGGCTATACCAAATTTGTCTATATCATTATTTTGGGTAATTGATGTAACTGATATCTTCATGTGTTTCAATTTCAATATTTGAAGGCAATACAAATCCTCTCAAACTGCTTTATGAAAAAATAATATTTTAGTTTTATTTGTTTTCACAAGAAAACTAAGTTATCAACGTTGCTGTTTGAAATTCTCTCTGTGGATATGGTAGGATGGACGAATGTTGACTTGGGTCAATGTGAGAGACTGATACCTGGTCGACATTTGACCATCCCCCTAATTACTGAGGTGTTCCAGGTTTTCCTCAGTCCTGCACTGAATGGTGGTTAGAGTCTACCAACGTAAGTCGTTCCTGGGCACAAATGCGGCCTGCATAGTAATAATATGCCGCCCCATCTGCCGCACAAATCTCCGACTTGAAATTTAAATTTCTTATACGATGTTGGGTATGTTCAAACTAAATGTCTTTATGTTGTTTGGTTGTTACAAAACAGTCATTTACATCTTATTGTTTACTCTTTTAGCATAAGAACATATATATATATATTCTGAAGATGGTTATTATGAAATAAACCCGAAACGTACGTAAAATTAAAGTTTTCGTTGTGTTTTTTTTCTCAAATGACCTACTATCCCAGGATGTTGAATCTGTAATATATAGTGTCAATTAAATTAATAAGAAATTTTGTTTAACTACTTCCTAAACTAGTCCAGATCCTGAAAAAGATCTTCGTTTTATATTCATATTTCGATTTAACATATTATGGCTTTTAATTTTGTCGGTTCTGTTACCAAATACCCTGTATCTCCCTGATGTTGCTCCTTTGGGCTTTCCCTTAGGATTAGTCTGAATTAAAATTACTAAAGGTGTTTCTTATTAAAGCTATGTCATTTTATTCATGCATCCTTTGAACCTTCGTCATTTTGAGCGTTCAAGCATTTCCTCAATTTAAATGTAATTTTCCTTGAAACTTATCAGCGTGGATGGGCAGGTAAGTAAAGAGTAGGGTTCGTGATAAATAAAATGTTCTCTTCTCATGTCGAGACCTCTTGTTAGGTTCCACAACTCCATCAGGCATCAACCATTGCGTGTAAGGTAGTGGAAGAGCTTTCCACAGTATGCTTGACGTAATTCCAATTAATACCTGACTGTTTAATTTTAGTATTAGTCGAGCGTTTTTCTAAAAATACGCGAAGGAATTAAGCCATTTTATGGATTGAGACGGGCACTATAACTGGCACTTTGAAATAAATCTTGGACATATCTTTTATTTAGTACTAGTAGTAGTTAACATTAAAATTAGAACAATTGGAAGATGCTACCTATAATTTACTGGTTAGTAATGGTTATAAAAAATTCTGTATTCTTTCTTTTTAATTACCTTTAGGAATTTGTTTCAATGAATGCATTAAAATAAAACGAAATTAAATACTTCACCAACATATTTATGTTTTCAGTTAAGTTAGATAAGTTTCAAACACTTATGGTATTGTAAGTATTTATTTTTTGTGAATATATCAATCATAATATAAAGTAATTCAGAATAGACGAATTCTATAAATATTTAGAATAATGAACAACACTGCGCCATGTCAGTCTATTTTATTATGAACATATGGACATACCTACAAAGTGTTCCACTTAAGTTTAAAAAGCTCACATTATACTTGCACGCACCAGTACAGCACGGACCAGCAAAGCCTGCTTATGAAGGTATTCATGTTATTTAATGGAACAGCGCATACTAGACCAGCACCAGCACGTACGTCAGCTGCAATGACCATCACAGCAGGTCGTGTCGATGACCTGCAATTTCTATGCCAGACCTCGCTACTTCGACGTAAGATTTGCTGTCTACTAGTCAAGAATTGGTTATAAACTGTTAGAAATATTCGCCCAGTTAAGTTGCGGACGTGTCGCTGAACTGCTGGATACGCTAGCTTATCAACAACTTCTACTTACTTACATTAACCAAACTCTTGCGTCAAATGGCACTGGTCTGCAGTATCTTGTGTTTTGGTGATGTAGGCGAAAATTATCCAAGAGCATGAAGAAACTTTTTTGTGACATTAGAAAATACTGAGAAATATTTCATTGATATCTCTCTCCAGTTCAGGATATAAATTATGAAATTCACCTTACATCTTTCTCTATTTATTGATAGGGTGAATCCAAAACTTTCTTATTTCCCTGGCGTTTTTTGGAAGGCCGAGAGTTCAGACTAAAACAACCACTAACGTTACGGTTTGCCGGCCGGTTTGATAACCGGAAGGCAAATTTAAAATAAGGAACAAATTTGTTTTTATGCTCATTCATAAAACGAAACCTACTTAGGTAAGGGCAGAATATGTAGCAGTACCTTATCAGAATGCACATGCAAGTATCAAATGATTAAATTGAGAAAATTTTGAAACCAAAGCAGTTTATCAATATCATATTGTACCTTAAAAATAATTGATATATCAATTTATTTATTCAAAATTGAGATATTGCATAAAAATATTACGAGGAAAGATAACTATTCTCTACAGTCCGTTGTCCCTTTGTCAAATATCTAAAAATTAAATTTATATTGGGATTTCTCTCATCAAGACTGCTGGTAGCAATTTCTACGCCATTCTCACTAAAGGTGTGTAAATTATGAAACAAATTTGAAATTAAAAATCAAACTTTAACTTCTTGTACATTGCAAACCAGAAAGATTTTACTAAAACTTGTTTGGCTAAATCCGATTATTTGGACATCAATTGATAGCTATTCTATGACCCACTGTGTGTGTTTTATGTCTGATAACAGTTTTTTTCAATATCCACAGCATAATTAGACAAATTGAATAAAATACTACATGGCATAGTTAGTGCGTCTAAAGGCGTTTCTTGAGAAATACTTTACATTATGTTTTTTTTAACATACATTGTTTAGGCAAATATGTCAAAATTTAGCAACGCTGAAATAACTTAGCATGTATAGTTTAGCTTTCAGGCTGGTTGTCAAGTCGTCGATTTAGGTTTTCACGTTTTGAGAAACATATGACTTTTTCATTCAGAAGTGTGTCTAAAAATGTGCAGTGTAATCTATACTGTTATTTGATGTGCGCACTAGTCGCGTTTTTGTTCATGATTTGAAATCACTGACCTATGATGTTTGGGTACTTAAATTTTACGTATGAATTGTTTCTAAATTTCCAAGTAATTTCTTCTCTTGGTCGAAATAAATTAGCAATCGAATCATGAAAGAGATGGAGGTCCATGGCGTCTACCGCGTATTGCAGCAGCTGGGTAACACATTTTAGAAATTGTTGAAAGGAATAAGTACCAGGCAAATTACTCAACGAATACAAACGATGTCTCAGTTGATAGTGTGGCAAATCATACACGAGACTCAATTAAATCGGTACCATGTATAGTGTGTTCAAGCATTAATACCAAGGGATTATCTCTTGCGAATTAGATTTTGTGAATAGTTGCTGCAGCAAAATGCTCAAATACCCATATTTACAGCTGATGTGTTACAGATGAAGCTATTTTTACAAGGAATAAGATGTTTAACATTAACAATATTCACGTCTGTGATTTTGAAAATCCCCATGCGATTCAACGAGATCATTTCCAAAAATGCTTTTCCTTAAATGGACGATGGGTTGAACATATAGGACCGGTACCATGGCTGCCACGATCTCATAACTTAAATCCTTTGGACTTCTTTCTGTGTGGATATTTAAAAGTAAAGTGTATCACACCGAAGCTGCTGCCAATAACTTACGAGTTCAGAATGGACAAGAACCACAAACGTTTATGTTAGTTCATAGAAACTGGGAAAGATGGACTCAAATGTGTTTACACGTCAATGGACAACATTTTGAATAGTTGTTGTAAAGCCCTACTTGACAAAATTTATCAATATTGGTATATTTGCCAAGTGAACCAGCTCATAGAGGCCATTAACTAGTAAAGGTATTCACACGACGTGTATAGTACTGATTTTAATACACCAGCAAATTGATACAATGTTGGTGAAGATGAATAGGTACACGAGTGCCGACTATCATGGCTAACGGTCCATTTCGATGTTTAATTAGGTATAAACGATATAAGGAGACAAATATTTTCAGAAAACAGAATCACTTCCATCTGCTTGTTATTACAGACTGAGTACTGAGTAGTAGCGAATCAAGGTGGCACAAGTATGTACAAGTGCTGTGAAGTATGGCTCGTCAAGTATATCAATAACTGTGACACCTTTCACGTCTGCCATTTTCACAGACAGATGATGGGAAACAGACCGTACACACAAGTAACCAATAATTGTACAAGTTAACCGCTCACACGGCTTGGCAAGTATACACCAATACCAAATATTGGCCAAGTACGCCAGTCCGTCTTAACATCACGTATGTCAAATAATTTTATTAAGTAAACAGAACAATTATTGTTGGTTAGTTGGGTACATCAGTCAAAATTATATCAACTCAGCAAATATCCCATTCGAGTAGTTTCACTGTTGTTGTCATACTAACACCGAATGTATCAGGCCTTTTCACATTAAATTCATTTAATCCTTGACCACTAGGCAATACGAAGCTACCAAAACTAGAATTAAATAATGTTATAAAGTATTAAATATATGTATAAATAAGAAATTATCACATATTTATTGCAAGTTGCAATAAATCAGTGACAGGTAAACTAATTGTTTATAACTTTTTATTATTTTGTTTTTTACCATGGATGTTATATTTTATAGACCTGAAGATGATTTTATAAAAAAACGAAACGTCCAATGCGATAATTGTCGAGTTATTTTATTTTATGATTTTGACAGATGTTCCCAACTAACCAACAATAATTGTTCTATTTCAATTAACAATCAACAAAGAAGAAACTTTATAAAATCACAAATTAATTTTAATAACTAGTAACAATAGAGGCAAGAACAGTGTTGAATTTACTGATATAACATTTTATATTTATTTCTTTCCTTGGGAAATTTTTATTACACTTTGCCACAGCGCCGGTCACCAGTATGCTTTGCCTTGCGCAGTTAGGTTTTACATTGGGCCATTTTCTAGTGCCGTGTCAACTGCCCTTTTTGATTCTTTTTATAAAATTCTATGTGTAAGACTTCTCTGTATGTACATTCAAACAAATTTTGTTGAATAAGTTCTGAATCACCCTGTATAGTTGTCTAGAGAAAGGCTTCCGTATTAATATCATAGGAGAGTGACTGTTCTTTTGAAAATAGTATATACTGCTTTTGTAAAACACTCTGTATACTTTTTATATGCTTCTATAAGTAAATATAGTACATTTTTGATAAATAATATTATTCAGTCTAGAGAAGTAATTTTCGTTTTGTGTACATTTTCTCCTAAACAATTTTACCCATTATTTTGAAGTTATGAATGACAATTTTAATTAATCATCATCTGTTATAA
The DNA here is from genome assembly GCA_025584915.1 of Monochamus saltuarius. Classification (NCBI taxonomy): domain Eukaryota; kingdom Metazoa; phylum Arthropoda; class Insecta; order Coleoptera; family Cerambycidae; genus Monochamus; species Monochamus saltuarius. The sequence continues at coordinate 18,847,140 of CM046726.1, forward strand.
AATAAGTTTGAAATATAAACCCCGTGCTGTTTTTTGCTTTAACTAATTACAAATAATCGTGATTCATAAGGAAGCCAAAGAAACTTTTGCGTTCGTCGTCTTGACTAATTCATGTAAATCTGTTTCCACTTTAAATGAAATATATTTGAATTTATCTTTTCCACGCAATTAATAAAATACTTTATTAAGTACTTGAAAACTCGTGCCAACTCAAATAACTGTGATTAATTATTGAATTTCTGCCTTTTGTTTTGACGGGCGGTGTTTTAATTCTAAACTGTTTTGTCGGAGAACTTCTGAATTTACTTTGACTTAACTGGTTTAATTACTTTTTTATATTTAAACAGGTATTTTCTCACATAAAAGGACAACGACTGGTCGTCTTGGGAATTTAATTTGTAGTGTCTTCCAAAGAAAATTTCTGCAAAATACAAATACTCTTCCAAAAATTTTTAACTTCAATTACAGAGTCAACTTGAAGAAAGTTTTGTAGAAATTAACCTTTTTTGATGATTGGTTAGTCTTTTCCAATAATAATATTAATAAATCAATACACAAGATGCGGCGTGTATAATGAATAAAAATTAAACCTACGAAAAAGTTACATCTTTACGTTGTTTTTATAAATTAAAGATCCGTACATGTTTTTTGCAAATAGTATGGATAAACAGCTGTTTTTGAAGAACTTCATGTTGGTATAATTTTTTTTTCAATTTTGTATTTTTTGCATTAATCATTTTTTCTGTTGTTTGATTGACTTTTGAAAAGCACTTTGTTAACGCCAAAAAAAATAGATTAAAAATAAAACGTAAATTCGTTTATTATTCTTTTTTCGTATACAGTTCATTTTATCGACAATAAACAAGAGTACCTGTTTTTTATCTAAGGTTGAAGCTACCCATATATATTATTTGAAAGTCTTTATCATACAGGGTGATAAAAATTTAGCAATGAAGTTGTAAAACTTAGCTCGCCCCTGGTAAACCAAAAAGCTAAATATGTTTCAAGAACACTATTTTAAGAGGTTCTTACTAGTGTAGTCACATTGAATTTTTATTAAATTTTATTAAGTATTTTAAAAGTTATTCAAGAAAAACCGTAGGTCCTGCAGGAAAGAAATTATAGAAACTTGTCATCTTATTCTTTCATGTTCTATCTGCGTGTGATAGATTTCCCATATTTTCTCGGTATTTTTTTATGTAGTTCTTAAAAAAACTATACTCTAAATAATAACTGCTTATCAAAAAAGTAATATTGGGTGCACACCTGACAGAGTCCCGAGAACAACAAAGGCAGACCAAAGAATGTCAGCTATGGACCTTCCCTCAATGTCTGAAGAGGGGCAAGGTTACGCCTATTTATAAAAGAGGTGATCCACACAACCGGAAAAATTACCGTCCTGTTACCATGTCATGCGGCATGTAAAAAAATTTTGAATACGCTTTTTTGAGTCGCTTACTGCCATTTTTGCATAAAAATCAAGTTATTTACAGCAAACAGTTCGGTTTTAGACCGGGATTATCAACGGCAAGTGCCATACTTTCTTTTTATAGCGAATCTGTTAGGTATATTGAGGCGCGCGAGTGCCCTGTGGGGATTTTTTTCGACCTAAGTAGGGCCTTCGACTGCGTCAATCACTCTATTTTATTGGACAGATTGCAGGATTGTGGTATTCGTGGCCTACCATTGCAGTGGTTAACAAATTTTCTGATATATCGTCAACAATATATTTGCCTACAAGCGAATTATAACAATTTAATAACTAATATCAATTCTGATATTTTACACTCATATGGATGTTCCGCAGGGATCTGTCTCCGGACCGGTGCTCTTCCTGCTGTATGTTAACTCAATAGATTCCGTTCTGGATAACACTGCGATGTATGGGGACGACAGTGATCGTTTCTGATAAACAGGATTTCAATGTCATCGAAAAGTCTAACAAAACAGTTGAAATTTTAAACAAATGGTTTAGGGCAATTGATTTACACCTTAATATTGATAAAACTCAGCTATTAAGGTTTCACACGGCGCAAAAAATTTGTGACAATTTGAGACCATTTGCGAATAAGCTGAATCTGGATTGCGATAAAAACTCGTTAAATTTTTGGGGGTCTATATGGATTAATGTTTTAATTGTAAAGTCCACTGTGCTAATTTGGCAATGGTTATGTCATCTAATTATTATTTATTTAAAAATATGAGAGACGTACTAATTAAGCAGCAGCTACTTAACCTATATTACGCCTACATTGAGAGTCGATTGCGATATGGGATTTGTCTCTGGGGTTATTCGACGGGTTCTGATTCGGTATTTGTTACGCATAAAAGGATCGTACGTTGCATTGCAGGTATCTCCAAGCTACAGTCATGTAGAAGCGTCTTTTGTAACTATAAAATTTTAACTGTGACGTCGTTATTTATTTTGGAAAGTTGTGTATATGTTTTTAAAAATATGGCTAAGTTTAGTAAGTGTAGTAGTATCCATAAGTTTAATATCCGTCAAAAAAGTGAAATACGTGTGCCTTATACTAGGCTTTGTTTAACTTTGTTTTAAGTAAGGGTCCAGAATATTTGGGACCGAAAATTTATAATAAGTTACCTGACGATGTTAAATTATGTAATAATTTAGATATATGCAAACGTAAATTAAAGACGTATTTGCTTAATAAGTCTTTTTACTCGTTGTCTGAGTATTTTGTTTAGGTTAAGTTTTGTGACTAATCATAATAGCAAGCATAATAAAATTATTCTATTCTTCTATTCTATTCTATCCTTATGTGCCAATTAATTCTGTTAATGGCACCGACCAGTTACTTAGATCACAGCTTAACAAGCCTGAACATCACTATAGGTCAAACACAGCACATGCCACTATTCCAAATGAACTTACCGTGTACGACTTTTTCTTCTTATTTATGTGATAGTTATCGAGATTTAAAGCTGTGCAGTATGAAACGTTTCAATTATATGATTCATGGGTTTTAAATAAAAATCGTTTACTATGTCCTCTTCGACCTATATTTAAAACAAAAAATGTCATATATGAGTTATAACTACTTAATAAACTCACATTAAAGTGATTCTCGCAGCAGAATATTGTGCCTTTATTAGATACAATATCAGATCTCCCCATTGCATGTTGCACTTCTTTGCTTTTGGTCGATTGGGAAACGAATGAATATTATTTCCGAAGCATTTGTACTTATCAGTGCATTCTGAATCTAGTAGTAGGTACCTACTTAAAATTGCTTTTTTTGCACTCATATTGAATCAAACAATACGAGCAGTACTCATAAAATACATGTAATAAGCATCAAGTTGAGCCCAATCGGCCTTAATATTTTGTAGATTTATTATTTTCACTTGTACTTTCGAATTATGATATAATATCTCGTATTAAAATGTCCCAAAATCAATGTTAAATACAATGAGAAAGTATCAGTGCGCCCTAATATGCATGGCAATCTGTTAAACGTCGATGACGGTGAAGTACATAGGCTGAAGCGTCTGCTGCTATCCTATCCTTACTACATGAACCAGATAAGTTTTAATTCAATCCAAATGCGGATACACTCACATAGACAAATAACTAGAGTGATACTCTTTATGAGATTACTTTATCACAAACGCTCATGCATCAGTCTGATTGCATATTTTTAGCTGGGAGTTAAAGGAGACATAAAAAATATCAAAACGTTTCTAAAAATGTACGCTCCACGACTTCAGTAGGAATATTTTTTTCGAAAACTCAAAATTAACAGCTTTTTCATAAAAAAGAAGCACTAATTTGCAGACAAAATGAATAAATATCTAAATTTGAATCACTTTGCCCAATTTTCTCACAACACCACATGGCCAGAGTTAAAAGCTGCTTGCCCTTCTGATATACATACAATGAGAGTTTATGTTGGAACTTAATAAAATGTACAGTAAATTGATATGCTAGAAACAAACATGATGGACATAAATATTTGCCTTAAAATTTATTTATAAAATATCTGAAACCTATAGAATTAAATATAAAAATCAAATAACCTTAGTTAATAACAAAATTACAAATAAAAGATCGCGATCATTATACCTGCATAGATCATTGCAGATCTGCAAACATGCACGACTTCGCACACTTGTCCAGCACGGACCAACAACTTTTTGCGCAGGTTATGTGTGTGGCAGACTTTTTGGAAAATTTGTCAAAAAAAAAATTGTAAGTAATAGTTGATTGTAGCTCGGAAGAAGACATTCTTATTTTAAAGATGTAGTATAAAGGAGAAAAGGGAGAAGAAGCTAGAAAATTGAGAAAGTTTTGAGTTCACTCTATCAATAAAAAGAGAAAACTGTATGGTGAATCATTTATTTTACTGCTCAACGTGCTACGTTATTTCCTTTGCCAAATATTTGAAAAACAGAAAATAATTAATAGTGCAAACTGAATTTCATGAATGGAGCCGCTAGCTTTTACCAGTGAAGATGGCCGTGGGTATAAGAAGTCCTATAAAGGGCGCCACCCATTTTCAACCCCGGAGGGTAAATATGCCCCAATTGATGAAGTTCAGTCTACTAGCCTTAGTTATAACAAAAACGGGAAAAGGCTTAACAAAAAAAGACGTTATTCTCGGAAAACATATTTATATGACAGTGAGCGGGTCAGTAGGCAAACAAATCAACTACACAGATCAGCTAAACGGAATTCACTCTCTGTAGAGAGAAGTGGGGGGGCTACGATTTATATTACCGCCACTGAAAGAGAGTGTTTTGTGGTCACAGACTCATAATAATGATAATAATATCTCTACCCCTTATTCTAATCACGAGGATTAGCCCAGAAGTCGGAGACTTGTGCAGGAGAGGGGGCGGCATATTATTATGAAGCAGGCCGCATTTGGGCCCAGGAACGACTTACGTTAGTAGACCCTAACTACCATTCAGTGCAGAAATGAGGGAAACCTGAAAAACCTCATTAATTATGGGGGTAGTCAAATGTCAACCGGCATCAATCTCTCACATTGATCCAAGCCAACATTCTTCCACTCTACCATACCTCCAGAGAGGGTGCCAATCCTCTCCACGAATATAGCTTATATACGGTCGGCTACGGGGGTCGAACCCACAGCGATCTAGTCACTTCGATTCAAGTACTGACGCCTTAAACCGCGCGACCACTGACCGGTGATAAATGATAAACAAATCAGCTATGGTGATGTTTGCCTACAGTATGAGTATTATGGACATGTTAACGAGGTTTGCTTATAACATTAGCAAGACAAAAATAATACTAATTAGCAGGCAGAGGAAGTGATAATATGAATAACAGGTTTACTAAGTCCTCGCATATAGCACCAAAACACAAGATTTCGCAGAGCAGTGTCATGTAAATAAATAGAGGTTGTTGACAAGTTAGGGTGCATTCACAATTTAACTGATCGAACATTTCTAACAGTTTGAAACCAATCCCTGACTTTTGTGGGAACAGAAAATACGTCGGACTAGCGCAGCTAAGCATAGAAATTGCAGGCCACCGACGTGACCTGCAGTGCCGATGAGCGTACATGCTAGTGCTGGTCTAGTGTGCAATGCTCCATTAAATAAAATGGGAACCATCATGAACTGGCTTTGCAGGTCCGTGCTGTGGAGGTCCGTTCTGGTCCGTTCAGGCATAATGTGCGCCGTGTTTTCCAATGCAAATAAAATTAATGTTATTCAAACTAAATGTGTAAACATGAACGCCAAGGACAAAATTACCTTGCCTCGCTTGGTGTGCTTGAATCTTTAAAATTATCGCGAATATAAGGACATTTGATAAATGGATCAGTTTATAATGTGTGCACTATATGGCTACATAATTAATACAAAAATAATATACTTAAGAATCTGTTTCATAGTAACCAATATGAAAGTTATTATTAATGTTTCTTGCAGCTATATTGATTTTTTCTATTATTTACCCTAATTTAATTTTTAATAATAATATGAATAACTTTTAACAACTGATTCCACGATAGCATACAACCATTATAGATTTTTAATTCTAACTGTATTGCTACCTAAAATACCTTCAAACTGTGTTTACAAAGACTCATATTTACTTAGAATTAATTAAATGCATTTACATAATGTCCACACACCGAAGAACGTAACGCTCACATAAGCTACAATATTAACGGAGTGAGCAGAATTCGTGGACAATACTCTGACATTAACTTGAAATGTAAATATTTAAATTAGTTGCTCCCTGTTGTTCAAAACTCGGCAAATTTTCTTACTAAGATAATTGCTGGAGTTTATTGTGTAAAACAAATGTAATTATGATAAGTGTCTGAGAAGTTTTTTTAATGAAATAAAGTTAATGTTTGTTTTCTTTCTACCTGCTCAAGCTTAGTAGGCAGTTTTTATTTTCTTGTTTACGCTGTCATTTATTTATTTTTTGTCAAGTGTTGTCTGTAGCAGTAAATTTAATTGTGTTCAAGTTATTTTCGATAGATTATCTGTTGATTATCTGATTCAAAATTTGAGACCACCTACCATTTACTTTGTCTCATCAGGTTAAAAAAGCGGTGGCGGTAACATTGTTTACCTCAATTCATGATTGATGAACACACATAAAAAATTTTTCCTTAGAATAGAATCAGTGGGCGTAATGTTGACAAACGTATTAACAGTTTTATTCTCTAAGCGTGACGTTTTTATTACGATTTCAGGTTATTTAACTGAGTATTTATATTATTTTATTAATTTTGATAATTGCTACATTATAGATTATAATTATGAGTTTGAAAGAATAAGAATCTTAAGTTAAAAATTCGTCTCACGTTTGAATTTCATCACTATAAACTAACTTAAATAAGTTATTTTAGGTAATTTATTTAATTATAATTAACTACAAAATTAAAATGAATATATACAACACCTTGTATTTCTTAAATGAATTAGGTACATTTACTGAGACATGTTTGGCTAAATCTTAAAATTTTTCTACAGTTTCTCTATGGATCTGGTTTGTAGGCCTCCGTGACTTCCGTCAATGGTTTGGCTGCTTCCGGGCTGTTGACTACGTCGCCGGGTTAGGATTCTTGACGTTTCGAGAGACATGTCGCTTTCTTCTTCAGAAGATGTGAAACTGGAGAATATGATGTCTAGTCGGTATTTATATAGATTGTGTGCACTGGACCGTTCTGCTGCGGTGGTTTGTTTTCACGGTTGGCTTGTTCGGTGGTCTGGCGTTCCGCTCCCACGATTCGTTTCCATACTCCTGGTAATTTCATCCCCCTGTCTCTGTTGAAATTCCTGGGGTTTTTGTGTACCTCGTTGGCTTCCCTGTAAAGTCTGGGCCAGAATCGCCGTTCCCTCGCCAGAACTTTTGTTTCTCCAAGTGCTAGTGTCCTGTGTCCGCTCTATGTTCCACAACGGCTGACTTCTCCACGTGGTTATTCTTAAGATGGCTCTTGTGCTCCTTCAGTCTCGTGCTGATGTGTCTTCTGGGTTGCCTTATGTACATCTTGCCACATGTACAAGATATACTGTATACACCGGGACCTTGGAGATCTTCACAACTTCCAGGTGTCTTGGGGAAGGCTGACATTATCTTCCTTGTTGTGCTGAAGATAGTGTTGATTTTCCTCTTCTTCAAGAGGCGACCTATCTTGTCGGTGCAACCCTTCACGTAGGGAAGATATGTTGTTGCCAGAAACTCTTTTCTCTCCTTTGGTGTGGGCCTCCTCCTGATCGCGCGTTCGATATTTCTGGATGTATAGCCGTTGCATCTAAGGGCTGTTCTATGATGGTTTAACTCTGCATCCAAGTGTTCCGGTTCACATATGGCTCGGGCTATATGTATTAGAGTGTTGATGACTCCTTGTTTTTGTGCTGGATGGTGGTGTGATTCAGCATGTAGGTATCTATCTGTGTGTCGGCTTCCTGTACACTTGGTGTCCAAGGGTTCCATTTGGTTTTCTCTTCACTAGCACATCTAGGAATGGTAGGGCTTCATCTTTTTCTAACTCCATTGTGAACTGGATATCCGAGTGAATTCCATTAATGTGGTTTAGAAATTCTTTCGCTGCATCGTGTCCGTGTGACCAGATGACAAAAGTATCATCGACATATCGGAACCAGTACTTCGGTTTCAATATTGCAGACTCCAGGGCGTTCTTCTCAAATCCTTCCATGTACATGTTTGCCAGTGCTGGTGAGAAAGGTGATCCCATTGATGCTCCTTCTGCTCCTTCTGTTTGCTCGTAGATCTGTCCTTTAAAAGCGAAGAAAGTTGACTTAATGCAAACTCTTGCCAGGTCTGCTAGGTTCTCGTCTCGATCTTCCATGGCAAGTCTGCGTCGTAGCTCCTCCAAGGCTTCACTGGTTGGTATCTTTGTGAATAACGAAGTTACGTCGAAGCTGATTAATATGTCGTTTGGTTCTAGTCGAATGTTTCTAAGTTTCTCGATGAATTCCTCTGAATTCTTGATTTGATGTTCAGTATTCCCTATTAATCCTTTAATCTCCCGTGCAACATATCGGGCCAAGGGGTGAGTAGCTGATCCTACTGCACTGACTATCGGTCGAAGGGGTATATCCGGTTTGTGAATCTTCGGAAGACAATAAAGTTGAGGTGTCTTGGAATCAGTTTGCTTCAGGCTTCGGTGTAGTTCCTCTGGAATGTTTGATGATTTGATGGTGGCTGCTACTTCTTTGTCCACCTTCTTCACAGGGTTGCTCTTTAGAATTTTGTAAACTGGGTCTTGAAGTAAGTTCTCCACTTTGGTGATGTATTCCGTGGTGTTCATTATAACCGTTGCGTTTCCTTTATCTGCGGGTAATATTTCTTCGTTCTTTTGGAGTTCCTTGATGGCCTGGATTTCTCTTCCAGGCCGTCATATATTAATATAACCCAATTGTTTAAACAACTGTTTATTTTACATACATTTTGATTTAAGTAACTAAAGTAGTTTTAAACCAATTTTGTATAATTATATGAAAATATATGGACTTTGCACCATGTGCAATCAATTTTAGCAATTTAACACTTTTTGACAATTTCTAAAGCAAGTCACTAAGAAGGAATAATTCAATTGAAAGGCTTAAAATATACAGGGTGTTCCATTTAAAAAAATACTTGAAACAGCTGTGTACAAGTTTGCCACAGTTCTAAGCAAAAAACTCTATAAGAAGCAATTTTCACCATTCCGATATCTCAATTATATTCTGAGATATGAAGAATCCATTAAACAGTTTCTTAGACTTCACCCTGCATCTCAAAAACGAAGAGTCTGCGGATTGTTCTAATTACGACATTTTAGGTTTCTCGAAAAGTACACCTGTGTTGCGAAAACTGCATCTTTGTATATCTTATAATTTCCGAGATACCCATCAATTACAACGAAATTGAGACATCCTGTACACTTGCCGCAACATAAAGGCTTCCAGCCCGAATCTGTATTATATTTTGTTTCAATTGATACTTCGCAAGATTTCTATTACTAGTCGACCTCACCTCTATAAAAATTATAAGTAAGTATACGGTATTTTGTAAATATTTATGGTAATATCATCATCATTCATCGGTTACAACTCACAACCCTTTTCCTATCGACTATCTAAAACCATGCTACTCACAACATCGTACGAGTACAATACGTAAAAATAAGAAAATACATATTATGTGATGTAATTGGGATTATTACAAATTCATCCAATTTCTATTTATGCTGTTAAATATCTTCAGAAGCAAATTTGAAATTTGCACATTTTGCCTTAATGGCTTACTCTCTTTAAAAATATATTTTGTATTCGATTTCGTATACAAATTGAATAAGATAAATGCCCAGGGAGTGTAAGCAATTGGAGTACAAATTTACAAAATATCGATTTCGCATTACAACCAATAAGTTTAAACCATGCTAATGTAGGTCCAAAATAACATGTACCAAGTAGGCAATACCTTAATTCTTTTAATATCTCGTTATACAAGGTTTCCGGGAAAATATGGAAAATCTCTCGGCTACAGATAGAACATGAAAAAATAAGACGATATTCTTATAATTTTTTTTTCTACAGGCCCTTCTAATTTAATAAAAATTTAATATGATGGACACTAGTACGGACCTCTTAAAATAATGTCCTTGAAACATATTTAGCTTTTTCAGTTTACCAGGGGTGGGCTAAGCTTTACAATTTAATGCCTAAATTTTTAAAATGAACAGAGGCAAAGTTTATTACCGGTGCCTAATAGGTAAATACAAATATAACTTAATTGCTAATAAAACCGACAAATAAAATAATACACAGAAGTACCTATATACCTACTTGAATAGAGAAAAAATTCATAAATAATTTAAAGATACGTCAAAATGGTTGCAAATACACTGAAAGCTTAAATAATAAAAAAGAAATCGAAACAGGGCATATCCACACACGGATAACATATAACCACACTTACACTGACATGGAGCATGCAGACGATCATAACCATTTTTGAATGAATTGATGGATGATGCAGCAACAATATAGTAAAGAAACACTGAATTACAGGAAACAACTACTCTGTGGACTAATATTCTGACTAGCATTGAATTACACCTGGAAAACCTATAGCAAATACCTAAAGTCACTCGTCTGCAGCCCACCAGACATACATATAAGGGTTTCGAGCTTATTACAGTTAACTGCAAAATAATTGCTAAGTAAAGTAATGACTTACTGGAAGTGGTGAATTTTAATATTCAATAAAATACTTTACTGAACACAAGTGATGCAATCACTTATCAGTGGTATACATAGTGCAGAAATGTTATTTTACTTGTGGGTGGTATTTAAAACACATACATCAGGTAAAAAAATATTTACGGTAATTTTATTTAGCAGCAGCTTACTTGGAGGATTTCTCTCGGTGTACAAGCTGATAAATTTTCCTATAGCCCAATACGTTTTTCTTAACAAAAATGATGCTTTTCAGCGATCCTCACTATAGCTTTTTCTTTGTGTAGAATGATATTTTACATTTGAATGTACAACATACTCTGTAAAGAACCTAACCTCAAAAGAGTTATGTCATAAAATGTCACTAGCATAGACCTCTAGATCTAGAACCTACGTGATCAAATACCAACAGTAACATATTTAGTACCCTAAAAAACTGTCAAATGTGTCAAATTTCAATGGAATACATTGAATTTTGGAAAAGATATGACTAAAATTTGAGTTAGAAAACCTTTTTTGACTGAAGAAGTGACTTTCGCAAGGTGAAACAAATTGAAATGATTTAATCTCTAGATGCATCCTTGAATGCTGCCATTATCTTAATATGTTTATGTTACGATGTATTTTTTTAGTAATTATTAATAACTTTGATAAATTAGTTTACGAAAATAACGAATATAAAGAAGCTGCTGATAAAAACTCATAAAAGAAATAAAATTTCTTTCAATCATCATTTATTGAAGTAAGGCATCAGTAAAATAATATTTTCAACACAATTTTATGATTTTTTGTAGGGAAAATGAAAGAGATTCATCCATGTTGAATAATATACATATTTTTATAAGAGATGAAGCAGTTTTCTCCTGTCTTTTATAGTACTAGAGTTTTATGTATATGCTTTATTACACAGAGTTTTATCGTCAATAAAGTGTAACTGCCTAATACTTGAAGGAAAAATATAATGCAAATATTATTGGTATCAGAGGAAAGCTATAAATGAGTTTATTTTCCCAACTACTAACCATAAATAGATGACTTGATGTAAACAATATAAACACAAAATGTAAAGTATGAACTGTGTGCAATACAAATTTTCTAATTAAGTACTTGTTATTCTCTACCAAAAAACATCAATTGTCCAATACACTAACATAGTTCTCTCCAATTTTTACTTAATTGAGTCCAGGAAATTTACCACAATTTTTGTATTAAATGTGCACTATACTACAATTAATTACTTGATAAATTTGGTTATTCTAATATTGATATAATATGTAAAACAGATGAAGATTATGTAATATATCACCAGTTAACGTTTAAAATTTTTTATGAGGATTTCGAAGATGGAAACTAATTAAGATAAGTAAATAATTTCCATAATGAAGATTATACAATATTCGTTTTATTACTACCTATAGGTACTTCTTTATAGAGGGTGTTCAAATAACAGTAATCAATTTTTTGAAATTATATGTATTCTGTTACCAGTTAATGTTACTCTCCCTTGAAGTTGTCCCGAATTTAGGTTCAGCGACCCCAAAAACTTAAAGATACGATTGCCTTGGAATGACCTGGAACCTAGGGCGATGAGGTTAAATGGAAAGAGAGAGTCCAGGAACTTGGTTGGTTCTAGGGTTTATGTATAATTGCCACTTCGACACCTAAATATACAATTCAGGACGTTTTGGTTGCATCGGATTGGGTGGATACAGCGATTCCAGCAGCAAAAATGGAAATTTTGTCTGAACCAGAATTTCTCCGCAGGATAAACATTGTTGTTTTCTTGCTAATTTTGATTTCTTGAAATGTTTGTTTTCATTCTTTTAAATTTCTCTGCTTGACTTTCCTTAACTTGAAATTCTTGATTCTTTGCATGATTTTTCATTTTTCTTAGCTTAGGTGTTCACCAAAGATGTGGCGATGGTTCAACTGTGTAGATTCTCCTTTAGTTTGTCGAAGGTCCGACGAATATTCTCTTGGAAAAACTAAAAAAAAATAAATTCGAACAACTGCGCCAAGTAAATTTTTAATACACAAAAGTATTGCTTAGTTAAAGAAAAGTTTTACAATAATATCAAAGGTATGAGTGAGTTTACCTCTGAACAATAACTGAATAGACAATTGACTTGACCCATATTTATAAACTCGAATAAACAAGGGTTGCATTCCCAGTATAAAGTCGAGATGATAGGAAAGCCTTAGAAAAGAATTCCATTAAATTAAATGTATTAGATTCTAGAAATTATTGCCACAAATATATTAAAACCATAATTTAAGATGCATTTTATCATGAAATAAATAACTGTATTCATAAAAATTATCATTTTAAAGTACATAAGTACATATTTTCTCACGCATATACATATATCTCCAATGGAAAATTGAACCCAAATTAGTAATGTTATGTTTAATACCCAAAGAACTAGTTTAAGTTTATAAATACCTTATAAAAAAGCATAGACACTATTTTCTTTTTATTTGTATTTCACCTTGGAAAACAATATTAAAATAAAAACATTTTGCATTGTACAGCCTGGCTGTTCTTTGCTACGGCACTCCTTGCAGCGTCAAATAATTGGGTTAAGTTGCCTTGCGTGGGTGCTCTGCATTTCATTTCAAGTAAAACTTAAAAGGTAGCTTGGAAATCTTTAGCCCCTTCATGGTTACAAAAGCTTTCTTGTGTTAATAGTTTCTCGTACACTCCATAGAAATCAAATACGTAGGTAGTTGGTGGAGTATTTTTGGGCTTTCGCAAATTTACATTGGCTTCAGCACTCAATGCTCAGCCTGCTTGATAGGGAGATGTATTTCGAATATCGATCTTTTTGTATGAAATTATTTTTTATTCTGGATTTGTTCTTACATTATATTTAATTTTGCAAAGCAATTCCCTGCATTTTTAACTTTTAACAAGGGTATGCATATGGCAAACATAATTTGAAAGGTGTTATTATATAAAGGATGTTGGATAAGTGTATACAAAAAAATTAGAAGTAGTTTCCTTGGCAGAAAAATACATCATAGGTGTTGTGGAGTATGGCATATTCTGAAATAATTTTATTTTGATAGAAAAACTTTATATTTTTGAGTATTATAAAAAATACTACTAGAGTTTTTAGCCATTTTATTACAGGTTTCATAAATATTATAACATTTTCGCTTGAAAAAGGAACAATATCTTTGACATACTTTATTTTAAAAAAATCCATATTTACAATAATTATTATAATATGTAATTAGCCTAACTTGTAAAATGTCAACAGAAAGTTACTAAAAATATGAAAATACTATATTGAGCACAAAAAAACTACACCCAAAACATCCATTTCTTTTTCGTTAGTTGATTAATCACGTTCCAGTGGCGTATTTATAACCATAAGCTTTAGCGCCATATGTCTATGCGTTTCAGAATCGTCTTAATAGATTGACAGTCTTGAGTGTTCATCGACAACATCAAATCGATTTAAATAGAGTATTAGATAATCTAGCGCCACAGAAGAAATATACATGAAATATTTTTTACTGTATTAGAACGGTATTTTAAGCTAATATAAATCAAATCTCCTACAATTCTTATCAATGAAGTCATATGTATGTTTTCTGATACCAAACATCTAGGTATGCTAATGAACAAAGCTGTAAGTATTTAATAATTATCTAAAGAAATTAATCTATCTAAATTTACTAACCTGCTTTAATAAAAACACTCTATAAATATCTAACTTCACTGTTGGCAGTGGGAACTCGAAAATTCAATCACAATAGATGAGATCTGACCTATTTCTGCATTTTTAGGATTGCTTCTTCAGGTGGCCTCTTTTAAGTTGAGTCAAATTTCTAACTATGAAAATGATTATATAAATTAAAATTATTTGAAATTAAATATCGACAATGACAAAAGATAATAATAAGGAATATATGGGTAGATATTGTGGGTGAAATTCAACGCTGGTTGGGGCTTTTGTCCACAGAGTAGTTAGTTTCACACAATATTATTAATACATAATAATATATAAAAAATGTTTAAATATTGTTGTAAATCTTTTACTACACGTAATATATACTTACTAAAATGAAAGACATAAGTACCGTGCAATAACCATGTAGATACAAAAAATAATATATTTGTAAACTCTTCTCTTAGTAATTCCCAGTTGTTTTTCTTTTGTTGAATACATCTTTTTGATCAGTTAAAATGGGTTATATTTTAATCCGTATTTTCTTTCTTGTAACGATTATGAATACTGCCAAGTACCAACTGTTACTGGTATCACATTAATTTGACTATAAGGAAAGCTGATATTCATTTTTTATTAAAATACAAAGAAATTTAATTAATATCGATTAAAAAGAATACTATTCATAAATTACTTTAAAACCAAATAATATCGTAACAGGAGATTGAAATACTATGTCAACATAATATGGTATTTCTGACCAAAACTCTATAGCATTAACCCACAATGTGACGACCAATGGTGCCCGTACCTTATTTTTAATAGTTAGTTAAAATCAATTTGATCGTTTAAATGATTTTAAAGATAATAAAAAATATATAATTTTTTTTTTAATTTAACGCTGTTTATGTAATTAGTCGTGCACAGTAGAGAAAAGAACCTTTTTATTTTGCCCGGAATTACAACTGTATAAATTTTTACACGCTCACATTTGATACATGTATACCTACTATATGCATACCATAAACTAACTTCATATTTCAAGCACTTGTTTAAATGAATCTAGTCCATAAAATTGTACCTACAGCAGTGCTATAATGTCAGTACATTAACACAAACTCAAACTTCGTATGAATAAATTTGAGCTATTCTATGAAAGCATATATGTATTTATACTTTACCAAGTCACAATCAGTTAAAACATAACAGAATGAGCACAGGTAAAACCCCTTTTATGGCGATATACTTATGATAAATAATTCAGGCTTCTGTCAACGTTTGTGCTGGTTTTGGTGCATTACCACTCGATTCCAATTTCGTGGTTTCCTCATTTAAAGGGTAACCCGCGGAACGATCACTTCTCGTATTTAAATTCCGCATATTTCCATTTGGCAAGTAAATGCAATTTTATGTTTCAATGATTTATGATCACCACCGAGTCATTTACTACTCGTACATATAATAATCGTGTAGTAGTGTTGTTACATACAATTAATCAACAGCGTGTAAAATTAGAACAAACATTTTGTTGGACAATTTATCAGTTCTCAACTAAGCATCTGTCGATTATCAATTTTCAGTAACTTAATTACTTCATATAAATTTGATGTAAACCTATAGAAATTCCAAATATTACAGGCGAAATAAAATATTTCTATTGTTGCATTATTTTTCCTTTTATCACTTTATAAAATTCACGATTAAAATATTATTTATTATTTATTATAAGGGCACAGTGCATGTTGAGATCCAAGCACCTGTCGATTATAGATTTTTAGTAACTTCATTACTTCATATATAAATTTAATACTTTGCTGTAAACCTACAGAAATGCCAAATATTACAGACAAAATAAAATATTTCTACTGTTGCATTCTTTTTCCTTTTATCACTATAAAATTCACGATTAAAATATTATTTGTTTTTTATTATAAGGGCACCGTGCATGTTTAGATCTGTCCATATGTTGCTGGTATCGGTTATAATGATACCAACAATTGGTTGTCTCAGTTCTGCTATATGAGGATCAGCTAGTATCTATATTAGTTCTTTTAATGCGTTGCAATAATCTATATCATGATGTCAGTTGTCAAAATTATATATTTGATATTACGTATATATATATAAAAGCACTGCGGCTTGCACAGCACGAATTGTTTTAAATTATTAGAAAATGATATGATCATAAAATAAATTCAATAAATATATCGAATAAAGTATCCATACTCGCGTCAAGAATTCAGACGTCTTACTTCACAGCTGACGTTACACATTTGTTTTTATTGTCAACGTAATTTTTGATATTTGGTCGCATTAAAAACAATCATTTTTTGCAATTTAGTGCAATATATAATGCAAAATTTAAGTGTAGTATATAGTTTTATTACTATCAGTTGCAGTTCCTTAAATACTTTGATGAAAATATAATGAATTATTCATTTGTTCGTATGACGTAAATCGTCTGAGATCTTGTCGCGAGTATATTAGTGTTGTCAAAAAATTATATATTTAAAAGTTTGCTTTTTATGCTTTTCCACTATTTCAGGGTTTCAGAAAAAAGAAAAGAAAAATTTCAACATTTTAAGTAGTCTCCAAGGGAAACTCAATGGAATCAAATCTAGAGATAGTGAAGACCATATAATAATACTGTATTCACTTTTATTTGCAAAACGAACAAAAATCCTTTTGTATCAGAACTATATAACATTCTTTTTCACGGCAATAACAACGTAATATGATTACATTTGAATACTAACTTCTTCTTCATTACAGTCATATTCTTTGCAATAACTGTATCTTTCGATAAGTGGTCTAGATATCTATTAAACTCATTTTATAACCTTACCAGTCAAAGCAACAGCATCCTTAGGAGATATCGCTGTTTGCGTTTTTGTTACAGTTTTTTTCTACTCACCACATCAAATTCCATTTTCTATCACTCAAAACATGATTATACTTAAGATTACATGGCCCACTGTCATAATCACAGAAAAAGTATTATAAATAAACTCAAGTCAAGAATTCAGACGTCTTACGTCATACGAACAAATGAATAATTCAGTATATTTTCATCAAAATATTTATGAAACTACAACTGATAGTACTAAAACTATATACTACACTAAAAGTTTGCATTATGTATTGCCCTAAATTGCAATAAACGGTTGTTTTTAACGCCACCAAATATCAAAATTACGTTGACAATAAAAACAAATGTGTAACGTCAGCCGTGACGTAAGACGTCTGAATTCTTGACTTGAGTATAGTAGATATCATTCCATTTCCAGCACACGTTTGATTTCTCAATAGACAAGACAGTAACGTTGACGCAACTTAAAATACTTTTTGATTTAGTAGGTTAATTAACAAACATTATTTTATATAAAATGGGAAACTAGTATTTAGTATTGATGATCTAGTAAAGTTACTGAATTATCAAAGGCGCAATTCTCTAGAAGTAACTACTCTGATGTTAATATTCCGTCCAGCATTGAATTACATCTGAAAAACATATAAGAAACAACTACGTTTGATCGTCAACGGTGCCACCAGACGTATACTGGTTTCAATTTTGTAGGCTCTCATGAGATGCAAACACATAAATTCAGCACAATAGATGAGGCTGTTCTATTGCTGCATTTATAGGAGTGCTTCTTCAGGTGGCCTCCTTTAAGTTGAAATATCGAACTATAAAAATTAATATATTATCTGGAGGTAACCAATAGCATTGTCGCCGTAATTTTCATGCAACTTCCCCATTGTATCTTTAAATATAATTTGGTAAAAGACAAATGCGAATTATTTTCTTATACTTATATTTTTAGATATTAACAATATTGTGTGAAATTAACTACTCTGCGGACTAAAGCCCCGACCAGAGTTGAATTACACTTACAATATCTATCCATATATTCTTTATTATTAGCTTTTGTAAGATTTTTTACTGTATTAGAAGGGTATATTAAGTTAATATATATTAAATCTCCGACAATTTCTAACAGTGAAGTCATATGTACGCTCTCTGATACCAAATATCTAGGTATGCTAATGAACAATTCCACAGCCAAAGCTCTATTCAAATATCTAAGTTCACTTTTGAAACTGTGGGATCTTGAAAATTCAACCACAATAGATGAGATCTGACCTATTTCTGAAGAAGCAACCGTAAAAATGCAGAAATAGGTCAGATATTGTGGTTGAATTTTCGAGTTCCCACAGTTTCAAAGGTGAACTTAGATATTTATAGAATGTTTTCATTAAACCAGGTTAGTAAATTTAGCTATATTAATTTTTTTTTGATAATTATTGAATAGAGCTTTGTCTGTGGAATTGTTCTCTAGCATACCTAGATGTTTGGTATGAGAGAGCATACATTTGGCTTCATTGATGGGAATTGTAGGATATTTGTTATATGTATATTAGCTTAAATTACTTTTCTAATACAGTAAAAAATGTTACAAAAGCTAATAATAAAGAATATATGGGTAGATATTGTGGATGCAATTCAACGATGGTTGGGGCTTTAGCCCGCAGAGTAGTTAGTTTCACACAATATTGTTAATACCTAAAAATATATTATAATCGATTACATAAAAAGTAACAAAAAATTAATAATTAAGTAGGTAGTTATCATGTTTAATTTAAATTCATTCACAGTTTAAAGTCACTTTTGACATTGTCAATATTTAATATCAAATAATTTTAATTTATTGATATAATAATTTTTATAGTTAGATATTTGACTCAACCTAAAGGAGGACACCTGAAGAAGCAATCCTAAAAATGCAGAAATAGGTCAGATCTCATCTATTGTGGTTGAATTTTCGAGTTCCCACAGTTTCAAAGATAAACAGATATTTATAGAATATTTTTATTAAACCAGGTTAGTAAATTTAGCTAGATTATTATTATTTTTTTTTAGATAATTTTTGAATAGATCTTTGTCTGTGGAATTGTTCATTAGCATAACTAGATGTTTGGTATCAGAGAGCATACCTATGACTTCATTAATAGGAATTGTAGGAGATTTGATATATATTAGCTTAAAATACTTTTCTAATACAGTAAAAAATGCGAATTAATCTCACATTATGATACAAGAAAAATAAATAAATGTAGGTCAAAGATCCAACATGTATTTGGCCCAACATTTTATAACACGATATCAGATTCTTTTAAAACTCATGTGTTATTTCTTTACTCAAGAATAAACTTTAATATTTATATTGGTAATGTACGTATTGAGTGCATATTTATTCGCTTTTTATATTTATATACATATGTACTTGTTGGGGATGGACCCGATTATTTTCTAGCGCCAATCAATAATATAATTATGTTCTGATAATAATAATATCTCTACTTCTCATTCTAATGACAAGAATTAACCTAGATGTTGGAAACTTGTGCATATTATTATTATGCTGGCCGCATTTGCGCCCAGGAACGACTTACGTTAGTAGGCTCTAACCACAATTCAATGCAGGAATGAGTTAAACTTGGAGAACCTCATTAATTAGGGGAATGATCAAATGTCGACCGGTATCAATCTCTCACATTGAGCCAAGTCAACATTCTTGCACCCTGCCATATCCGTAAACATAGCTGGTCTACGGTCTACCTGCCGCAGGATCTTGTTAGTATTTATTTGAATAAATATTATTATTCTTATTATAAAAAATGCATATTTGCTTTAATTATTTACAGTTCTTCAAATACGACCAGTAATATTCGACTTTCACCTATTATATATTTTTAGAGTTTCTAACATACTTTGAGGGACATACTGTATAGCGCTAGGTGGGTTATTTACGGGTACATATCCTACTGGCTATTAGTGTCGAATATTAATGCACAGATATATCGGAGAGTATATCATTATTTGTACATTTCGTTTCTCCGGGGGAGCATCCTTCATATTGATATTCAGCGTCACACACGTAACGTGTCGATCTTACTTCCAGGTTGCTGGCGGCCCGAATACGAGGGTAGTAAGGGCAAATCCTCCAGGAGGCCCATGGGTCGTTATGGAGATTACAGTTGCGATGCCACGTGGGAGCTCATAGAGTCTGCGGCCCGCACTATGATGTCACGCCAGAACGACAATGTGGAATTCGTACTGTGGACGGGGTAAGTAAATTACATAGACGTGCATGACATACTCCCGAGCAGAACGAATCGGTGGATAATAATATGTGTTTTGCTCATTTTTATATTCAGAACCCTATTTACGAGACCCTGTTGTACCGAATAAATTCCAAATTGATAAATAGAATACTAAATTGTGTACAATGTTAGGTATATAGATGGGTGTTTACCAGAGGGTGTTGAATTTTAAAAATTCATGAGGTGAGCTCGTGAGGTTATTTTGAAGAAAAATGTTCTGTAAACATAGTACGGCAAGTCAAGGAGAGATGTAGCACATTTAAGAAACACGTAAACTTGTAGAAACAAATAATACGAACATACTAAATTAGCTATTTACAATACAAATACTTATTTAATAAATAGATTACTATCAATATCATAAATTTGATAATAAGCAGAGGAGTTAATAATGTAGTGTTGGCCAGTGGATTTCTATAACTATTTTGTGATAAAATAGCAGCCGCTTTCTATTTACTCTAATTTCTAAGCGAACTAATTGGAAAAATTAGATTCAGATATATACTAGATCAGATTCATGTGTTTGAAGCTTCAAATGTTGTTTAATGCTGTGGATCAGAACACTGAGGTTCGTTCTTTCCATTGTTTTAAATGACATACTTAATTAGTCCAACCCATAGATTCACGTCTATAGTCCGTTTTTGATTAGTGCTATTGATATTATATTCGACCTGGCTAAAACAGATAACAAGCGGACTGAATTCGTAAGATAATCTTATTGCTGTCACTTCTGAATTGACTTAAAATTGTCTTAATTATCAAAAGTTAAATGGAATGGTTTCGGAATTCTGTTTTAAATAGGTCCATGCTATTTCAGTTAATTTTGTTTCCATGAAAATTAAATTTAATATCTATATCGTTTTTGATTAGTGCTATCGATATCATATTCGACATGGCTAAAATAGATAACAAACGGACTGAATTCATAAGAAAATCTTATTGCTGTCACTTCTGGGTTGACTTAAAATTGTCTTAATAATTAAAAGCTAAATGGAAGTAATGGAACAGACATTTTGCTTTACTTATGTCAATTCAGACTTCCGTTTTAAATAATTCCATGCTATTTCAATTAACTTTGTTTCCAGTAAGATCAAAGTTTTCATCTATGGTTCGTTTTTGCTTAGTGCTATCAATATCATATTCGACGTGGCTAAAATAAATAACAAGAGGACTGAATTCATAAGAAAATCTTATTGTTGTTACTTCCGAATTGACCTAAAATTGTTTTATATATCAAAAACTAAAATGGAACAGTCATTTTGCTTTGCTTATTTCAGTTCGGAATTCCGTTTTAAATGGTTACATTTCATTTCAGTTAATTTGGTTTCCACGCAGATGAAAATTTTCGTTTGTAGTTCGTTTTTGATTAGTGCTATTGATATCATGTTCGACATGAAAATAGATAATAAGCGGACTGAATTCATAAGAAAGTCTTGTTGCTGTCACTTTCGGATTGACCTAAAATTGTCTTAATTATCAACAGCTAAATGGAACAGACATTTTGCTTTGTTTATTTCAGTTCGGAATTTTCTTTTAAATAGTTCCTTGCTATTTCAGTTAATTTTGTTTCTATGAAGGTCAAAATTTTCAATATTTTTTTCTAACTACTCGTAGAGTCCCTAGTCAAATTCATTTTGTGTACATTTATTAAAAAAACTTTCGTAGCCTTCAATAATGTTACGGTTTAGTAAAAAAGTCAGTACGGTAGTGTCTTTGTCGTACCTATTCAAGTACATACAATTTTTAGTTAATTATACACTTGGTAGGTCCTTGCAATCCAAACCAAAAACAAAGAATAAGGCCTATTGTACATTATTGTCTATTTTAAGTAAGTAATTATTAATAATGAACCTGTTTTCAATAAGTTTTTGTGTAGGTTTTCTTCAAGTATGAATAATTACAATTAATTTAGGAAACCTGGCACATGATTATTTTATTTCAGATAATACTTATTAAGTATGTGACTAAAGAAATGCCATATTAAGTCAGAGAGAAAATGATTTTGAATTTCAAATTTTATAATCTTCGAGTAATTGTTCCACATTATTTTAAATTTTCGCTTTTAAGCTTTGTTTTACTTGAGAAAAGTATCAATAGAGTTAAACAAATCATAATTCTGGAGCAGCGGCTAAGAGATTATTTTAAAAGGTCCTATTGTCATATTTACAATTAAAATTAAATGTTACACATATATTTCTTAATGAAATCTGCTATATGTACAAGGCGATATACATTTTATAACTTGGTATCCAGAACTAAAGTATGTAGTCAACAACAAGTATGTTGTCAACAGGAGAAGTCACTTAAACTGAATCTAAATTTCATAAAGTTGCCTGCTTTAAAATTATATCTGAATATAATATTATCTTGAAGCCTCATTATCAATTCCGTTCGTCAAAAAATTCTAAATTAGATTTAATATAGCTATGCTGTGAGGTACTGAGCTATTTTATTTCAAAGAAATTTTGATACGCGAATACCAAGTACCACATTTTCACTTCTAAAATGACGTCATATGCGAAGCATTAAAGCATTGGTCCTTTACAAGATAATGACAAAGCACTGAACCTATCGAGTTATTGCGCGTCATTGGTTTTAGGCCTGCGTTTTATTGCAGGTTTTGGTAAGTTATAATTTCTAGCTGCTTCATTTACCCTCATGATGCCCGAACAAATTGAATTTATCATTAACTATAAATCAGTTAGGGTTAATAGGCCTTTTAGCTTTAAGATTCCTTTGCCAGTGGTGTTATTGCCTATAAATCTAGATTTATCTCTGCTTTGGATAACTGATTCAATTGTCATCTAGAAGGAGACCAGTAGGATAGATATTACACATAAACAATGTTTTAGAATTAATACAATTCAGGTTAGATATATTGAGTTGGCCATATACTATTTCTTTATTTTTTTTAAATTTACTATTTTGTTGCAATTTGAATTTATTCCCCTATTTTAAAAGTTACTCTTAATCAACCAACTATACTCGAAGTCAGTCGATAAATTTGCACAAAATGTAGCATGGCGTTACTCTTCGCAATAGAATCGCTAGCAAGGAATTCTCCTATAATTTATATTACGGTAATAATTATCCCAGAATTGTTTTGCAATTGACATGAGAATTGTTTCTATAACGAAATAAAAATTCCTCCAGACCTGTTATTTGTAACTGCATTTAAAACTGGTTGAGTAATATCAAAGTTGGTTACCATATCTTTGGTTTTGGTTTCTTGACATTTTGAGAAACGTATTGCTCTCTCCTTTAGAAGTAACCCTAAAACCTCTGCTACTTAATTTATTTATTTGAACGTTATAAATCGCTGCTTTAATCATAGTAGTGCTCTATTATTTGCCGATGAGTTAAAGCTTTTTCACGTTGTCAATAGCAGCACCGGTGCCTATGAGTTACAGACCGACTTGAATAATCTTGTCAATTGGTGTAACCATAATGGTATGGATATTAATGTCGGAAAATATCATGTCATTTCACGCATCAACCGTTATTAATTAGAGTATTAATGAACAGTCCTTCAGATAACGCTCAGAAAATCATGTATCTCGATTATCTTCAATTCTTCTCTCAGTTTCAACCATTATGTTTCTGCTGTTAGAGGAAAATTGCTGAATATGTTCTCCGGGTTCCTTTCCCCGATGAATCTGCATGATCCTCAAAAGAACCATTTGTTTGACAACGTTTCGGTAAAATCTCGTTTACCATATCGTCGTCCTACTTCTGCTTCGAGTTACTACGTTCGGCTTACTGGAAGATGGTTGTCCACTTGATGAGTTATATACTGTGCTTTCGTTCCGTTGTGTGGTTTTCTTCGCGTGGCTGCGCGTCACGGGTCTTGCGTTTAACGGTGTTGTGGGTTTTTGTGTTCTATTTGGCCTACTCTCAGCGTTGCGTACTGGTTTATTGATCATCTTGGTTTCCAGGACAGGTTTCCAAGCTGTTGGTAATCTTTGAGTATCGTCACGTGTATTGAGATTTTGAGGATGTTTTTCAATTTCGATCGCCTCTATAATTATTCATTTTGCCTTATGCTCCATTCTTGTTAGTACCTTGGTATTATCGAAATCAATCTGGTGGCCAGTGTCTTTTACATGTTGAGCTAATAACGAAGTTTTTTCATTTTTCTAGACATCATTCCTATGTCCGATGTCCATGGTGTTCACTTTCTCTAAATGTACTAGATGTTCAACAACTACTGTCATAAACCCTCGCAATTCTCCTAAAACTTCTCTAATTAGCACTTTAATGAACAATGCCGTCACGCTGTAACTCACCAGAATGTCATCTGGTTATCATTTGATCCCATATATGTCTATTTTGGTTAGGCACACACGTAACGGGCACGTCACTAGGTGGTTGAATCAATTGCACTCACTCTAGTTATACTCGTGAACCTTTGGAAAGTAACAAAGTTAAAGTGTCCTTGAATCTGGTCTGAATGATTGTGTGTTTGATATTCTTAAACACTGGATCCTCCAGTAGGTTCACCAGCTTGGCAAAGTATTTCATTATGTCTGAAATGACTGTTGCGTTTTTCTCCCATATGAAGTTGCAACTGTTTGGATAATTGTCAATGCGCGAGCGTATCGCAAAAATCGTCGTAATTTTTATAGCAAGCAGCTATAATTTTCCGCTGTCAAAAACTTTAAGTGTCATGAAGGTCCTGTTGTGCTTACTATGTGTATTAATTTAATTATATCAGTAGGTACAATTCAATTAATCACAAATATCAGATAGTTTGACTGTTTATGCAACTCGTACCTGCAAGAAAATTTATCAAGTGAAAAAATGATTCTACAATAAACTATTAAAGACTAGAAGCTACAGCAGTAGTAACTCTAAAACTCTAAAAGTGTTACTCCAGATGTTACTGATAAAACATTGGTGTTATAGCTTGATTGATGTTACACTTATCATGCTCAGATTCTTCTAAAGGGAGCCATAATGTCTTTGCCAGTCAAACTCAAGATTATATATTTGTTTCTTTTAAGAAAAGGTTTCAATGTTTTTTTTCTTAGGTTTCTTCCTTGTACTTCCGTCCTAACTACGAGCATTTTTGAATATTATAAAGTTCCACATATTTTAATAAAACAACATAGCTTTAGTTGTTTTTGTTCTTTACATGTTTCGCTTTTAGTAATATTTGTTGTTGACATTTGTGTCACTCAAATTATTTATCATCCATATTTTCTATAAGTTCTGTTTATATGGTTTAATTAATAACAAAAGAACTATTAACTTTTATAAATTTTAACTGAATATAATGATGCTTCAACAAGGAACTGATATCTCATTCTCTTTTCTATTAAGTTATATAAAATTTCATGTTGAATAAAGAACTGTTATATTATAGCATAACATATGAAGCAAGTTAAATGTCGACAAAACAAAGACAAAGAAAATGAATCATAATATTTTAACATTATTAGAAGAAATTTAATCGAAACATTTTCATGTGAAAATTAATTTTAAAGTAAATATTCTCCCCGAAATATTTATCTACATGCTTATTTATTCGTAAGCTTGTGGAGTAAAATATGGGTATATCGTTACTTTTAATTATTAATTTAGCTGGACCTTGTAATTAGCGTAGAGTTAAAAGTACTTCAAACTTATTCGAATTTTATTATAAAATATATTAAGTTTTACAACTTAACAGCCCTCGTTGAAATTTTATCTCTATATTCTTGCTGTTTTCTTTATTGGGTTACAGGCTTCTCTGCCATTTGGTGGACTATTCTTTACTCAGTTGCCACGTCGCCAGTTCAGGCTTCTTCGCGTTTCGAATGCATCGCTTTTTTTCAGAAGAAGTCTGGAAACCGGAGATTTCTAGTTTTAAGTTTCTAGTTGATATTTATATTAGAAGTGTGCACTGGTGCAAAACGTTCATAATACATGGTACATAGATATAATATTGAACAATCCATCGAGATCCCTACGATCAAGAAGAAATTATTTGCTTTGATAAAATCGTTCCTTAAGAAAGCACTACACTAATGTCATATATTGCACTCCAATAAATTTAGAAGCTTGTAAAACTTGCTGTAAGAGTAGTTACTTATTCCAAGACCCTGGTGTATAAAGCATTTCTTGTACATATATTGAACAAACAAGTAGACGCTTAGCATGATATTGAAGGAAGACGGGAAAGTGCCATATAAGGAATTATAATTCGCCAAGACTCTAGAAAAAGATTATAGTAATCGGGAAATATGAAAATAATTTTATCACAGATGAAAGCTTATAATTTGCCCACATAAAAATCCAGAACCGAGCGTCATAATTGAACTCTACAAAATATAATTATTATCGAGTAGAGAACTTAATCTCCAACTTCATATATTTTTCTGAGCAACAGAGCTATATGTATTTCAAAACTCCAAGAAGCCTAAATATTTAATTTTTAATTATACATAATATAGGAAATAAATAAAATTTCCAATTTTGCACAAAATACACAGATGAGGGCTGGGATTGAATAAAAATTGATACATATAATTAAAAAAAAAATCCCTTCCAAAGTCCCAGTGCGCTCATGGAATTATTATTTTATTTATCGCTTTGATTAGCCTCTTGTTGCCAGTATTTTATGAATCACGATTTTATTATGAATTGGTGCAAACAACTCAATGACAATTGGGATTTGAGTTAATACCATCACGTGTAAACAAACTTTTTATAAAACCTACGCCTACATATGTAAATACAAAATATTTGTGTTCGCAAACAGTGTACGCCGTGTTCACATAGTAACTACCAATTCATTATACAGGAATGGTTTTCACTAGTTCCCGTAAATCTAGATAGTGTAACATCCACTGTGCTACACAACCAATTTTTATAGGATTCTTCATCAAAACTGCAGGTGAGAAGCAGTCCAAGTCTCGTCCTGCAAAAAACACTATGCAAGACGCATGTGTCAATACTATCATTTGAAATGTATGTGCCACTACAACTTGTATTTTGTAAGGGATATGGTATACGGGATCCAGAAATAGTGTCCAAACCGAATGGCAAAAGTCGACCATATCGGGATTTGGCAGGATCCTGCAAACATGATTGTGTGAACACTCTTATTGAAGTACATTGGCCAATAAACGGGATCTCGTAAAAAAACAGTTCTACAGAAATAGGATGATGTCATGTGAACGTGCCGTTAGTAGGTTTAATTTCACTATAAATTGCGTCCTAACATTGTTCTCTAATAAAAGTTTCTTCTCTAGATAGTAAGCTTGAAATCAGTTTACAATAAAATTAATTATACATAATTACTTGTAGAATACTAAATTAAAAAAATACATACAAGAAAACACATTAACGGATAGAGGCACTTGCTATACTATAAGGTTGTTCCTGTAGCAGTTTAAAACAGTTTGAAACTGCCAGAACTAGGCAGAATAATATCTACAACTACTGATTATATTGTGGGTAACGATAATTGAATCGATGTATGCAGAAATGTCAGATTATGAGAAAATGAAAAAAATATTTTACTATTATTTAGAATTTCTTCATTTTAACCGTTAAAAGTATGAGGCATGTTATGCAATATATGTATGAACATTTTTAATACAACGAAACATTGATTTTATTATGAATAAAATAGTTATTTCCTAACAAGTGCGGAAAGTGACACTTGTCGGATGAGTTAGGAACAAATTTTTTTCTACAAGGTCATGGAAATAAATGGAAGGTTTAATGTTCTTATATCTGTATTAATACAAACGGAAACAAAAGTAACAAGAGGGAATATAAACACATTGGAATAAGATATGTATTATCTTCTTACTTATTATTGGTGATATTAATTGCAAATGTACAGTTAAACGCGTTATGTATCTTAATTGCGGAAGTCAGTATATGGGTTAAACTTAGCTGCTTCTTGAAAGAAGATTGCTCTAATACTGGGAACAAATATTGGGAAGAAGTTTCTTCAGAAACAGGCGTCAAATCGGGGCTGTTGATTACTGATGGTACGTCTGGGCCAGACGTTAATGGCTGCAAATTGCAGTATGAAGATGATGTAGTATTCAAATTAAGAATTTTGTGGAACATTTCTTTATCCGATTTGTAGTCTACTAAGTGCTCCTCAGCAACAGAAGTTGATTTCCACACTCTTAAACGTTTCATGTTTATGATACCTTCTATACAATCGGCAAGGAGAGTAACCCAGAACGGCCTAAAACTGTGTCCGGTGTATAGCCCTGATTTTGAAGGTGTAAATAGGTTACGATTTCGGAGGGTACTTATTGAATTGATGCCTACAGGTTGGACAGTACATTTTCGTTGTTTATACTGTATAAATAATCGGAAATTGTGTGGAATTTGTTTTGGACATAAGTTTGTATATTTTCTGTATACATCCAAAATATATACATTATTTGTTTCTTTACATATCACGAAGAATCTGGTGGAATGATTATTGATTATCAACTTTATCATTAAGCACGTCTCATCGGGTGTTTCACTTATAGTTTTTTTATGTCTTGTTGACTAAAAATATTTGCTTTTTTCGGACGAAATCCAACATCCTGTCTTTGTATAATGGCAGTTATTTTATGAAATTTGTCAATATCCAAATCTTGTTCAATTTTACAAATCCTCTTTATCATTGAATATCTGGACCATAACATACTTGCTTTCCAGGACTTGGACATTTCCAAAAAATATGCTAAAAATATTTCCTCTTTTGTTAATTTTATCTTTTTAGATTATATCAATGAATAAAATGGTATTATGGCTTCTCATATCTTCCTTTTCACTTCACTGGTAACAAATTCACACTTCCTTCATTAGCTGTTGCTAAAATGTCTTCAGGAAATTCTTCAACTGATGAATCCACTGTCGATTTCATAAAATTGAAAGCACAGATTGTAGATTGATATGTCAAGTAACGTGTGTCACGTAAACAATCATAACCAAATTCTGTAAAAATTACCAAATGTTATTTTAACAATTTATTAATGTATACGCGGGTTCTTCATAAAAAATATTTCTAATTTTACTCTTATTTTATTTTCATTTTAAAAAATGCAAATTAGTGGATAATATCAAACAAATTTTCTAATTTTACGAAGAAAGAACCTGAGACATTCATATTTTGTCATCACCTAACTAAATTTTTCTTCAAAATTAGACTCAAACATGTGATCGGAAAAAAAATTCCCGCAGGGTGCAGGGATATTGCTGAGTTTATAAACAGGCCAATGCCTAAATTTCATACTCGTAAAAACAGTCTATACTATGTCCAAGACTTGTATCATTTTTGCTGATTATCTATCAAACAGCTCATCGTATGCAGCTAAAATAAACATAATATGCTGTTTGTTCATAGTACGTTGCGATGACCGCTGTGGACTCATTTTCTGGAGTAACCCGATTTAAAACAGAAATGGATGTGTCATTTCTGCTTATATCAATCCAATTACATTTAACAGGTATGTTAAATTATTAATGAAATAATTTAAGTAGCAAATTATTTCTCAGATATTTATCAAACGTTAAGTGGTTAAGGTTCAAAATTAATGTAAGAATATGTTACCTTAACCTTTAAAAAACCCTGCTATCTTTTAACCATTGCTGCCCTTAATTATTATGTTAATAGTTTTATCAATATTTTTATATATCTAATTATTTACTAATTTTTCTATAAAGTTGTTCGTTTAGCAGATCTTTGTATCTGGTATGAAATATTATAAATACAAAAATATAATTACCTAATTTCAATTAAGTTAATTCATTTAAATTAAGACAAAAGTCAAGGGCCTTTCGATGATAGTCATTGTTGTGTTTCTGATTTTCCAAAATGATTTAATTATTTAAAAAGCCCTGTTTATACCCCAGTTTAATATCCGTAGTACGCCCTTTTGCCATTTTAGAGGAAGGTGCTTAGGGTTTCAGAAGTTTTGAGCTTTAGGTATAAACTGACTGAAACTAAATAGAATTTCATAATACAACTTTACTACACCTACATGATAGTGGGCTAAATAATGAATTTAGGTCGGTAATAAACTAAGTATCAGCTTAGAGGCTTGAGTTATTAGCTGTTTATATAATAAATTTGGTGGGGCCTAAACATCATTATTGTACATTATGATGTTAATTACAACGGAAAGCATTATGTTTATTAATTTATCTTACAATTAGAGTTCAAATTTCTAATTACATAAAGTTTTTGCTTAAATGTGTCTCATTTGCTTAGTTTTTTTTTACTACTAATTTTAATTGCTGGTTCTAGGTATTGAAAATTTTAAATAATTTCTTTCTTTACAAATAGAGAAATTATTACTTATTATTATCATTAACTAATAAATATTTTAAATATTAAATTATGATTATGAATAAATGCATTTGCAGCAGCAATTTGGCATAACTACTTTTAATTATGTACTCAATACTCAGAATATATTTTCTAATAATAATTAGCAGTTATTTATCGGTCTACCTTCCTTAAACAATAATTCAATATGGCTTTGGAGAATGTTTATTATTCTATTATTAATATCAATTTATAACAGGGAAAAAATACAGATCACAATATATAGTGCGAAAGGCAATACTGTTAAATGCGTTATAGTTAATTCGAATTTAATTAGATCCATATGATTTTTTAAATTATATTAAGGAAATCAGAAAATCAGTATCAGAAAATGCACAGTCTTATGGCAATAATTTTCCTATCTCAGATTATAACATTTCAGATTCTTTTGCTAAATACTTACATACTCGATCGTTATCTGGAAAAGTACACCCTGTATACATCAGTTTCTGCAGATTACGATACTATTTATTTAACTAGTTACAATAATATTCCAATACTTAATATCTTATCCATTACTAGTTTGATTATAATATGTATGTGAAAAAGCTTAACGAAAGAAAGGCTTCTGGATACCATAAAGGGTTTTTTAAAATTTTTTTTAGAATGCCGCTATTATATTTACAATTTATACTTAGTAATAGGCATATTTCCCCAAGCATAGAAAAAGTCCAGCGTAACTCCGACTTCTAAGTCGAGTAAGAGGACGGATATTAAAAATTATTTGCCAATTTCTGTGTTACCTGCTTCTGCCAAATTATTTGAACAAATTTTGTATTATTATTTATGGAGACAATATTCTCAATTATGCCACAATTTGAACATAAGATAGAAATGGATACAATTTTTACAGATTTTCAAAAAGCCTTTAATCGGGCAGCACAAATATATTGTTTTAAAAATGAATTTTTATGATTTTTCTTGTAATACATTGAATGTATTGTTGTCGTATTTAAAATATAGGAGTTATATAGTTAAATATAACATTATGTACTCTGAGGAATTTAGAGCACATTCTGGAGTCCCACAGGGTTCAAATATGCAAGCGCTGTTATTTCTATATTTCATTAATGGTTTACCAGAAGTAATGTTTTACTATTTGCCGAAATTGTTTAGAGAAATAGAGTCCTTTCATGACTGCAAACTATTGCATAATGATATTAATGCTGTTGTTAAATGGAGCATTAGTAACAATCTTTTATATAAAATATGTTATATTATGTATTTTCCAATTAAGTTCTCTCATCTAATGAATCAAACCGAACTTAAAAGAGTAACTTCTGTAAAGGATTTTAAAATAACTGTGGAAACAAAGTTATCATATCGAGAACATATAGATAACATTGTCAAATTATAAGGATTTATAAAGAGAGAGTCTAAACATTTAAATAATATGAAATGATTTATTTTGTTATACATATAATGCGTTAGTTAAAACTCAAGTACTGTCAGTTTTCTTTTATGGCATTCACAACCTAAAAAACATTAAATATGAAAGAGTTCAGAACAAAATTCTGCGTTTTATTTTAAAAAGTACAAAAGACCTCCGGATTACAACGTTATAAGAACAATACTTTCATGTCACAAGTTTCAACTGAATACACCTTTTAATCGTAGAAGTATTACGTCGTTAGTGTTTGTCAATAAAACACTGATTAATCATTTTTTAAATTATATATTTCGCTTATATCACCACATATCAATTGTTATATATACCTACTGTTAAAGCTATTTACAATTCACCACTTTTAGCCATGTCTCGATTAGCAAATTATATCTCATTAAAACATGATATAGATTTTTTTCAGTTATCTGTGTTTAAATTATCGAACAATCTTCGTAACTTATTTAATTATATTTATGTACCCGGATTAGTACCCTGCATTCGCCATTTTTGCTCATCTTGTTGTATACTTATTTTTATATTTTCTTTTATTTCTTTCAATGGTACCTACAAGCCATCTCCTACTTTTGCTGTTGTCACCATTTACATAATTTACAAAAAAATTACCTACCTACATGTAATTATATGATTGTCTGTTTGGAATGAATGGAAAAATAAATAAATATCCTAGTGAGTTGAAGAAGACAAGAATGACAATTTATTAGACTTAATTTATCAATCAGTATTATAGATTAGGCTTGTAGTTATTACAGCAGTTACTTGTCTTACTGCTATCATCACTTGTTACAACTGTTCTTGGGACCAAATCCCCCTTCTTTTTCGAGGTATTATTTCGACTTAAATTTAAAAAAGATATTTAAAACAAAAACATTATTTTGTCCCAAATAAGCCCCACCCGCAAAATTTGCCTCGTTAGGTACGACCAATATGGGCCTTAATAGGACCCTTCTTTATGTTGTCTTATGTTATTTTATACATGAATTGTAGCTGATTTAAGAAACATTTAGAAACTAAAGTTTCATATATTTATGTTGTATTTATGATATACGTTTATAGTTTTTTTTATAAAATGCGAAAATCTTATTCTTTTGATAAAGAAAACTGCAAATTTAAATTAGTCTCAGCTGACAGTATCATTTATTGTTTAATTTGCTACAATTCGATGGGAGATCAAAGAACAGCAGGACAAAGGACTGGTTAATGAACCATCCTAAGTTGCTGGCAAGCGAGACATGGCCAATTTGAGATTATAATGAAATAGCGAGTGTCCGTTTCTACAGAAAGAATATTTTTACGTAATGAATTACTATTGTAAATAGACTAATCAAATAATGTAACAAGCATACAGAGTACCTTGGTGTTACCGTATAAATTTGTATTTTAGATATTGTCAAAATACAACGAAAATCACATACATTTTCAGATAGAGAATCTATTATTTTAGCCACATAATTCAAAATATTCGATAAATGATGATGTTACTAGCTCAGGGTGTTTAAAATTATTATTACTTAAACGTTGTGAAATGCTCAAAACCTTCTTGGTATTACGTATGGCAGTATTTAGAGATTGCTCTGGATGATAAATTATTCTGAATACCCCACATTGACAGGCAATTCCAGAAAACCATTGCATCCTTGAAAAGAATCACCTTTTGTATGCTCAAGACCATGTATCAAGGATTTTCCTTTTTCAGGTGACCTGAGTTCCGAGTCACAGTGATGTGACAGATAGTGAGGGGGGCAATACGTTTGTCAGACTTGACTCAAGTAGCCAATTTTTTGAAACTTGAGCCATTATTGGGGTTCCTAATACTATCTTGCAAGATCCATTGATATCTGGATCAAAAAACGGTTAAAGGAAGCTTTGATGGGTGGACCTGGTTTACATCAGGCCAGACTCCTTATAAAAGGTCCATGGACTGCTTTTAAACAAGATAACAAAAAGTCAATTTTCCATGAGATTCCAAAGATATGATATAAAGTAGCTATTTTTTGTTTTTGATTTTTAACACTGCACAGTGGATGTTATTAGAAATTTACTTCTACAACCATTAACTTCTATGCTCACACTGAGACATCTTGTACAGAGACAATTCCAATTTAGAAATGAGAAAATATCAGTTTCCTATATACATATAATTAATATATCAAAAATAAAAAAACTTTCATGGATGCTAAGTAAATTTTTAGTTATAAAAGTCATTAAAATAACAACTAATTGTGAAGGAATAAGTTTTAATGAAAGTATGTCTTCTCTCTACGCTGGAAAGGTAAGTTATACAAAAAATCCTGAGGCAGAGATAATCAAAGAATAATTAGCTTAATTCGAACTAAGTCGCCGGTTTTAACGAATATCTCTTTGGAAATGCAGAATCTTTGATACTATCAAGGATTTGGATAATTAAAACTTTTAAATTGGCATGACTTCAAGCCAAATTATCGAATATAACGCTCTGTGAAACTAATAAATGCTTGAAATATAGGACTCTAAACATCTGCAGCGTATAATGGTTCGAAAAGTTAATAACGGCGTTATTATAACTTCTGAAAGATTTTGAATTCTCCTTAGTAGATTATACATCATTTGCGGATGTTCACAGTGTAAGATAGGTACTTGATATTTCTCAAATTTATTTACCTACTGTATTTCTCTTATGTTCGTTTACACCACTTTGAATTAAAGTTTCGTTTGAGTAAATGAGTTTTGTTTACTAATTGCGTTTTAATTTGCATCTTGATATTTTAAAATAAACTGCTTCATTATCAAGTTTTGGTAATATTGTATTTGATATATGACATGGTATCACTGATCTCGGCAGCTGGACAACAATGCAATTCGTAATTTGCTGCTAACATACTCTCGTACTTTTTAAATATACGGAATGGAATAAATGATAATTTAACCCTAATTACATATATTCAAAAATGTATTTATTCCCTTTAAAATTTAACGTTTATATTGTTTCTTTTTTAGAACAAACTTTGTAAGTTTTCCATGTATCAGTTTGAAATTTCATTGAGATACTTCTTGTGATTAACCAAATTCTCTAGGATATAATTGCAAACGATGCCTAAAAACAATATAAATTGATACCCATGAACATATTTTTCCAATTTCATAACATAAAATGTGATTTATAATATTTTATTACCCAATAAACTTTTCCTAAAACTCTTCTTTTTCAAGATAAATTCGATTTTTGAAAGTATGCAACACAGAGAACTAAATTTTTAAATTTCAAAATACAAAGAACAATTTGTTGATAATTTAGCGAAGTATAACAATAATGCATATTTAAAAGATTACTACCGGGTGTATATTCAAAGGGCTTTTGTCCCAAAACCAACAAAAAAAGTCTCATGAAAAAAATTTCTAAAACAAATAGTTTTCTACAAATAGATTTCAAAAATAAAAATTCAAGTACTCTAAAATGCAAAACTATGTTAGGAAATTGGAAACTAAGATACAATTAAGATCAATCAGAAACCCCCTTTGCAATTTGTTTGTATTGTTTGTTGTTATTGTTTGAATGATTTTGCACGAGTATTAATGAAATAAATAATATGATCTTCCAAAAATTCTTTTATAACTAGTGTATTAGGTAAGTTTCAAAAGGAATTTTGTTTAATTTTGCCTTAATATCTTAATGTGACAAATTTCTAATACTTAGGGTAACTTATAAATTTAAGGAATAATATTTGTTCTATTTTTCGAACCCATTCTTGAAATGTTTTTTTAAAATTTGCCTCATAGGCATCGCATAATGTGGAAGAGGTTTGTCTTGTAACTATCCTGTTAGACCAACATTGATGCCATTTTCTATCACATTTCTTCGATTATTCATAAATTTCATATAAAACAAAGCGATCTTCAAAAGTTTTTAACAAACGTTGATTTTATCTGGATGCTCTTCTTCTGGATGTGTACTTGACGAAATATTCTCCTATTGTCCGACCAATAACGGTTGTTAACTTCGTCATGTAGCAAATAATGTATCACACAATACCAATTTCCATTTAAGATTTTAAAAGGGAAAGTCGTTCCCGTTTAGAGGTAGAAATTTGGAAATATCCATCCACAAAATATATCTTCTTCAAATCAAAAGTTCCAAGTGTTTATTAGTTTTTATATAACAAAGAAAACTGAGATGGCAAATTTTTGGTAATACTATTAATTATTTATCATTTACAATCAATAAATAAAAAATAAAACGATAATTATAATTAAGATCAAAATACTCATACAAGCTTTCTATAATAAATGCTATTAGTCGCACATGTTGATAAGAGAAAAAAATTGTTAAGTAGTTATATTTTGTTATATAGATTGATTCTACATATTTACCTAAAATTATTTTCAAATAATGACAGGACTAGGATTTATTCTAAAAACCTAAATGTGTCTAAATTTTATACTCGTAATTAACTGATAGTGTTGCAATGTGATATATTTTTTAAAAAATACCCTTCGGAACAGTTACTTAACAATTCCAAGAGTTGAGCGTAATTTGGGTTACGTGATATAATACGTAGATATTAATAAAGTAAAATGGAATGTAATAGGGCCATCTTTCATTTTTTGGATCAATTTCAATCCAGGGCAATAAATTTGGTTTTCCTATTAATTAGGAACATACAGTTCGGTAAAATATTGAAACCATTAATTTAGGAGTCAAAATTTAGTAAATGCGTAAAATATGAAATTAAGCGGTCTCATTTTAATTGATAACCAATAAAAGTAATTAAATAAAATAAATGTTCTCATTACATTCATAATGAAAATT
Organism: Monochamus saltuarius; assembly: GCA_025584915.1. NCBI lineage: Eukaryota > Metazoa > Arthropoda > Insecta > Coleoptera > Cerambycidae > Monochamus > Monochamus saltuarius. The sequence goes on from CM046726.1 coordinate 18,884,198, forward strand.
CGCAGAATTAGTAAAAATATTTGTGGAATAATTTATATTTCCGGAACTATATATGGGGTTCACGAATCATAGAAATATTTAATTGTTGATGTAATTTAATGTCGATTATGTTGGAATCTGGAGATGAAGCAGCTTTCTGATACTTTTATGGCACAACTAGAAAGTGTAATCGTAATGGCTTTTTAAAAAATTGGTAAAATTTGTTATGTATTATTATTACTTATTAATACAGAGTGAGACAAAAGTACAAAAGTATTTTATGCCTAATAAGTAAATATAAAAATAGGTTAATGGATAATGTGCAAACAAATAAAATTATGCAAGAAATACTACATAGTTATATAAACAGAAGATCCAAATAAATTATTAAAAAAGTTAAATAATAAAAAGAAACCGAAACAAGCCAAAAATTCTGACGTATTGTGGTTCTAAAATTTTCTCTACTTAATTCAAAGGAGTGACCTTGAAGTCGTTTATTTTTTTGTATTCAATTAAAACAAAAAAGTTAATGGAAAATGTGTCGTGGAGAATGCGATAAGTCTGAATAAGATCTCGAATTCATCTCTGAGTTAAAGGTGACAGGCGAAGTTAATCTAATATGTCCTCATCTGTGGGTTAGTTGGGGCACCAAGCACGTTACGGACAAGAGGAGAAGACCAAATTATTGCATTGTATTCCACATGTTGTATATTTGACTAAAGCTGACTCAAAGGATTTATTTCGAACGTAGCGCTTTGAGAGCCTTTTTAAAAACGCTTAAGTTATTAGTGATTATGATTCCAAACTTGTTTTGCTGATCCACTACTTGCACTGGAACATAATTGATATTGTAGGACAGTTGGAGATAATTACCTACTTCCAATATCAAGGACAGTACATTTTGCTTTATTGAGAGGAACCAGCCAATCTGAAAACCATCGGTTTATGTGGTTTAAATCCTGTCGAAGAGATTGAAAATTTATCTAGGAATTTGAAAATACTTTAGTCATTTTTAAAGAACACATTTCCGTTGGTTAAGTGTAAGACAGCTCAGCCGTAAAGATAATATCAAATAATGAACCCATAACAGATCCTTGGGACACGCCAGAGGTAACATCAAGGACCTGAGAGTGGTCCTGGAAAACCCTTACTGAGAATTGTCAGATCAGATAACATACACATAGCTAATTTAAAAGATATTTTGTAATTCCAAAGTTTTCATGTTCATGGAGTAATCTACGTTTTGGAACTCTGGAATTTATGTCACATCCCCGACACATTTCTCCACAGAATACATGTACAAGATAAAAATTACTTTTTTGTTTTCAAAATTGATGGTTGTCTCCATTATATGAGCAATTATAGTTTTTTTAACAGTTTCCCTAGAAGATATATTATTTATATTCTTTCTGAACATACATAAATACACAATATTGACATATAGTATAATTTCAGACCATAACAGAAGTTATGTATCTTAATTACAATATTTTCTTTCAACTGAGACTGATCAATATGTTACAGAGGTTGGACAGTTTTTGGTCAATTACAAGTACTTAAGAAGGAATCAAGGTAGATATTTCAAATTTGGTTCAAAGTTTCTTTTATAGAAAATTTACTGAAAAGAATAGCTAATAGAATCGTAATGAAGGGGAATCTGACCAGTTTCAATATTAAAAAATGTCTTTTGGCATTGCAAAGTACTCGTATCATCTTTTAAATCAGAATATTATAACTTTTCTGCCTTTTCAATTTTTTCGTAGATAATGGGTAAACATTAAAAAACCGGAGAGAAGCAGAAAACATACAGATTTTAACGATCATTTATGCCTTTACGAAATTAAAGGTAAATAAAGTACAAAGGTCAGCAAAAATCAGATGTTGATGTTCAGAAAATAAAAACTCGCTTTGGCAAGTTATAAGCGAAAGACATACTGTTTTAGTAGAAAGGACAATGTTTGCTAAAAAATAAACTAGTGGTAAGCCAGTACCAAAATATATTGGACCATCAAGAATATTAAGATACTACTAAGACCTAATAGCGAGCGGTCGATATCCAGACCACAAGGAATTCAATATGAAAAGTTTGACTTAGTGACTCAATATTTTATTTGTTATTTAATAGTTTTTTGAGTGCATCAGTTGAATAATAATGAATATTAATGTACTGAATATAATTTAAGGAATCAATAATAATATATTAAAAAACTTGAATTGGACTGTAAAATAGATTTCAATAATTAAAATAAAACTTACCGTGATAGTGATATGCAGAAAGATTACGTATTAAAGTTTAGTGTTACTGATCCAACGATAATTGAACTCATATCAATTAGTAACTAACTACATAGTCAATTAAGAGATTGAAGTGTTCAACATCCTCTGAAGCTTCCAAACTACGTGGTTTAATATACCACAGTGACTAAAGAAATTTATCCGGCCAGTATGTTGCACGTTTACAACCTAATGGATCAGTACACTTCTACAGGAAAGTGTGTTAGATGTAGATAGCACAGCAATTCCTAATTTAGTACTCCAGTGTAGTATTGATCTAGTTTCTTAGAGGCAAATGAATGCAGGGTTCTAGTAAATCAATAGACTGTCGAAGGTTTGCCAAAGGCATCGTTCTACTGATCAAATGTGAGAAAAATAACAAACATTTTAAACTGAAATTTAGAATGACAAAATGATGTGTTTCGTATCGTAAACAGTACATTCTAAGATATAAACTTAAATAGAAGCTTTAATTAGATATAGTTTATCTGATTCTGTATTGGCTTTATTTTAAAAACAAAGTCAGACTGACTTTGTTTACTACCTTGCCTAGGGCTCGTTTAAGAGATTTTGCACATATTATAGTCCCCCCTTCTAACCGACATGGTCCACAACTGAGGCCGGTTGACTAACTATACTTTAAAAGCACTGGTATTGGCATTTCTTCAAATTTTATATGAAGATAGTTACTATGACGGAAATGCACTGCAGAAAATTTGAGTTTTATAACTTATTGGTTTTTCAATAGTTAATGAAAAATTTAATTTCGTTTACAATTTTTTACAACCATAAAGAAGAATTGTTTTAAGATAATAATTTGTGTTATTGTTTGTTTTCATGAAAATAATAAGGTTTATTCCAAGATTGTTGTTAGATATATTTGCAATGATAACATATGCAAAATCAGAATTATGTAACCCGCTTGCTATTCTAACACCTGTGGCTGGATATATCCCTCATATGTTTGATTATCTTAGAAACGCAATAGGATTATTTCCAATTCCATTCTGAAATTAGATAAGGAAGCTGGGACCCAATTATATAGAAGAATTGCCCAGCTAACGTAATTTCCCTTATATAAGGTGTTCACTGTAATGTAATTATTCAATTTGCGGTTTCGTTTTACAAGACGCTGCTAGTATAAAAGTATATGTCTCTGAAATTATTACTTTTAAATTGAACGGCACATCTGTGTTAGTAACGTTACCCGGGTTTAAGAGATTAAGGTAAATAATTAGTCTTAGTGCATAAATATAATAAACTTCATAAGGTTACTCTCAAAAATTAGTTAACGAAATAAAAAGGAATAGAATAAGTATAAAACTTTTTACTGCATTGTAAAGGTAAAGGTATTTAATATCAGTGGCGGCTCATCGTATGAAGCAACTGAGGCCGGGCCTCACTGTAAAATTTGACTCGTACACAGTATATTTTAATACTCTATAATTTTCAATTACCTGTTACATTTGTTAAAAATCAATATAACGGAATAAAATGATTATTGCTTCAATTGTAGCCCTCGTAAGTTACAAATGACGGTCCTAGGTTACGCTTTAAAGTCCCGCCATTCTACCAGCGCAGGAAGTTACGATCCATTCGCCAAACCCAATTTGCCGAGCTTCAAATTACGCCATACATGCCTAATGCGTTATGGTTTCTCCCACCACGCGAGACGGTTAAAGTCGATGTTTTCCGTCCTAATTTGAAGCCCGATTTCTGGCGCCTCTAATTCTCTCTCACTGTTTGCCGGCAAATTGAACGACGTAATGCGTGACACGATTAACCAATTATTTGAGTATTAATATTTTTAATTGTGTTTTGAATTTTTAATGGTTGATTATTTGTTGCTACTGAATGTGATTTCTTAGATATTCTCCAAATTAGATGGTAAGGTTTTAAGGACAAAACAGGGTAAGACTAAATTTAACATACCTGAATCTTTCTCACAATACTTAGATTTATAAAACAATTTCAAAACATTGAATTTGCAATTTGACCATATTTGACAACGAAATTTTAGGGTGCACATATTAATTTTTCTAAATTCTACACACTAAACATATAACATATAAACTACTGCTCTGAACGAATTAAAATCGCTAATCGAAGAATTTCTGAATTACGAGACCAAGAGAAATTAAAAAATAATTTTAATAATGCAAAAAATATTACCTTGGTACCTACTAACGGGGTAAAAGTTGCGACAAACTAGAAAAAAAAATTCGAGCTATAAAATGCTATACTACGAAATTATAGATTGCATTTCCCTTCAATTAAGTACTCGTTCTGGTAATTTACCTGAACTTCCTGAAAAATTTCTAATATGCAAAAAAAAAAATTAATGCAAAAAATTGTTTGTATGTTTACTACAAACGTTTTTGACATAGATAAGTTGAAAAACGAACTTTATATTTTGTACAGACGATCAATTTCGTAATTTAGAAGTTCAAAAAATGATAGAAATATACAAGGAATTTGAAATGGTAAGTTCGGAATCATACAAAGTGTTTCAATTTTATGAAGACATAGATAAATTTACACATACAGGGTTAACTATGACTTAGTACAAATATTTTAAGAGGGGATAGGGAAAAATAAGAATTAACGGAATCACCCCTCAAAAAAATTCTAAACTTATTTATAAAGCCAAAAAAATTTTTTTTCGATATTATTTTAAATCCTTATTTAACGCCGCCAATGCTTGTTGGTTGCATACTCTACAAGCATGCAACAGTCGCTCATTAGTCAGTGTCAGTAGTGTCCACATGTAGTGTCCTGTCATGTCATAATTGAATTCCTGTGTTTACGTTGTAATTTTGTGTTCTTCTGAAGTTTTTAGTGCCTTATTTTAATTTTTAAACGTTTTATAGTTATTAAATAAAGATATTTGTATTGGGTGCAGATAATTTCCTACAATATAGTTCGCCGGTTTGGTTTTCTAGGTTATGGGACAAAACTGCCGCGGTTAAACGTCTCTTATTCCTTTCGTTCGATTTTGTTATAATAAATAGGAATCTAATCTATCTAATTGTACCTACGGGAAGTGTCTTTTATCGGTAGTGAGTGGCTGTAATGAGCGAATATGTAGTTATACCAGTTTATAAAGAAATAATGGAAAACGAATGCAAAATACTGGAGCTAAGTGTGTAAGATTAACTGTTACCTATCTATCAGGTATTATCACTATTAGAATGTTAATTTTCGTTTCTACATTTAGAAATGCTGCAAAAAAACGACGATGGTAGTAGATATTGTTGACAGCTGTAAGTTTTATCTATGGGTCTAAGCCATCTCAGTCGATTCTTAGCATAGGCGCCGACTTTCCGTAGGAAAAAAGGGTTTTGCCCCATTTTTTAAATATCCAGCTAAAATTCTGGAATAATTTTTTTATTGTCTTTTAGGCCTCCCTGAGCACGTGGTTAAATTTTTTGTACTTAGTCATAGTTAACCCTGTATAAAAGATAGACGAGTAGACCTGTTCTAAACTGTTTTAAAAACATTTTGTTAATATTGGGGGCAAATGAAAACGAAAATTTGGCGGGCTTGTTTTATATGTAGGAGTAGATAAGTAGGCTGGCTACCTTTAAAATTGGTTTTTAAGTTTTTTCATATTTTTTAATATTCTTAAATCAAGTAGGAAATTTTTTTAAATTATTTGATAAATATATATTATATATTATATATTATATATTATATATTATATATTATATATTATATATTATATATTATATATTATATATTATATATTATATATTATATATTATATATTATATATTATATATTATATATTATATATTATATATTATATATTATATATTATATATTATATATATTATTTCTATTGTAAATAAAATTCGAAGTTTCTGATGTTACTAAATTTATTAATTTATGGTTATAACAGTGCTATTGGCGCCGACCTCCATAATAAAATGCGATCAACGCATCAAGGAATATAACATGGGTGACGTGAAAATTTATTTCTAGTTATTATTTGAAATGGGTTGGTTCTCACCTCTACCAGCTACCACGAGTCGCCACTGTTTAGTATAAATCAACTTTCCTACAGTTCATATTAATGAAGTCATTCGTATTTCAATGTCTTCTAAACTAGTGTTGTTTCTCATTCTGAAAATCATGGCTCAGAACAACAAACGCATGCAAATACCTACTGGAAATATATTTTAGAGATTCGAAACGAAACACTCGTCGAGGTGTCGCTCGAAGTGCCTGCTGGTTTAGACATCGCCAGCTGTAGTTTTCGCCCTCTGGTTAAACCTTTGTAGATGGTTTTTAACTAAAACTAACTTCAATCTCTACTTTTATTTCAATAATTTTGGTTACTGCTAAGGGATGTTTTACAACCATTACAGCTGAGCGGAGAAAAATACAAATAGATTACATAGCTCAAAAATTTCAGCATCATTATTAGCGATTAACGCTATTGATGTGGAATTATAGGAAATCATTTAATAGTACCTTTTGTCTTATCAACCAGATTGACAGAAAGCGTATATTTGAATTTTTTGGAGAATGTTCTACCACAAGTGCTAGAATATAACTCGAATGCAAAATTTGTATTGAAATAACCTCCTTTAAAATTGAATAAGTATCCCACCATTTAATTGTTTACAACCATTTCCGGAACAGCATGTATATTGTCTAAATAAATTTTTTAAATATTGGCATGATATGTGATAACGTCAATAAATTAATAAGAATTTCGAAATTTCTAAGTATTTAATAAATGAAATAAGTATGTGATGTAAGAGGCTTGTGTTAAAGTAATAACTAATAACTACTCAGCTGATTCTTTAATGTACGAGTATTTATTTGAAATAGGCCGTATTCAGACGAGGTCAGCCGCTGAGCCGCTGAGAAATCCAGGCCAATCAAATGCACGCATTTAGCTGAATTCTATCTCAGCGGCTCAGCGGCTGACCTCGTCTGAATACGCCCATTGTTACACATTCTCAGTCGGGTAGGTACACCTTACTTCTGACAATAATTGAATTAGTTATTAAAGTAAATTAAATTATTTGATATACCAATAATGGTAAATTTTTAGAAATATTGGGCCATTGTTCAAGTCAAATTAAAAATTTGTCGTGTTTGTAGGTACAGAAAAATAAAAAAATAACACGTAGAGCAAAACTAATATCAAACATATTTTTCATATTTAGATTATCCACTTTTACTAATTAAATTTTCTCGAAGAGAAAATAACTTTTAAAACATTAATTAATTATGAGATACATTATTTTGCTATTCTAATCCCACATTTTAATAATTCTTTTCACATATAAACAAAAGTAAATAATCTTATATGCGGAACTATGCAAGATTTCTGTATCTAACAATTTATTGGTTAAATCGCTTACTGTCGTTATATATTCGTTTTACCCCCTTTGAATATTCTTGTTGTTTACTGATACCTACGATATTATTCAGTTCTTAAATGTCTAAAATTATTTGTATTTCTAGAAAACACTATTTCAAGAATACGGCACCCTTCAATTTTATTCACTTCACTGTATACAGTATGTCCGCGGATTGAGTTTACAAGAGGGCACATGGACCAAAAAGTTAAATATACGAAAAAAGGCATTCATGATAAACAATTTTGCTTGTTTAGAAAACACAAATCACCATGACGAACTTCAATTTTGTTGTACAGGGTGGAACAAAAACACAAAAATGTTATTTTGCGTAAGAGTAAACATACCTTATTTTGCAAGATATGAAAAATGCCATTCTTTAGAAAAGTTTTTGCTTGTTTATAAAAGACGAATCTCCATGACGAACTTCAATTCTGTTGTACAGGGTAAATCAAAAACACAAAAATATTATTTTGTGTAAGAGTAATCATACCTTATTTTTCAAGTTACGAAAGAAATGCATTCTTGATATAAGTTTTTATTTGAAGTGAATAAGAGTCACGTTATCAAATATTTATTTTTTATACAGGGAATAATGTGCAAAACTAAAATGCGTCTTATTCAATTGTAAATTTTAAATAATACGAACAATTACAACAACAATTGAGCTAAAACAAGTAAACTAAGCAATATGATGAAGATATCAAGTTTCAAAAGTACCACCCCCATGAATTGAACACATTTTTCTAATTGCTTCCTTAGATATCCTAACGAATTTCTGATTTCTTCCTGGGATATTGAACGGACAGCCTGGGTAATTCTTTCTTTTAGCATTTCAATATTATTTGGCACTGGAGTAGCATAAACAATTTGTTTTAAACGGCCCCATAGAAACATATCGGCCATGGCTGTCAAGGCCCCTTGGGGGCTACAAAATTGGACCATTCCTACCAATCCATTTTAGACCAAATTTGTGATTAAACCATTCTGTTACCTCACGAGCACAATGTGCTGCACAATCCTCCTGTTGAAAATACATTTTTTGCCGATAATTTAATGGTAAATTTTCGGGTTCTTCTCTAAAAAATGTGTCAAGGATTTCTAAGTATGATATTCTATTACAGGTGTTATTGTAAAAATAAGGACCTTTAATGCTATGGACAGATATCGCGCACCACACGTTCACTTTTGTAAAATACTGTCTTCGTGTCCTTATTCTTAACTCAGGGTTTTCTTGAGACCAGTACCTGACGTGCTGGAATGCTACAGTTCCATTAGTAGAAAATGTACATTCATCAGAAAACATAATAAATTTTTAAAAAATCAATATATCTATTTAAGATTTTGTCTCCTATCCACAAACAAAAATCTAATCTTTTCGCTTCATCTCCCTCTTCCAAAGTTTGATTATTGTGTGGTTTTATTTTCTTTTAAAATCTTCTGAATATGACTTTTTTTCACTGTTAGAATGTTTCAAAGATAAGCCAGAATTTTTTTTTATTAATTTCACTAATAATACTATGCGTCTTGAATTTATGCATTTTTCGACAGTCCTGTAAATGATTTATATTTCGTTTATTTTGAAAAGACGAATTTATTTTTACCAAATAACAAGAAAAAAATGCTAGTCTTATTTAATAATATTTCAGGAAAAATTTTATTATAAATTGCGTCAGAGATGCTTTACGAGCATAAAACATAATAACTGAAAGACGTATCATTAACGCAGCGGACGTGTCTGTGATCGATTACATTATAAACGCCTAGGTAAATTTTCCATCTACAGTACATTTCATAGCAGCTCTTTAACACACAATAAATTTAGACATGCAATCGACCCCCTACTTTTATAGACTGTACACGATTTACGTGTTCAAACCCAGTTATTTCTTAAATCAATTTCGTAAGGACATAAAATTACATATCGACCTATTTACTAAATACAATTTTTGTTTTGTTTAACCTTTTCGCAGGTGTTCTTTTACATAACATTTCCTGCTATGTTTAGTAGGTACTTAAAATCACATTACATTAGGGTATCTTTGTAGATTCGATATTTAATTTGGTTATTGATTTTGTATACACAAATTGTGCCGCAAAACAGTTTAAATTAAATTTGTGCTTCTTCAATTTTTTTTATCATATTTTTAGTTTGTATTTTAAAATAATTTATAAACCTTTGTTACTACTTTTATGCATTTATGTATTTATGCAGGGTGAATGGTCCTTTGGGGACGTAAGTAGTGCTCATTAGCAATTGTTTTATCTCTAAATATATTTATCCAAATCACTGTTTTGTAATTTTTCTCTCAACTATCACAAATAATTATGAAAATCTTTAATTTATTTTTCTTTGTTAGTCCTTACCCTAATGGATAATATGAATTCGTAAAAACTTTTTGCGTATTCAGGTATATGTAACTTGAAAATTTTATAGTACATACATACAGAGTGATTTAGAACTAGAAGTCAATATCATAATTCTTTTTTGTAAAATCTTTACAGTTTCCGAGTAAATAATTATTGAAGTTATAGCATTTTCAACTTTTACATCTGTGCAGTGAGTGCAACTGTAGGGAACGAGAAGGAAATTTGAAACCGAGTCGTGGAAGAGATGTGAGTCCAGAGCGTCCCCGACGTATTGCAGCAGTGTGGCCTATCATACACGAAGCTCAATTATATCCAAACCATTAATACGAAGCGATTGCACGAGGAGAACTGCTACCATGGCCGCCACGATCATTTGACTTTAAATCATTTGAACTTCTTAATTATTTTTATGGATTTTTTTTAAGTAAATTTTAAACTGTCAAACTTGACATACTTTTAATACATTTACTATTTTCAAACAAAAAAGAGAGATTTTCGAAACGTCAAAAATTCGGAAGTGCGCGATAGTGATGTGATTTTTGTTATGTTTTACTTATCTGCTCTTTTCAGTGTGAGATTTTTTGGTTAGGCAAACTTTGTTTCAAAAATAACCCTTGACTGATCCGTTTGACGGAAGGGATAATTTAATTAATCTTTATTTTTTCAGAAGTGTGGCAAAAACTCAATCAAACTAAAAAAAATTGTATCAATGTTATGCACAAAAATTTGTACATATTATCTGCAGAAATTATGTCATATTATTTCTTCAAGTGCCTAAACCGGATGAATTGTTTAGTATTTATGTTGGTATATACATTTTTTCTGTGAACCAATTATAAGTGATGTAGTTCTACAAGTGCTCTAGCTTGTAAATGACCCTTCCACAGTGCATACTTTTCATGACAGTTCTTTATCACAAATTAATGTAAATAGGTGTCCAAAATTAATGAATGGTGACCAATATAAATGAACATTTATTAAATCTTAAATCTAAAAGATGTTTTTACCGTACTTTCAGCTGGGCTCATTTTAAAACATTCATATATATGATTAAGAGGATGAGGAAGCTGTCAGCAGGTTGAAATTTCAACCTGTAAAGAATGCTGAAATTGCAAAGCAGTTAGTGCATATCTTTTCTCTAAGAGAAGGAAAACCTTTAGATATACATATAATAACTTTGTTGTTGGTTCTGTGCATTTTCGAAAAATAAGTACTGTTTACGTTTTTTTCTTCTTCCGATTATCCAAACACGTGGAGTGCACTCATGATATATTATCAAATGCTATTACTATTTAAAATATTCTGGTTAAAATTACAGTTAAATTAGCAGTATTTTTTACAGACAAGCTACAAATTTCATTTACACAGCATTTTATCTGGCAGGTGCACCCTCATTTTGTCCTGCTTTTGTTCACCAATGTTTGGTAATGTAATTAAAGATGTGTAACTTTCAGCCCCTATTTGCTGAATCCTCTATGGCATCGAAAGAGATGGCATCGTTGTCACTTCCGTTTACATTATTACAGCAAACAATTGTGTTCTCCCTAATGAACTGATCTGTTGCAAAGGATACATTTCGCTACAATTATATAGCACATTCAAATGAAAGGCTTTCATTTTTAATAAACTAGGGAAATGTAGAGTAAGAGACAAAATTTGGTGTCTGTATATATTTTATATTTATTTATCAGACTAGTTATTGTCTGTGAAAATGTTTAGTAGTAGCATTATCTATGAGAATTGACACTAAAAAGATAAAATATTATAAAGAATTTTGCCAAAATTTTGATGAAGACAGTCCAATTTAATTAATGAAATAATGATAATTTAAAAGTATATTCTTATCTAAATTTTTAGTTGAGTGTTTGTTAAAATATGCCTTCAAATTTGTAGAAAACGAAAATTAAATTTAAAAATATAAAATTCGATACAGGAATTCCTACATCTGCATGAACAAATACTTTCCTACCAATTCTGCATTTTAATAGCCAGTGGTGTAGTTAGGGGATTCAACATATTTCTTAAAGCGTAGCTTGTGCCTCGTAGACATTTATGAAACATAGCTACGTAGTTTATCCAAGCTTCACCGACATATTATATCAATGAAAATAAATGGGGGTACTATCTAACAAAACTTAACAAGGAAGTTACAGGGTGCTGCATTTTTTTGTTCTCACAAGTTACGTCAAAGTGTATGGTAAACATTGGAAACTTAGATATGGTTATAAAGATTAAAAAATACTGTCAGGGAAGCTCACCTACATGGTTATTACCAAAATAATTTCTTTATTATGTGTAGAATTGTGAATATTTTTATTTGGACTTTTTCTATAATATTCCAAATTGAAGCTGCGCGACAAGGTTTTAGAAACAGTCAAGGCACCTGCCTTAGGGAACTTAGGCTTTATATAGGCGTACAAGGAAGAGGTTACGAGATTTATTGGATAACTTTTTATAAAGGACAAGACCATGCTGATTTCACTATATCCAGAAGGTGAAGATTAGAATAAGAGAAAACTTGATGTTTGAAGAACTTGTGACATAAGAATACAGCCAGAATTGAGTTCCAATATTGACACACATATGAATCAATTATTGCAATCGAAGCAAAAACTAAAAGTTGAGAAGAAAGCGGTAATTGATCTGGACAACCAAATTAAAACTTCAACCAGATAACATCAATCCAGGATCACATGAAACAAAAAGAAGGTCAAAGGACTACAAAAAGAAGGTCAAAGGATTAAAAAAAGAGGAACTAGCGAAAAGCTTAAAACATAAAGAATAGTTACTGCGTAGATTAAATACTGATAAAAACCAACCGGAAATCCCCTAGAAAGAAATGGAAAAAGAACAATTATCAGTGGAAGAATAACAACATAATATAGTAACTTTCAAAATTGAACTTAGTGAAGCAAGAGAAAAAGACATATTTTGTGCTAAAAAACTAGTATGCAGACCTTGGATGAATGGAATACTACGATTCTTGCTAATGAATTAAATGAGGATCCACTTTTGACTCAATTTTCCACTGGAAATTAAAAACTAAGATATACCTAAAGCAATGACGTTTCTAACTTCATTATTTTTGAAAAATTACTGGACAGTATGAGATTCCTCAATAATGCAGGATAGCGTATTAGCTAGAGTGTTGCAGGGTCCTAACAGCAAAACCATCATTCATCAAACTGAATTACCTGGGAAAAGAGTTTCTTAAAGAGCTTTTATTTTAGAAGAAATAACACTTTGAACAGAATGAGAGAGCGATTGTATTGACTTGGAAGTCGTTCTGATCTGGAAGAATGGTGTCGGTGTTGTATTATGCTTTAAGTTGGATCGGTCAGTGGTCGCGCGGTTTAAGGTGTCAGTACTTGAATCGAGGTGACTAGATTGGAGTTGGTTCGCGCCCAGCTGCCGGTAGATCGTATATAAGCTATATTCGTGGAGTGGATTGGCACCCTCTCTGCGGGTATGGTAAGGTGGAATAATGTTAGCTTGGGTCAATGTGAGAGATTGATACCGGTTGATATTTGACTACCCCCCTAATTAATGAGGTTTTCCAGGTTTCCCTCATTCCTGCACTGAATAGTGGTTAGGGCCTACCAACGTAAGTCGTTCCTGGGCGCAAATGCGGCCTGCTTAATAATAATATTCCGCCTCCTCTCCCGCACAAGTCTCCGACTTCTGGGCTAATTCCTGTGATTAGAATGAGGGGTAGAGATATTATTATATTATTATTAAGTAAAGGTGCGAACAATGCGAATAATGGAGTAATCTGATCGGGATGATCAGCTCTAAGAGGGAGGCAATGTTACGGAAGCTCGCCTACCTGGTTATTACCTAAATAAGTTCTTGATTATGTGTAGATTTCTGAATACCTTTATCCTGATGTTTTCAAGAACTCAAAAATGCATATAAGTGGATCAGCTATGTCTCCAGAATTAGTTTATGTTGAGAAGTTGCATGTAAAAAGCAAAAGACTAACACGAACACGTGATGGTATAGATTCATTTGATAGATGTAAATTTATTTACTTATTTATTCGTTATAGAATATATAGAACATGTCACGTGAATTCTTTGAATGTTAAATCAACGTACGTAAAACTTTTACTAAAGTTGAAGGAAAATAAGGAATAATAATTTTTAAATATAGTACTATACAGTATTCGCCAAAGGTATAGAATAAATTCAATAAAAACGAAACAATTATTTTTTGGGAAAAATCCTCGAACAGGTCGATTTTTAATTTAAAAATTACATATTTTAGCGTAAAATGCGATTTTCAAATGTCATTTGTTTTCGAGTAATGACGTCATCGATTTTTTTTTAAATGGCAACACCATATTTTTTTCCTTGATTCTGAAAGATCGCTTAATTCTCTATCAGACAGTACTAAAATTTTGCCCTCTTACATGGGAAAGTTTTCGAGTAAATGACAATTGAATGTTAGAAAAAGTAAATCAATTAAAATAAAGCAAAAACGTTATCAAGTTTAGTTTTTCGAATTCCATAGTACTTTTATAGATCACGTAGGTAAAAATCTTTGCAAAGTGTCATTGTCACACCGACTTTCTAATAAGTATTGTAAGCGACATAGAAATTATTATTCAATTTAAAGTATTATGGCACATTTAACTGTTACTCAAATTGAAATTTTAATTCTTATCGGATGCGGGAATATGACTAGAACTCAGCAGGAAGTTTGCGATTTATTTAATGAAAAATATCCAAATCGCCCTATCAGCCAATCAACAGTCAGTAAGGTAGAGTCTAAATTTAGAGAAACTGGCAATGTTGTAAATATTCCAAAACCTGGACGTCCAAGCATTAATGAAAATCAGAAACAGAACATTTTGATAAGTATGGTGGATAATCCTCATAATTCTTCACGATTGGTTGCATTAAACAATGACACTAGTCAGAGCACAGTGCTACGTATCTTGAAGAAGGAAAAATATCATCCCTACAAAATTCAACTTGTGCAGGAACTCAATGAAGATGATCCCGATCGCCGCTTACACTTTTGCGAAATTCTAATGGATTTATGTCAAGGAAATAGAAATTTACACCGGCAAATACTTTTTCAGATGAGGCCACATTTTGTCTGAATGATACAGTAAACCGTCAAACTTGCAGGTATTGGAGTCAGGAAAATCCTCATTGGATGGCAGAGGCATATACCCAACACCCTCAGAAATTAAATGTGTGGGCTGAAATAGTTCACCACAGAATAGTAGGGCCTTTCTTCTTTGAAGGAACCCTTACAGTACAAAGATATTTAGAGTTTCTATAACATGACCTTGTTCCAGCCCTTGCAGTAATTTTTCTAACGATAATGATATTCCTGACGATACCATATGGTTTCAGCAAGACGGTGCACCTCCGCATTATGAGCGCTCTGTACGAGATTTTTTGGACAACCGTTTTCCTGGGAGGTGGATCGGCAGACGCGGACAGATAGAATGGCCTGCAAGATCGCCAGATCTTACACCTCTTGCCTATTTTTTATGGGAATACTTGAGGTCAAAAGTATACATTAATAAACCACGTAATTTAGAAGAACTTCAAATGCGCATTCGGGACGAAATACGTAGAGTTACCCCAGAAATCATTCATAATGTGCAAGAAGAATTTCTTCACAGACTTGCATTGTCAAGAAGTTGGTGGATGGCAATTCGAACATTTAATTTAAGTATAAAATTTAATCAATTGTATTTTATTTTACATACCTCAGAATTGTTACTTTTTATGGATAAAATTTACGTTTTCTAACATTCAATCGTCATTTACTCGAAAACTTTCCTATGTAAGAGGGCAAAATTTTAGTCCTGTCTGATAGAGAATTAAACGGTCTTTCAGAATCAAGGAAAAAATATGGTGTTGCCATTTAAAAAAAATCGATGACGTCATTACTCGAAAACAAATGACATTTGAAAATCGCATTTTACGCTAAAATATGTATTTTTAAAATTAAAAATCGACCTGTTCGAGGATTTTTCCCAAAAAATAATTGTTTCGTTTTTGTTGAATTTATTCCATACTTTTGGCGCATACTGTATACTGGTGGTGAATTTCGAAAACTAAGACAATACTCAAAGTATAAATTACCTTGTAAGTATATATTTTTAAATTTAAATGGTTAATTTATTGTTGCATGGTAATCCATAATATATATTTTTTTTTTTCAAGTGGGATTATTAATGCAAATTAAGCACATAACACAAGGTAAATTTAGTTTAAATAAAAAAAAGAGGAAAGCACATTATGAAAGCAAAATGTGTAATAAATAATCCTGTCATCCAACTCTAAATGTAAATGGTGGTTTCTACACACATTAAAAAAGTCGCTTCTAAATCCCATGAAAATAATCTGTGGGTTTTATTTCATACAAAATGAATAAAAAAAACTTTTCATTCGAGTAAAAGTTTCCTTACTAGGAACGCTAGATATTTTTTAACGCTACTAACGAGAATATGATTTTTTGTAATATATTAATGTACCTATGCTTTGTACAGGACGCATTTAAAAAAATGGAATAAAAGGTATTTCCTAAATAAGACCCGGACTTTATTTTTTATGTATCATGCATATATATTATCAATTTTATTTAACTGCTTCGTCAGATACTAAAATGTATACCCGAGGTGGCGGTATTGTGATATTCCACTGGGACCAAAGCCATTTCCAAGAAATTTACGACCCCTGAACTTTTACACTGCCGTTTCTATTTAAAGAGATAGTTTTATAGCTTTTATAAATATTTACCATGTTTTACTTAAATCGTCAGTACTTTATTACACAGTACATTTTACATGAGTGTTTGATATCTAAATATATAGAATTTATTTGTGGGTACACGGGCTTACTGAGTTTTAATGCGTACCGACCTGTTACATTTTTCAACGATATCAACACTGAAGTACCTAAATGTATATTAGCCATTAGTAACTCAATCTTGATTATTTGCACTAAGTCATCTGCATTAAATGGGCTCCAGAAAGATTTACTTTACTGTCATGAAAACAATTTTGCTAAAGGAACCTACCAGTGGTTGAAAAGGCTTTTTTTACTTTTGATTTATTACTGCTATACCACCACCATAATTTTTCACTCTAGCAAAAATATATATTTCTTGGCTTTCACCCTAGGATGGCCAGTTTTTAGCAGTATCATTCTTTTTATTTCAAATAAGCGATGTTATCGTCGCTATTAAATTTTTTTTTTGTCATTGAATTGGTCACTTAGATTGGTTCAATGATCAATTGTGCCTTTAAACTTTCATTTCACATTAGAAAAGTTACAAATATAATGCAAGGCATCTACAATTTGGACAGAATCAACCATCTAACTTTTTTACTTTTAACTTTTTAATTAAGATAAATTTGCCTACCTATCTGCACAGAAAATTGCTATCTAGAAATTCTTTGAATATTTTTCGAAAGACGATGTACTTTCTTTAGTTTACTATAAATATATTTGCAGATTAATGAACATACTCAAACTTGAATGTTACAAACTCGATGAACCGAGATGTTCATCGATTCTTCAAAGAGAAGCCTGAAGCCCTTCAGTAGTTATGAAAGAAGATACAGCATGAAGTCAGTCTTTGAAAAAAATTAACTACAAAGAACATGGAAGGCAAATTTGTGGGAATATGAATAGTCGCACTATTTTGATGAGATAACAATCAAATATCATAAACATTCCGTGCTTCTTCCGTGTGAATTAGATAGTAGAGATATAAAAAATAAATAGGAAAATAGCAAAAAATGACCAACAAGAGCTATATTTCAACCATGTATTAAGAATATCATCAGAGAAGATTAGTTCCTCCTTCCAAAATCCTGCTTCCTCCTCTTCACATCAAGTTAGGACTCATGAAACAATGGGTGAAAAAAAAAGGAGAATGGCATGTGCATCTACGGAAAATGTTTCTTAATTATTCGGAAAACTACAGCAGACATTTTTTATGGACTTCACATTTGTAAAATAATGAAACTAAATTTTGTTCACCAAAATGAAAGAATACGGCATTGCTGATTTTCAAATGGATTATCGAGAATTTCCTAGAGAACCATAAAAGTCTAGATTACACGGAAAAAGTAGCAAATGGTTGAAAACTATAGGAAACTGAAAATGGCTTCCTGTATTGACTACTTGCCAAAAAGTCTTGGTGATTACGATGAAGAACAAGATGATAGATTTCATCAGGAGCTGAAAGATGCAGAGCAACGTTGCCGATGCAGATGGGATAAACATATGCTGGCTGATTGCAGCTGAATACTCGCGAGAGATATTCCCGAAAGATTACAAAAACGTAAAAGGCTGCCATTGCGCAGATTCTTTGATAATAAGAGAGCTAGATATCATAAAGACACAGAATGAAACGCACATGTTATATAGCCACAAGACTTAAAACTTTTATTTTTTTAAGATGAATGTTATTGTATAAAATTCCTTATTAGAATTGTGATTTCTTGAATTTCTATGCACCGGTTGCATGTTGTTAGGTTAAGCCGACCTGATGGGGTTAAATAAACTCCAAATTCGGATCTAATGACCTCAAAAATATATATGTATGATGATTTTGCTGATTTGCGTATCTATCTTTCGATTTGACCTGGGAATAACCTTGAACCTGACCTGATAGGGATAAATGAATCCCGAATTCGGACTCAGCGACCCCAAATACATAAATGTACGATAATCTGGCCGACTTGCATATCTATCTGTCGCTTTGACTTTGGAATTACTTTGAACCTGGAGCGATGGAGTTAAATGAACTCCAGATTCGGATTCAACTAGTGAAAGCGCATAATATATATATTTTAGGTCATCCACCAAACTCAATTATTGTTGTTTTCAATCATGGTTGTTAATTATTTTTAATATTATTTTATTATCATTATCAAGATTGCTATGATTGTGATTATCATCATTATTGTTGTCGACATAATCACTAGATATAAATAGATAGTGTCGGAAATTTAACGATATAATTTAGCATAATATGTATTTGTAAAATCACATAACATAATATGGAATGTTATTCATGTATCTTCCTGTTATATTACAGTGCACTGATTTATTTACAAAATTATTATGTAATTTTACATAACTTTAAGCTGGTCCCAAACTGACAAGTTATGTGAATTTTCAGACCAATTATACCATTAAATTTCATGCATATTTGAAACATAGTATTAAAAATAAACTTTTTAATAAGTAGTAGTGTTTTTATTACGTATATTAGAGGGTAAGTTGATATTATTTATTTTATTTTCAGATCAACCTCCAGAGATTTGATATTTTAATAGGCAATTTTCGTTTCAGTTGTAATTCCTCGTTACTAATAAATAGATTTGTATTATCTATATTGCTCAAGAACATTCTTATTTTTAATATAAAATCATAGGATTTTTGTTGTTTCCATGCATTTATTGTTTGAAATTTCATCAAAGCGGCAGGGACGAATATTTCCGTTCGTATTAGTGAGGATCGAAGTCCCAACAATCTATGTTATAACCCGCAAATATAAACTATGATTTCGTCCACAGAAAACAATAAATTCCGTTATTTGACAAAGAGACAAATCAGCAATCATCATTTTACGGAAAACAGATAACCGCCATACGATGATTTCTATTCAGTTTTTATTTATGACAGTCATTTAAATACTGTTTACTCTTTTAGTATGCTCTCATTTTCTTCTAGATCTACAGATTGTTTTAATAAATTCACTTCACAATTTTGAGGACGATTTTTCAATAATATAATGCCGCCCTATACAGATTTTTCGTATCCGTTCACGAAAAGAAAATGTAATTCCAAATACGGACATAAAATCGAGGTACCAGTTAAAAGAATTGAAATGGTTGCCATAGCAACGAAATTACTGGCCCCAAAACAAACTCAATCTTATCCTTATCAATACATTCTGAATTAGAATAATTTTGTCGGAAAAATGTTGTATATAGGGTGTTTTTAAGAAGGTATAAACATTTTCCATATATGTACAAAGTGAACCATAAGTACAAATATTTTAACTGCAGATGTACCTAGTTCGTCATATTAGATGCGTCTAGTGAGTCATTTTTAAAGTTTTAAATATTTACGGAGATATTATTTTTTTAAATACTAACATTTTGAGGTCCGCTGACCAGATAGACCACTAAGGTAACCTAATAAATCATATGATTTACTGAAGTCGAAGTTACCATATCGTCTATAAAATAAATATGTTCAATAGTTACTTTGTTCAATGATTCCAAATATTATCCATAAACGTGCATCAAGCTTACCTACTTGCTGCAAAACCAACTATTTAGACAGTTATCCACATTTCACAAATTAGTACCATTATACACTATTAGAATGATATACAAATTTTCTCCTTAATTTATGAAGTATAACAAAAAGCTACATGATTGTCTCACAACACAGAGTTAATTTTAGCCAGATAATCTCAAAGAACCTATCACTGCTAACCATTTCAAACTTCGTGGTTTGGTAGTGGATGAAACAGAATTTAAAAATATGAAATAATAAAACAACCAGCCTGATGTATGCGTTCAATATCAAGAGGAGGCAAAGTAAAATATTTATTCAGTGTCAGTCACGGTCACGGGCAGTAGGCGAAATGTTTCGTACCAGCCCCATCCTCTAGGATTGATAGTCAGGATGACGAAGAGGTTACATTGATACCGGTGCACTGATCAAAAGTAAAGGAATAAACTGTGGAAAAGTACAAGTAGAAACAAAACATGTAATATTTGTGAAGAGGGACTTGATAATTTCAATACAAGAAAATGGAAAGTTAATATCAGATACTTTTGTATCTTCTGAAACCGAACGCTATGATGTACTACTCAATGCATCTGTCTTAAGAGTTGAGGCACTAACATATTTAAACCGTTTTATTATTTTCTTGGGCAGTATTTTTCTCTTAAATGTCATAATATTTTTGGAGAAATACAATGTAATTAACTAAAATATGGTGTATTATTCAAATAGTGAAAAGGTGCACATGCTAAAAGCATATTTGTTAAGCATATTGTGATAAATCAGTTGTGTGGTGTAAAAATGGATAATGACCAAATTCTGGATAAATGTGAGTAGAGAAATTGATTTATATTTTCAATTTATTGGTGAGATATTGGAATGGCAAACGGGAGAAGGTAGTCATTAATATTTTTATAAATAAACATATTGACATTCTTTGACATGTATAAAAGTTCTAGTTATTAACTTTTTTTAAGTCTATTCCAAGACATTAGTGTAACACTGACAACACTGTGGAATACCACGACTCTTAAAAATCTTGGTATTGTAGTCGGATCAGTTTTCTTTCAAAATCACGAAATTTATTTTAAATTTGACTTTTTTATTCCTAATTATTTTGTAAAAAAAATTTATTAATTATGTGTTCTACACAGTGAACAAGGTTCGCCCTGTATATGATTTAATTAACGAATTCAAATATAGTAAAATTAGTGAAATATTCCCTAATGCAAATAGTCACTAATCCGAGACCATGTCTGATATAGTTTAAATTAATAATATTTATTTTATATTAACGGCACATTCTTAATGGAAATTCTCTGTGTAATGAAATTAACAGAGAGCCAATTAAAATTGTAAAACGTTTGATCCTTTATTTGAATTATTTGCTTAACTGCTTTAAAATTAGAATCTCATTGAATCTCCAACCGCAGCTCCGAACAGAGCAACCGCATACCGCTGCAAAAAATTAAAATATTATATTGCAACGAGGAGCACTTTATTCAGAAAATAAGTTCATCTTTCCAGACCAAACACAGCTGTTGCAAGTTACATTCTCCAAGTTTTCAGCAGCGACGTATACTGATATATTCTGGAACGCAAGCTGTATGCTAATTGTTTGCATACCGAATAGGCGATTACTGCATCTCGCGTGATTTGTCATTTTGTACACATGACAATCAATCTCCACGAATCCGGCACCCAACACTTGCTTCGGGCAATTTATTTGGGAATATGTTGAAGGTATTTTCCACGGGGTTATAATTTTATGTTGCCGCTTGCCACTATGACTGATTACGTATTTTCCATGAAAAATGTTACCAAATTTTATCGGTATCGAAGTACATACGTGGAAAATTATTTTCACAATTTGAATTTCTGCCATAATGCTAGTCAATGAATGACCAAAAAGGGGGTGTAGCGTGCATTGAAAGGGGGAAAATTGTTCGGTGCAGAAATGTATTATGGGTAGTTAGAAAGTAAACATATTAAAAGTCCCCGCCCCTAGCCAGTCCACTTCAGGGGCGTAGAAAGGTCCCCTTTTTTGTTTTTTCGCTTATAAATAAAAAATGGTGCATTCTAACGAAAATCTATTTTGATAAAAAGCCTATAAAATTTTGTATAAGATTGGTTCTATAAATATTTTCGGTACGACGCATTGTTTCCGAGATATCTGCTGTCTGAAGTAGGTAATTTATATAAAAAAGTTTTTAATATACGTTTCCTTTCATAATTCTAGTAACTTCTCCACCATTTGTATTACACAAAAGTCCCATAAGAAAATGTTTTAGAGCGATAAATTTTATCCAAGAATATATAGGGTATCCCTACGAAAATTTGACCCCCCCTATAATTGGAAAACCGAATAATATTTCAAAATTCGCCGAGACCCATCGATTTTTGTTCTTGGGGGTAGCTTTTTTGACAGTCAAGCCAACACGATATGTTCATCCCCCTAATGCTTAGCAACCCCAACTTAAAAATTTCAAATGCAACTACGCCACTTCTGGCACATCATTTTAAAGCCCTTTTCATTACGAATACAGTGACGTACCCTTTTTAGAAATCGGTTGAGATTTGACAGAATTATTGGTTACAAACGAAAAGATGACAAACCAACTTACGCGTAGTAATTTCTACACAAATGCTCACCACTAATAAGTTTTTCATCTACTACACATGACCGCATTATCTAATTGTTATTGATGTGTCTATCAGTTTACAAAAAAGTCAAAAATGAAATAAAAAAGCTGAAGCAAATAATAAATCAGATTTATTTGATGAATTGCTCAAAATGACCCCCGTTAACTTCCAAACAATAATACAGTCTGTTTTCAAATTCTGTTCGAACATTATTACAGACATCCGCAATTATTAATCGGCATTCTTCTACAATTCTCTGACGTAGCACTTGCAATGTTTCCGGCTGAGTGGCGTACACTTGTGATTTTAAATGACCCCACAGAAAAAAGTCCAAAGGGGACAGATCCGGAGATTTTGGTGTCCATTCGACGGGACCTCTTTTGCCAATCCAATGTCCCGGGAAATGGCCATCCAAAAATTGTCGCACAGCAGCAGCATAGTGTGGGGGCGCACTATCTTGTTGGAAGGTTATTTCATTTTCTAGTAAATTGTCGTCACTTTCTAAAATCTCTGTTATCCTAGGATCAATTGTACTTTCCAATATTTCTAGATAGATGTTTCCATTGAGATTACCTTGGATGAAAAATGGTCCAACAAGATGGTCGCCCAAAATGCCTGCCCAAACATTCAATTTTTGAGGTGTCTGAGTATAAAATTCCCTGAGTAAATGCGGATTAGTATCACTCCAATAACGACAATTGTGTCTATTCACTTCGCCATTCAACATAAATGTACATTCGTCGGAGAAACATGTATTGTAGAGAAGATTTGGATTCAGTAGAAATTGTTCACTAAAGTATTCGCAAAATTGGTTACGGCAATCAAAGTCATCTTCATGTAACTCTTGAACCAGCGTCATCTTAAATGGATGAAACCTGTTTTTTCAAAATTCGATGAACACTGGAACGGGATACGCCAGAAGCTTGAGACACAGTTGTAATCGATTGCTTATTATCCATCTGTACATGACCCAAAACTGCCACTTCCACTGCTTCATTTCGAACTGGCCCAATTACTTCACGTTTCTTGTTTAAAAGCGAACCTGTTGCAACAAATTTGTCAATCAGGTGTTTAACGTACTGGTGGTTTACATTTTTTTCAGAATGATTGGCATTAAAAATTCGTGCTGTAGCTTTAGCGCAATCGTGATTTCGATAATAAATTGCAACAATTTCTACTCTTTCCGCGATAGAATAAACAATTTCGAACACACGTTAATACTTTCAATAACGGCTAAAACTAACGATTTCTTGGTCACAAGCAAAAAACACCGACTTTTTTTGTAGTACTGATTTTTTGTTATTTTGAAAAGGTCTGAATTCCTATAAAATTAAGTATCTTCTACTAGTAACTATTTTAGTATCTAGTTTTATTTGCTTCAGCTGTTTTATTTCATTTCTGACTTTTTTGTAAACTGATAGACACATCAATAACAATTAGGTAATGCGGTCATGTGTAGTAGATGAAAAACTTATTAGTGGTGGGCATTTGTGTAGAAATTACTACGCGTAAGTTGGTTTGTCATCCTTTCGTTTGTAACCAATAATTCTGTCAAATCTCAACCGATTTCTAAAAACGGTATGTCACTGTATTCGCAATGAAAAGGGCTTTAAAATGATGTGCCACAAGTGGGGTAGTTGCATTTGAAATTTTTAAGTTGGGGTTGCTAGGCATTAGGGGGATGATCATATCGAGTTGGCTTGACTGTCAAAAAAGCTCCCCCCATGAACAAAAATCGACGGGTCTCGGCGAATTTAGAAATATTATTCGGTTTTCCAATTATAGGGGGGGGGTCAAATTTTCGTTGGGATACCCTGTATATATACATATGCTAATATATTTCCAATGGGGCAGAAGTTACAGCAATTTGAATTTTTTAGTTAAAGGTTATGATTTTCCAAGATAACTTCTTATCTTCGTAATTATAGAGTTTATAAGCTAATATACTGTGCATTCACACATAAATGATGTATACTAGATATACATAAAGTGCAGTATACTAATTTTCAAGTTAATTGAGAAAAATTTCAAACCTAAGGCGAAATCTATATAATCGCTTTCGCCTTAGATAGGAATGTGTAAATTTTACTTTATAAATACTAATAAGGAGCAAATGTAACAAATGAAAGAGTTTAGGGAAACAAAATTAATTGAGCCTATTCTTTGTCAACTTCGATTTGACGGTGTTTAAATAGTGGCCCTGGCAATTTTAGCATAATCGAGAGCAACTCATCGTTGCCTTTTTTAGTTACACCTTCCACTGCTACAATCTTTCGTGCATCTAAAAAAATTTCTGTGGATGCTGCTTCGGTTTTTGTCATCACAGGAGCTAGGATATTGCCGTTGCGTTCTCAACCCCACAGCTCTGGAGGAGTTTCCCAGCCAGAGCTGCACCTGGTGGAATGTGCGTAATGCATGTCTAGCTTTCCTACTTCTTCGCTGGGTGGAAGTCATGCGAGATCTCGTTTTATATTCGTTATCGATTTCCAAAATGAATCATACCTGAAAGTATTCAGAGAGCTTATCATTGCATGGGCACCGTTTCATTTCAGCATACATTTCACCCAGTTTTAACATCAGAATGCGAAGATTGTGGAACAATTCAGCTGATCTTTGTATGTCTCGTTTTTAGTCTGTTTTCTAATAATAATATTGATGTATTGCTCGATCTGATACTACCTAACGTCAAAATACTTTTTTAACCAAAATATATTCAACACAAAATTGATCTTTTGACTTTTGATTAGCGAATCTTTCTATAATAACGGATGCTCGTAAGATTGATACCGATACTAGTTAAATTATTGAGCTCATAGAGGATTTCGTTCCTTTGGTTTTTATATTGCTTACAATATTTTGCCTCTGTTTTCATTAAGTGTAAATTGGTCTCTTTTGTTTGCAATCAGAGCCATTCAAGATTTTAGCAGTGCAGCAGATGTATTCAGATATCAAGTGACGGGAAGGAGTGTGCAGGGTAATTTGGAGGGGCCACATTTCGGTGAAATTAATCCGGCCCTGAACATCATTAAGATGATGCAGTAACTGTTAAATTGCAAACAAACATATTAAAAAATTATAAAGATTATAAGATAAGTATATAATAATAATGTTTATTCATTCATTTTTTAGGAATACAATACATTTTCACATCGGTGTAAACACCACAATAAACAAATAAACAAGAAAGACTCACATAAGTTAATACTTGTACGTGAGTTAGTAGCAAACAATAAACTTAAATTAAAAATACAATTTAAAAGCTAGTTATACTAATATAAAAATTGATAAGAAACGAACAAAAAATAATTACGTAACAATCTAAAATTCAGGTAATCCAATATAAAATTGCAAGTAAAAGATAAAAATACAAATAGATAACACACATATATTAATACGAATACACAACAGACAAGCTATTCAATAAAGAAGAAAGAAAGTTTGAAGGTGTAAGAAGTGAATTTTCACTAAGCTTAAATCTATAATGATTTGTATGCCCTGAAAAATTCACTTTTGAACATGTAGTATAAATAAATTTACACATAAAATATAATATAAGGCATATATAAGATAAAAAACCACACGTATATAATGCCACAAAAAAAAACAATTCATTACAATCATACAAGTAAAGCACATATCTACATATTAGTTTTTTAAAAAAGATTTGCTAAAATTTCCAGTTTCTATAAAACTATCAATAATTGTATAATCAATACTAAATAACCATTTTTTTATTTCAACTTTACATTTTTTTAAATAGTTTATGAATTAAAACATTATACAATATATGCTCATTAGGTCACAATATTACAATACTCATATATAATCCAAAGTCTTACGTCGATTCATCCGTAAAATAACTCGTAGGTACTGTAATCAGTCACCTAGTAGACATTTACTAATAAATAAGTGAAGGGATTTGTCTCTGTCACGCTTACTAGAAAAGCTTTACCTCTTGGTATCGGCCTATCCTACCAAGGTTCTCCTATCCCTGACTATCCGAGGGTCGGCTTATCCCTATCAAAGCACTCAGGAGCTATCGTCACCGTTCCCGTCTAGGAACAAGAGCGTTGACTTGTCTCGCCTTGTTTGGGAAAATTTCACCACCTGATTATCCAAGAGTTGGCATATCCCTTTCGGACTTCCGTAGTCTCACCCTCCTACCGACTGCGCCACCGCCACCGAATGGCGAATTAGATCTATTTTGTTAAAATTTTCTCTTCCACAGAAAGATCGTCACTGAGTCGATACTCAAAAATAGCTATCCTTATAGACGTCAACCATCGCATTCCATATTTAATATAACATTTAGAAGATTTCACATAGTTGACACCTCTGCTTCCCCTTGACCCATTCGCCTACATGATATAAATGTTCAAGGTCTTTAAAACATAATAAATGCTGCAACTGATGAACCGGAATAGTACCAGACGCATCGTAGGAAATTTGGGGCTATCACAAAGTTTTTTGTGGTGAGCAATGAATTACAAAAGGTAGCACCGTTATCATCGAACATTGCATCACAGAGATGCTCAAATGCGATTAAATTTTTTTCACTGAATTTTACAACAACACTTCCAATATAACAACTTAATTTAAAAATTGCTATGGCCAGATTAATCATTAATTTCCAGTAGACATTTAGTGTAAATATTGACTTATTTAATGACATAATGAAAATTTAAATGCATAGAAGTACCATACATTTTTAGAGCACCATATTGTTTGATCTTCTCCGCTTATACAAGATGTGTGTATCACCATGATTGTGAGCCGCCTCACCGAAGAAGCCAAGTGACTCAGTGGTTGCATATTCATTTCCTATATAAAAAGTAGTAATGGAGGTCTTAAATCATGATCACCTAGATTAGCCTACCTACATTTTCACTATTTTTTTTTTCACTTCAAGCAGCTTGATCGTTATCAATTATTGCAGAGGATTCAGTTTAGTTTGCCGTTACCAGTTAGGCGAAAGGATTAATTTTTGAAAATTTGTTGTAGTTAACTGCTGTTTTCTATTTGTTACAATATATGTTTTGGTCTTCTCAAATTTATGAATATTTATCAAAGAGACAATTATTTTAAAAGTACTATAACTTGTGAAAAAAGAAAAATAGGACCTTCGTTTATATGAAAATTTTTTCTTGAAATTGAATCTATTTTTGATTGCAGAGAGGCGCAGATCCAACCGTTGGTATCCTGTAAATTATACGAGATACGTAACACTTCTTATTGTGGTAATGTTACACAATTAGGTGCTCAATATAGTGCCGTTTGAGGATATTCCAATTATTTCGGTAGATATCTGGAAAAAATCCTATTTTAGAAATTGGTTTGTATTTTTTCTTGATATTTTCTTAAACTAATTGAACATTCTTTTTGAGCTGAACCATTCTATTTTTAAGGCCCATCATATTTTTTTAAATTCCATTGTGAATGTCATATCAGATTTTAAAATAGTTCGTTTTTCTAAAACCAAACATGTGTAACATTGTTGAACATTGCGACATAATATTGCATTTTTCTATTTCATTTCGCTGTAATGACAACTAACCATTAGTTTTCGGACATATAATTATTATTGCAAAGAACGACATATTTTTCATATGCCTTTTGAGTATCTATGATAACAATTATACCTCTGTTTATATCTCATATTTAACAACTGATACACACATGAAAATAATCTCCTGTTTAGAATTTCAACGGTTCATTGATATTACCTTATAAATAATTTTAAAATTAAATCTTATGGTGACATGACAGACACTTCGCTATAAAACATAAAATATCAGGAACATTCTGTCAGTTTACTTTCAAACGATTAAAATGTAATCAGTAAACAAGTCACGTTCAAAATACTAAATAATTCTAAACTCTTGAAAATCCATTAGTATATTGACAACATGTATTTTTCAGACAGCAGTAAGTAATATTACCAAAAGGGAATATCAGTATTGAAAGGAGAGCACTTAGCAACAAGTGTGAAATTAATTCGACATCAAATTTAATAATAATTTAATTAGCATGCAGTATTACATTTCGAAATTCATTATACAGGGTTATCCAGAAAGATTAGCGGACCGCTCGATCACATAACCCTCGGCTAAAATACCAAATTTAATTTGTTTTACTATGTCCATTTGGTATTATTTTTGTATACCAATATTGCATATATTTATTTAATCTATTAATTAAAAAGCTTTACCTTCTGCAAACATTTAAAACTGTTAATGCATTTTCCTATTTATAGTACTGCCCATTCCAATATCGTATCTGAGACTTTCTTCCGTTAACTGTAACAATAATTATTCATCAATTCTACTTTCATTAACACTAGAGGAAATTTTTAGAAGTTCAATTTGCTTCGTCCATTTTTCAGGATCTCCAGCTGATCAAAGAGGTATAAAGTAAGGAAACATGTTTGAGGTACTTGTACACCACTCAACCTTAAAACTGCGGCAGCATATTTTAATGCAACTGCATTTGAACAAATTGCACTGATTTCAGAAATTATATTAGTATTTTCTTGTTCTCCTATTCACGTTCCATACAGAAGTGGAAAGATATTCAAGTTCCAGCTTCTTCTTGTTTTGAGTTCAATACAGGTACTAAATTTATCATCCAACTTTCACTTTGTCCATGAGCATGTTCTATATCTGATTTAGCAAATTCTGAGGGATTATGGGTAGTTACAGATAATCAAAGAGCTAGGTACTTGCTAAGTTTTTGAAGTACTTGTTCACCAATGAACTTTAAAGCTTGAGCAGCAAAACTTGAAACAACAGCATTTGGAGAAATTGCACCGATTTTAGAAAATAAATTAGTATTTCCTTGTTGTTTTTTATTCCAGCTTCCATCCAGAAGTAGACAACAGTTAAATTTGCAGCTTCTCCTCGTTTTGAGTACCAGGTACAGTACCAAATTTGTCAGTCAAATTTTACTTTGTCCATGAGCATGTGCAATATTTGATTTATCAAATTATGGATCATAAGTAGTTACAGATAGTCTTCAACACCTTCAGCTTACCAAAGTGATATTACTTGTTAAGTTTTTGAGGTAATTATTGTCCACCAATCAACTTTAAGACTTGAGTACCATACTTTGAAGCAACTGCATTTGGACAAATTGCACTGATTTCAAAAACATGTGAGCATT
This sequence comes from Monochamus saltuarius, assembly GCA_025584915.1. Lineage (NCBI taxonomy): Eukaryota > Metazoa > Arthropoda > Insecta > Coleoptera > Cerambycidae > Monochamus > Monochamus saltuarius. The sequence goes on from CM046726.1 coordinate 18,914,277, forward strand.
TTCTTGTTTTTTTTATTTCACCTTCCATACAGATGTGGAAAGCAATTAAATGTTTAGCTTCTTCTCGTTGTCAGTTCAATACAGGTACTAAATTTATCATCCAAATTTTACTTTGTCCATGAGCATGTGCTATGCTTGATTTAGCAAATTCTGAGGGATTATGGATAGTTACAAATGATCTCCAACATCATCAGCTGATAAAAGAGCTAAGTTTTTGAAGTACTTGTCCACCAATCAACTTTAAAGCTTGAGCAAATACTTTGAAATTTGGATAAGTTTCACCGATTTTAGAAAATACATTAGTATATCCTTGTTGTTTTTTATTCCACCTTCCATACAGAAGTAGAAAACGGTTCAATTTACAGCTTCATCTGATTTTGAGTACCAGGTACAGGTATCAAATTTGTTAGTTAAATTTTACTTTGACCATGAGCATGTGCAATATTTGAATTATCAAATTATGAAGGATTATGAATAGTTACAGATAGTCTTCAACACCTTCAGCTCCCCAAAGTGGTATTACTTGTTAAATTTGTGAGGTACTTGTTCATCAATCAACTTTAGTACTTTCTTGTTTTTTTTTATTTCACCTTCTATACAGAAGTGGAAAACAATTATATGTCTAGCTTCTTCCCGTTTTCTGTTCAATACAGATACTAAATTTATCATCCAACTTCCACTTTGTTAATGAGCATGTGCTATATTTGATTTAGCAAATTCTGAGGGATTATGGGTAGTTACAGATAATCAAAGTGGTAGGTGCTTGCTAAGTTATTGAAGTACTTGTTCACCAATGAACTTTAAAGCTTGAGTAGCAAACTTTGAAATTTGAACAAGTTTTACCGATTTTAGAAAATGTATTAGTATATCCTTGTTGTTTTTTTATTCTAGCTTCCATCCAGAAGTAGCAAACAGGTCAATTTGCAGCTTCTTCTGATTTTGAGTACCAGGTACAAGTACCAAATTTGTCAGTCAAACTTTACTTTTACCATGAGCATGTGCAATATTTGATTTATCAAATTATGAAGGATTATGAGTAGCTACATATAGTCTTCAAAACATTCAGCTCCCCAAAGTGGTATTACTTGTTAAATTTTTGAGGTACTTGTTCATCAATCAACTTTAAAATTTGAGCAGCATACTTTGAAGCAAGTGTATTTGGACAAATTACACTGATTTCAGATAATATATTAGTACTTTCTTGTTTTTCTATTTCACCTTCTATACAGAAGCGGAAAACAATTAAATTTCTAGCTTCTTCCCGTTTTGTGATCAATACAGGTACTAAATTTATCATCCAACTTTCACTTTGTTAATGAGCATGTGCTATATTTGATTTAGGAAATTCTGAGGGATTATGGATAGTTACAAATGATCTCCAACATCATCAGCTGATAAAAGAGCTAAGTTTTTGAAGTACTTGTCCACCAATCAACTTTAAAGCTTGAGCAAATACTTTGAAATTTGGATAAGTTTCACCGATTTTAGAAAATACATTAGTATATCCTTGTTGTTTTTTATTCCACCTTCCATACAGAAGTAGAAAACGGTTCAATTTACAGCTTCATCTGATTTTGAGTACCAGGTACAGGTATCAAATTTGTTAGTTAAATTTTACTTTGACCATGAGCATGTGCAATATTTGAATTATCAAATTATGAAGGATTATGAATAGATATAGATAGTCTTCAACACCTTCAGCTCCCCAAAGTGGTATTACTTGTTAAATTTGTGAGGTACTTGTTCATCAATCAACTTTAAAATTTGAGCAGCATACTTTGATGCAAATGTATTTGGACAAATTGCACTGATTTCAGATAATATCTTAGTAGTTTCTTGTTTTTTTATTTCACCTTCTATACAGAAGTGGAAAACAATTATATGTCTAGCTTCTTCCCGTTTTCTGTTCAATACAGATACTAAATTTATCATCCAACTTCCACTTTGTTAATGAGCATGTGCTATGTTTGATTTAGCAAATTCTGAGGGATTATGGGTAGTTACAGATAATCAAAGTGGTAGGTGCCTGCTAAGTTATTGAAGTAGTTGTTCACCAATGAACTTTAAAGCTTGAGTAGCAAACTTTGAAACAACAGCATTTGGACAAATTGCACCGATTTTAGAAAATACGTTAGTATTTCCTTGTTGTTTTTATTCCAGCTTCCAACCAGAAGTAGAAAACAGTTAAATTTGCAGCTTCTCCTCGTTTTGAGTACCAGGTACAGTACCAAATTTGTCAGTCAAATTTTACTTTGTTCATGAGCATGTGCAATATTTGATTTATCAAATTATGGATCATAAGTAGTTACAGATAGTCTTCAACACTTTCAGCTTACCAAAGTGATATTGCTTGTTAAGTTATTGAGATAATTATTGTCCACCAATCAATTTTAAGACTTGAGTAGCATACTTTGAAGCAACTGCATTTGGACAAATTGTACTGATTTCAAAAACATATGAGTATTTTCTGGTTTTTCTTATTTCACCTTCCATACAGAAGTGGAAAGCAATTAAATGCTCAACTTCTTCTTGTTTTCAGTTCTATACAGGTACTAAATTTATCATCCAAATTTAGCTTTGTCCATGAGCATGTGCTATACCTGATTTAGCAAATTCTTAGGGATTATGGGTAGTTACGAATGATCTCCAACATCATCAGCTGATAAAAGAGCTAAGTTTTTGAAGTACTTATCCACCAATCAACTTTAAAGCTTGAGCAAATACTTTGAAATTTGGATAAGTTTCACCGATTTTAGAAAATACATTAGTATATCCTTGTTGTTTTTTTATTCCACCTTCCATACAGAAGTAGAAAACGGTTCAATTTACAGCTTCATCTGATTTTGAGTACCAGGTACAGATATCAAATTTGTTAGTTAAATTTTACTTTGACCATGAGCATGTGCAATATTTGAATTAACAAATTATGAGGGATTATGAGTAGTTACAGATAGTCTTCAACACCTTCAGCTCCCCAAAGTGGTATTACTTGTTAAATTTGTGAGGTACTTGTTCATCAATCAACTTTAAAATTTGAGTAGCATACTTTGAAGCAAGTGTATTTGGACACATTGTACTGATTTCAGATACTACCTTAGTACTTTCTTGTTTTTTTTATTTCACCTTCTATACAGAAGTGGAAAACATTTATATGTCTAGCTTCTTCCCGTTTTCTGTTCAATACAGATACTAAATTTATCATCCAACTTTCACTTTGTTAATGAGCATGTGCTATATTTGATTTAGCAAATTCTGAGGGATTATGGGTAGTTACAGATAATCAAAGTGGTAGGTGTTTACTAAGTTATTGAAGTACTTGTTCACCAATGAACTTTAAGGCTTGAGTAGCAAACTTTGACACAACAGCATTTGGACAAATTGCACCGATTTTAGAAAATACATTAGTATTTCTTTGTTGTTTTTTATTCCAACTTCCAACCAGAAGTAGACAACAGTTAAATTTGCAGCTTCTCCTCGTTTTGAGTACCAGATACAGTACCAAATTTTTCAGTCAAATTTTACTTTGTCCATGAGCATGTGGAATATGTGATTTATCAAATTATGAAGGATCATAAGTAGTTACAGATAGTCTTCAACACCTTCAGCTTACCAAAGTGGTACCATTTGTCAAGTTTTTGAGGTACTTATTGTTCACCAATCAACTTTAAATCTTGAGTAGCATACTTTGAAGCAACTGCATTTTTACAAATTGCACTGATTTCAAAAATATAATAGTATTTTCTCGTTTTCTATTTCATCTTCCATAAAGCAGTAAAAAGCTATTAAATGTTCAGCTTCTTTCTGTTGTTAGTTCAATAGAGGTACTTAATTTATCATCCAAATTTTACTTTGTCCATGAGCATGTGCTATGCTTGATTTAGCAAATTGTGAGGGATTATAGGTAGTTGCAAATGATCTCCAGCATCATCAAATGATAAAATAGCTAAGTTTTTGAAGTACTTGTCCACCAATCAACTTTAAAGCTTGAGCAAATACTTTGAAACTTCGATAAGTTTCACCGATTTTAGAAAATACATTAGTATATCCTTGTTGTATTTTATTCCACCTTCCATACAGAAGTAGAAAACGGTTCAATTTACAGCTTCATCTGATTTTGAGTACCAGGTACAGATATCAAATTTGTTAGTTAAATTTTACTTTGACCATGAGCATGTGCAATATTTGAATTATCAAATTATGAAGGATTATGAATAGTTACAGATAGTCTTCAACACCTTCAGCTCCCCAAAGTGGTATTACTTGTTAAATTTGTGAGGTACTTGTTCATCAATCAACTTTAAAATTTGAGCAGCATACTTTGAAGCAAATGTATTTGGACAAATTGCACTGATTTCAGATAATATCTTAGTACTTTCTTGTTTTTCTATTTCACCTTCTATACAGAAGCGGAAAACAATTAAATTTCTAGCTTCTTCCCGTTTTGTGTTCAATACAGGTACCAAATTTATCATCCAACTTCCATTTTGTTAATGAGCATGTGCTATATTTGATTTAGAAAATTCTGAGGGATTATGGGTAGTTACAGATAATCAAAGTGGTAGGTGCCTGCTAAGTTATTGAAGTAGTTGTTCACCAATGAACTTTAAAGCTTGAGTAGTAAACTTTGAAACAACAGCATTTGGACAAATTGCACCGATTTTAGAAAATACGTTAGTATTTTCCTGTTGTTTTTATTCCAGCTTCCAACCAGAAGTAGAAAACAGTTAAACTTGCAGCTTCTCCTCGTTTTGAGTACCAGGTACAGTACCAAATTTGTCAGTCAAATTTTACTTTGTCCATGAGCATGTGCAATATTTGATTTATCAAATTATGGATCATGAGTAGTTACAGATAGTCTTCAACACCTTCAGTTTACCAAAGTGTTATTACTTGTTAAGTTTTTGAGGTAATTATTGTCCACCAATCAACTTTAAGACTTGAGTAGCATACTTTGAAGCAACTGCATTTGGACAAATTGTACTGATTTCAAAAACATATGAGTATTTTCTGGTTTTTCTTATTTCACCTTACATACAGAAGTGGAAAGCAATTAAATGCTCAACTTCTTCTCGTTTTCAGTTCTATACAGGTACTAAATTTATCATCCAAATTTGGCTTTGTCCATGAGCATGTGCTATACCTGATTTAGCAAATTCTGAGGGATTATGGGTAGTTACGAATGATCTCCAACATAATCAGCTGATAAAAGAGCTAAGTTTTTGAAGTACTTATCCACCAATCAACTTTAAAGCTTGATCAAATACTTTGAAATTTGGATAAGTTTCACCGATTTTAGGAAATACATTAGTATATCCTTGTTGTTTTTTATTCCACCTTCCATACAGAAGTAGAAAACGGTTCAATTTACAGCTTCATATGATTTTGAGTACCTGGTACAGGTACCAAATTTGTCAGTTAAATTTTACTTTGACCATGAGCATGTGCAATATTTGAATTATCAAATTATGAGGGATTGTAAGTAGTTACAGATAGTCTTCAACACCTTCAGCTCCTCAAAGTGGTACTACTTGTTAAATTTGTGAGGTACTTGTTCATCAATCAACTTTAAAATTTGAGCAGCATACTTTGAAGCAAGTGTATTTGGACAAATTGCAATGATTTCAGATAATATCTTAGTACTTTCTTGTTTTTTTATTTCACCTTCTATACAGAAGTGGAAAACAATTATATATCTAGCGTCTTTCACTTTGTTAATGAGCATGTGCTATATTTGATTTAGCAAATTCTGAGGGATTATGGGTAGTTACAGATAATCAAAGTGGTAGGTGTTTACTAAGTTATTGAAGTACTTGTTCACCAATGAACTATAAGGCTTGAGTAGCAAACTTTGACACAACAGCATTTGGACAAATTGCACCGATTTTAGAAAATACCTTAGTATTTCTTTGTTGTTTTTTATTCTAGCTTCCAACCAGAAGTAGACAACAGTTAAATTTGCAGCTTCTCCTCGTTTTGAGTACCAGATACAGTACCAGATTTGTCAGTCAAATTTTACTTTGTCCATGAGCATGTGCAATATGTGATTTATCAAATTATGAAGAATCATAAGTAGTTACAGATAGTATTCAACACCTTCAGCTTACCAAAATGGTACCATTTGTCAAGTTTTTGAGGTACTTATTGTTCACCAATCAACTTTAAATCTTGAGTAGCATACTTTGAAGCAACTGCATTTGGACAAATTGCACTGATTTCAAAAATATAATAGTATTTTCTCGTTTTCTATTTCATCTTCTATAAAGCAGTAAAAAGCTATTAAATGTTCAGCTTCTTCCTGTTGTCAGTTCAATAGAGGTACTTAATTTATCATCCAAATTTTACTTTGTCAATGAGCATGTGCTATGCTTGATTTAGCAAATCCTGAGGGATTATAGGTAGTTGCAAATGATCTCCAGCATCATCAAATGAAAATACATTAGTATATCCTTGTTGCTTTTTTATTCCAGCTTCCATCCAGAAGTAGGAAACACTTCAATTTGCAGCTTTTTCTTATTTTGAATACCAGGTACACCCACCAAATTTGTCAGTCAAATTTTACTTTGACCATGAGCATGTGCAATATTTGATTTATCAAATTATGAAGGATTATGCGTAGTTGCAGATAGTCTTCAACGCCTTCAGCTTCCCAAAGTGATTTTACTTGTTAAATTTTTGAGGTACTTTTTCATCAATCATCTTTAAAATTTGAGCAGCATACTTTGAAGCAAGTGTAGTTGGGACAAATTTCACTGATTTCAGAAAATATATTAGTAGTTTCTTGTTTTTTATTTCACATTCTACACAGAAGTGGAAAGCAATTCAATTTCTAGCTTTTTCTCGTTTTGAGTTCAATACAGTTACTTACTAAATTTATCATCCAACTTTCACTTTGTCCATGAGCATGTGCTATATTTGATTTAGCAAATTCTGAGGGATTATGGCTAGTTACAGATAGTCAAAGTGGTAGGTGCTTGCTAAGTTTTTGAAGTTACGTGTTCACCAATGAACTTTAAAGCTTGAGCAGCAAACAATGAAACAACAGCATTTGGACAAATTGCACCGATTTTAGAAAATACATTCGTATTCCCTTGTTGTTTTTTATTCCAGCTTCCATCCAGAGGTAGAAAACAGTTAAATTTGCAGTTTCTCGTTTTGGGTACCAGGTTCAGTTATCAAATTTGGCACTCAAATTTTACTTTGTCGATAAGCATGTGCAATATTTGGTTTATCAAATTATGAAGGATTATGAGTAGTTGTAGATAGTCTTCAACACCTTCAGCTTGCCAAAGTGGTATTTCTTGTTAAGTTTTTGAGATACCTGTTCATCAATCAACTTTAAAATTTGAGCAGCATACTTTGAAGCAAGTGCATTTGGACAAATTGCACTGATTTCAGAAAATATATTAGTATTTTCTTGTTTTTTTTATTTCACTTTCTATACAGAAGTGGAAAGCAATTCAATTTCTAGCTTCTTCTCGTTTTGAGTTTAATACAGGTACTAAATTTATCATCCAACCTTCACTTTGTCAATGAGCATGTTTATCAAGTTATGAAGGATCATGGGTAGTTGCGGATATAGTCTTCAACACCTTCAGCTTACCAAAGTGGTATTACTTGTTAAGTTTTTAAGGTACTTATTGTTCACCAATCAACTTTAAATCTTGAGTAGCATACATTGAAGCAACTGCATTTGAACAAATTGCACTGATTTCAAAAATATATTAGTATTTTGATTTTTTATTTTTAATTTTTCATACAGAAGTGGAAAGCAATTAAATTTTCAGCTTTTTCTCGTTGTCAGTTCAATTCAGGTACTAAATTTATCATCCAAATTTTACTTCGCCCATGAGCATGTGCTATATTTGATTTAGCAAATTATGAGGGATTATGGGTACTTTCAGATGATCTCCAACATCATCAGCTGATAAAAGAGAGAAAAGTTTTTGAAGTACTTGTTCACCAACCAAATTTAAAGCTTGAGCAGCATACTTTGAAATAACAGCAGTAGGACAAGTTGCACCGATTTTAGAAAATACATTAGTGTTTCCTTGTTGTTTTTTATTACATCTAAAAGTTGAAAACAGTTCAATTTGCAGCTTCTTCTCATTTAGAGTATCAGGTACAGGTACCAAATTTGTCAGTCAAATTTTACTTTGTCCATGAGCATGTGCAATATTTGATTTATCAAATTATGAAGGATTATGAATAGTTACAGATAGTCTTCAACACATTCAGCTGACCAAAGAGGTAGGTACGTGCTAAGGTTTTGAGGTACTTAATTATTTTGAGGATGTTCTCCAAATAATAGTAAAGCTTGAGCAGCACACTTTGAAATAACCGCATTTGAATCAATTGCACCGATTATAGAAAATATATTAGTATTTCATTGTTGTTTTTTATTCCAATTTCCATCGAAAAGCAGAAATCAGTTTAATTTCCAGCTTTTTCTAGTTTTGAGTTTAATACAGGTACCAAAATTGTCAGTGAAATTTTACTTTGTCCATGAGCATGTGCAATATTTGATTGAGTAAATTATAAAGGACTATCAGTAGTTACATATAGTCTTCAACACCTTCAGCTGATCAAAGTGGTATTACCTGTTAAGTTTTTGAGGTACTTGCCCACCAATAAACTTTATAGCTGGAGCAGCATACTTTCAAGCAACGGCATTTGGATAATTTGTACCGATTGTATAGTAGTATTTCCTTGTTGTTTTTTATTCCAGCTTTCATACAGAAGTACAAAGCAGTTAAAGGCAAATTTTACTTTGTGCATGAGCATGTGTAATATTTGTATTAGCAAATTATGTGGGATTATGAACTAACAGTCACAGATGATCTTCAAGACAATATGTTGCTAAGTTTTTGAGGTTGCTTGCTAAGATTTTAAGGTACTACATTTAGACAAATTACACCGATTTCAAAAATATATTAATATGTCCTTGTTTTTTATTTCATCTTCCATAACGAAGTATAAAGCGGTTAAATTTCCAGGTTCTTCTCGTTTTTAGTTTAATACAGGTACTAAATTTATTATCCAAGTTTTACTTTGCCCATGAGCATGTGTAATATTTGATTTAGTAAATTCTGAGGGATTCCTAAGTTTTTGAGGTATTTATACACCAATCAATTTTAAAATTAGAGCAGCATACTGTGCACAACAACATTTGCATAAATTGCATCGATTTCAGAAAAGTATTACTACTTGCTTGTTGTTTGTGCAATATTTGATTTAACAAATTCTGAGGGATTATCGTTAATTATTGCAGATAGTCTACAACATCTTCAGCTGGCAGATGAATCACATCATTGCTGCAAGTTTCCGCAGTGTGTTTACCACCAGTCCATACACTGGAGTGATTTTGATCGGTTAGGCTTTTTCGTAACAGCCACAAGCATAAGCATACAAGAGTATGTTCTGCTTGGTTTAATCCATTTTCTACAGCAAGAGTTCTATTATGTATTTTTGTAGTGACTTGAACTGTATTTCAATATCTTGATTTTTACAGTTCTACATATCAAAACCAGTACGTATTACATAAACTAATGCCCAGTTCATGTCCATATGTTGGCATATCCAAGCTTTACAAATTACCCCATTAATTCTATTGATTCTGCATTTTTATTATTTTCGATTTGTAGCAACACTATATTATCACGTAAGGTGTAATTTTTGCGTTAACCAATATTTTGCAAAAACCTCCAAGTTATTTAAAAATTTAAGATGACTTACCAATTGGTGAGTGTAGTAGAGGATCGTTTTCTAAGTGGATTTTTTCTTCAAGAAATTGTAAATAAATAAATTTTAATAAAATATATGAATGTACAGGAGCCACTGGATGACTTGAAACTAAAAATATATCAATGCGATGCGACCCTAGGCGACTGCCTAACCAACAGTGTGAAATAACACATCCGAATGTAACAACTGTAATGGAAAATTACTACTTATGAATATGCATGTTTTATAGTAAAACCTTGATTGTGTATACATCAAATGTAATTTTACAACGTTATTATATATTTTTAAAGAGAATCATGTAATTTTACATAAAATATTTATATGTATGGTATTTACATGGAGATTCTTGTAATACAGTATGGATTTGGTATTATTTACATTAAAGTGTGATGTGTGTAACCACGTGTAAATTCACTATCATTTTTATCAGTGTGGACAATGCAACACAATTTCTTAAACACCTTATAGAAATATTAATTTTATTAATTATATTCCGCTGAAAAGCACATTTTTAGTAAACAAGTATATAAAAATATAAAAAAAAAATCATAATTGTCGAAATAACGTTTTAAGTAAAGAATTAACTACTCATTTATGCCTTCGAAACACAAAATTACAAGTTTGCCACATAATTAATCGCTAGTATGGTTTTGTCACATAGTATATGAAAGATACTATGCTTAAAACTAGCTAACTAAACTAAACTAGCTAACTAAACTAACTAAGCTATCTAAAACTTGAAAACTACTTTGTTTAAAAAAAATAATAAGTTTTCCTAGGGAAAACTGCATTTAGCGACTAATGTTTATATTATGTACTTTGTCGCTCAGTGGTCGAGCGGTTTAAGGCGCCAGTACTTGAATCGATGTAACCAGACCGCTGTGGGTTCAATCCCCCATGCCTGTAGTCTTTATATCAGTTATATTCGTAGAGAGGATTGGCACCCTCTCTGCGAGTATGGTCGGTTGAAGAATATTGGGTCAATGTGACAGATTGATATCGGTCGACGTTTGACCACTCCCCTAATTAATGACGTTTTCTAGATTACTCTCCTTCCTGAACTGAATGGTGGTTAGGGTCTGCCAACGTAAGTCGTTCCTGAGCGCAAATGCAGCCTGCTAATGGATAATCTGCCGCCCCCTCTCCCGACAAGTCTCCGACTTCTGGGCTAATATTCGTAATTTGAATGAGGGGTAGATATATTATTATTATTAACTTCTACCTAAGAAATCTACCCTTAAAATTAATGCATGCATATCATTTTACAAATAGTATTCGAAATTTATTCTAGATTTACAATCAACTGACTTTCCCAGTGTTTTATAAACTAACTTCTTACGTATGAATATGAATTAGAGAACGTTTTGATAACAAACATTTTTATATATCCTTTATTGTCAATATAAACAGAGAAAATAACGCGGACAAATCAAAAGTCTAAGTAGTTTAAATCACTCTAACAATATAATTTCCAGTTTAAATTCCATAGTTGTTGAAAGGAAGTCTAGCAATAATTAAACGTAAGCAGTAACTAGTGAAACATGATACCCTCTAGTTAAATAAAGTGCTGGAGAGGAACATTTTAAGAAATAAAAGAGTCTCAGACTACAGGTTGGGGAATTTTATTTCATGTACTACGAAATAATAGAGTGATATCACGTCATGCTTTGAAATAGGAGTAATGAAGTGAATGGCTTTATTTCATTTTCTTGATTCCAGATATATTTCCGCTTGTTCCGTATCGGCATTTCCTTCTCTCAGAATTTTTAAATCAAGCCAGCGTCTTTTGAGTTTACGGACAGATATTCAATTTGTTAATACGTATATCCCGCTATTAAAAATACAAAATACTGAATATTTATCTAACAAACATTTCATGTGAAATCGTTAGAACATTTTGTTGTATCAATGTAGCTCAAGAAACAAACATATATTTCCTAGAAAAAATAAATATTCAATGACTAACTGATACCTGTAGGTGGAGTATATTTTATTATTTAAGGAGTTATTGATGGATTCACATCACCTAAGCTAAACAATATGTCAGTAAAGCATCATGCAACACTGAGGCATAATACACGACCTATCGATATATTATGGTGAAAGGGCACATATTCTAAATTACACGGTAAATGTCAGCAATTCTAATGTAAGGACAGTAGATAAGTTTTTGTCTTGGTAAACATAATGTATCTGAACCTTTTAGTATATGGGATTGAGGTTATGTAAAAATGTAAACCTATTACCATTTTTCTACTTTTGTTTTATTGGCAATATATTTGTTTTCTCTTTATTTCGTTGTTACTAGAGTGAATTATTCATATAATACTAGTTTTCTTTCGTTCTGAATTCTGATTAAACTGAATTTAGTCACATAAAGCGATTTGACATGATAGTTTGTTGTTTTTTCGATTACAATCAACTCCCTCAACTCAAAAGTGATGGAGATGAGAACTCTCCACTCGCCTCGACTACATAAATTTTCTTCAATCATTTAATTCAAATCAGTTTGCTATAACCTAAGTTTTAATTATACATTATAAAATGTCTTTTAAAGTCGCCCTCCAAATACGACACAATAGTGTCTCAAAATAATTCAATAATAAGTTTTCTGTTGCTATTCTTCTGCATTCACCATCGACGTAAAGGGTTAGGGTGGAAGAATGTTGCCTTAGGCCAATGTCTAATTTTAGGCCAGGTTTTTATAATATGTACCTTGCAAAGGTTCTTGAAATATTATTACACGATAATATCTACTTTAATGTTAAAAACCAACTATATATCTATCAACATGGATTTATAAAAGGCCGATCGACGAACACTAATTTACTTTGCATTACTCAGTTCCTTTCCGAATCATTGGATATGCAGACACAGGCGGACATAATTTATACAGATTTCTCAAAAGCGTTCGACAGAGTGAGTGAGTATTATACAGGTTACATGAATTTGGCTTTACTGACTTTTAAATTTGTTTTAAGTCTTACTTGACTTCTCGTAGTCAATATGTTGTCTATAACGGTATTAAATCATACAAATTGTTAGCTTCTTCTGAGGTATCACAGGGTTCGGTTCTAGGGCCACTATTATTTAATATATTTATTAACAGCTTACCTGACGTATTAGATGTGCCTTGTTTACTTTACGCAGACGATTTGAAGATTTTTACAACTGTCAAAACCAAAGAAGACTGTTGTCAACTTCAGAATAATTTATGTAATTTATCTAGATGATGCACAATTAATAAACTACCCCTCAATGTTGCTAAATGCAATGTCATGCGTTTACAAGAAATTTGTCTTATGTTACTTTTGATTACGATATAGATGGTATAAAATTAGAGATACCAGCCACGTTCCGAGATCTCGGTATAGTCTTTGATCCAAATTTGAGGTTTTCATCGCATATTCAAACTATTGCTGGAGAGCCCTTAGAACGCTGGGATTCATTATACGTAACAGTCGTGATTTTGTTAGTGTAAATACTCTAAAAATTCTTTACTACTCCTTTGTTAGAAGTAAACTTGAGAATGCGTCGCTTGTTTGGTGTCCCAATTATAATATTTATATAAATACGTTAGAAAATATACAAAGAAGATTTTTAAAACTTTTGTATTTTAGGTCTCATGGTGTTTATCCACCTATGGGGTATCCACATTGCGATTTACTCAATGAATTTGCATTTTTGTCACTCAATGCTAGACGTGAATACTTTTCGCAGACTTTACAAAATTATGCATAATAATCTAGATTGCCCACCTATTTTGACTAAATTGAATCTATCAGTCCCACAAGCGAATTCTAGACAAACTGGAACCTTTCACCTAGAGGTTGCACGGACGAATTTCACCACTGCATTTTATGTGTAGAATTCATAATAGGATCTGCAGTAACATCGATATTTTTAACACCAGCCTTAATAATTTGAAGTCATATTTCAATGGATTTCAATAGTTTATGTCAAATAGTTTTTTGTTTCTTTTTTTATCTTGTTCTAAACGCTACAACTTAATGTTATTATTTATATTTTCTCACATGCTGTACCCACCTGTTCTGTAATTGGGTGCAAACCTGTAGAACAGTGTATATAATAAATAAATAAATAAAATAAATAAATGTGAGATATTGATACCGGTTAACGTTTGACGACCCTCCTAATTAATACAGTTTTCCAGGTTTCCCTCATTCCTGCACTGAATGGTGGTTAGGGCCTACCAACGTAAGTCGTTCCTGGGCGAAAATGAGGCCTGCTTATTAATAATATGCCGCCCTCTTTCCCGCACAAGTCTTCGACTTCTGAACTAATCCTCGTGATTAGAATGAGGGGTAGAGATATTATTATTATTATATTATACCAATGATATTGCCTCATAAGGGAATCAAGTGGTTATAGACCCAGAGAATCCAGAATATTTTCCAAGAAACAAGTTGAAAGGTTTACCAAAGCGGCAGATGATGAAGAGTACTTATTCCAAGAAGTTGTTTTGATTGTTGGTACATTATTTGGAGTCTGTAGGAGAGATTAACTTATTTATGTACAGAGAACATTGAAAATGTTAAGTCGTTCATTAAAGTGACTATTCCCAAAACTAATGTTCCTAAATTATTTACAATACCAGAGGGAGATATAGGAGTCAATGTTTTGGAAATTTTCCTCAAATATGTAGTTCTACGTCCATCCACCATTGATCACAACATTTCTTGCAGATGCAGGAGTCAAGATATCGATGTTCAAGAGACACGGAAGTTGGCGTTGGACTTCTGTGACAGAGGGATACATAGATTATTCCATACAAAATAAGCATCCGATAGCAAGGAAAATTCTCAGGAAGAAAGAAAATGTCACTTTTATTCCAAACGCTCAGTGCACCATCAGCACGGAGATGTAGATGTTATCTTCTTCCGATACTGAAGTTATACGAGGTGAAGAAAAAATATAATGTCCAGTTATCCGATTTGAAAGATTGTGTTAATATTTATAATAAATAAATAATATAAAATTCAGTTATTTTATTTTACTTTTACGCACGTGTGCATAAAAAATATTGTTTTAAGCATATGTGCCTAAAAGACTGTCATTTCGATACTGAAATGATAATCGAAATGTCATTATTATGGAAATATTTTACGAAAAAATTATTTCCTAATAAGAGTCTATAAATGATATGCCGTTGTCTTCTGCGTCAGCAGTCTGCACCTGTAAATGTTGCAATTTAAATTATTTCATCGTCCAAATTTTGTATTACCGCACAATTTTTAACATATATGATATCAATAAAACAATATAAACTTTCTTCATTAACATGGTGTTTTGATAAAGTGACCTTTTATTGGTTATACATCATCAATAAATTCTAATATAGCAAGTAAAGGTGGTCTAACCAAAATATTTTTGTCGAGTATGAAATTTTTCCAATAATTGAAAAAATTAAAAACTTATTTCCAGGTATATTCTGTATTGAAAATATTTAAATGCATTCTCAATACAGAAAATAATCATAGAGGAATTATCACAAAACTTTTTGAAAAGTGAAAATGTTTGGTTTTGTGCAAATTTCATTTTTGTATTTAACTAAAATATAACTGAAGAAATTGTCTAATGAAAAATGCTCGAAAATAAATTAGTGACATTTCAGTACATCAATCCATGTTCTTAAAATTTACTGTTACGTTACAATTGCATGGCCGTATATAATCATAATTAGTTTAAGTTTCCCGTAATAGTCCAATAATATAATAATTTACAATACAGTTACTTTAGGTTAGGTTTAGATAATGGTATTTATTTATTTATTTATTTATTCCAAACAGGCGTTAAAGCCTAATTACAAGGAACAATTAAGCACATGATAATATTATAATAAGTAAGCAATCGTGGTAAGATACACAAAAAAACCATTGTAACATGTAATAATAATGATAATGGTATACAAAATTGCAGAGAGGAGAGAGAAAACTAAGGTACATAATTATAATTAAATACATTTCAAACAACACCTTGAAACTTAATCAATGAAAGTTTAAAAGAAATCTACATTATATTTGGAGGAAGCAAAATTTACTAAACCATGCTAGTAAGGGAGTATAGTAAGTCGTCTTAACCTTACATACAAACAGCAACTGACGACATCTAGTATTTTTTTGAGGAATGCTAAACTAGAAAAGTGAGAGAATGTGAGAATCATTTGCTAAGTTATTTAGTACCTATTTTATATGCAAAAAGTAATATAACAATAATTTTACCATTAAAAAGAGTTAATTTTAAATTCATTCCGTAAATGTGCAGATCTAACAACATTTTAATCCGGAGGCCTGTTTTATATTTTAAAATCGTAAACTTTTGTTTCACAGCTTTCCGTATATTTCTTAGGCAGCGCTTTCCACAAGAAAAGAACAGTACTCTAGTCTAGGTCTTACCAATGCATTGTACAACATAATAATACTATTTAGATTTCTTAATTGACTAGCTTTCCTTATTAGATATCCTACTGATTTATAAGCAGATTAAAACCTTAATGCCAATATGTTGTTGATAAGTTAGTTTTGATTCAATTGTTATACCTAGATCTTTATAGAAGTTACCCTATCTAATTCAGAATTGTGCATTAAATAAGAAGCCACAATTATGTTTCGAGTAAAAGACATCGCAAAACACTTTTTTATATTGAAAGCTAGTTTATTGTTGTCACTCCAAATACAAACAGCATTAATATAATCCTGAAGTAATTCGCAATCATTAAAAGACTTTATTTGTCTAAAAAACTTTCAATCTGCAAACAATAAACAGTTAGAATGTGATATTACCTCAGGTAGGTCATTAATAAAATATAAAAATAGTAATGGGCCTAAATTTGAACCCTGAGGTACTTCATAGTAAGCATCAGGTTCATCAGAGTGCAAACAATTATATTTTATATTTTACAATGAATAGACGATTCTTTAATGATAATACTTTTAGTACATCTATCAAAAGCTTTTCAAAAATCTGTGAATATTACATCAACCTGTACCCTGTGTTCAACACTGTATAAATATTAATACTTACTACAAAAAATAATTAGATATTAACTTAGTTAAAAATTAGGAAAAACGAGTGATAGTCATCTCTTAAACAAAGTGAGGGATTTAAATAATACTACTAAATCTAGGTTTAAAATATAAATAAGATATCTCGAAAAGCTTTTAAGAAATCTCATATCATCTTTTTAAAGGGATATATTTCCTTTGTTATTTACGTTCGGATAAAGTTTACAAAAGCAATATATGTAGGTACCCTTATTTTTTGAAGAAATGTTTGCCCTGAAAATATCCACTGTATAATTTTATCTCTAAGTAAAACTTCATATTAAATTTCCAAAGCGTTACAAATATGATAATATAAAAGACAAATTTTATTCCATGAGTGCTACGCTTAGATTTCCATCCCGTCAGTTAATTTTTGTCATTAAATAACTTCGTTCCAAACAAGCGTATCACAGTAATTAGTACTCTTAAAATGCAAATGCTTTGGGCAAATACCCATGAAATACAATGCATGTAATTCCCGTAAAACGTTAACATGAGGTTGATGTGAGGTCAGAAGATATAATTCCGTCCAACATTTAACAGGTAAAACGGTTTGGGGCAAGTGGAGTAACTGCAAAATTAGTTTACTTTATGGGGATATTGGTGGATTTTTAATGGAAGGTCTGTTTCGCTTTCACTGGCCATTCTCATGCCCTTTTCTTTATTGCAAACTTGTAAGAAATTGCCCCAATATAACATTTTATAACCATATAAAGCTAAGATGAAAAAATGCTATTATATTGGACGTAGGTACAGTGTTTAACAAGCAATGACTATTATTGAAAAAGAAAATATACTAGGCACATAACCAATCAACCTCCCTGTTCAAGTAATGATAAGTGATTCGTATTATTACATTTTCATTTATTTTATATTTTGACCATTTTATAAATAACAAAGTTACTGACTGATTTTTTTCTATGTAATATACAATATAGTACATATTTTGACAGAAAAGGATTTTTTTAAAAGTTCAAGTCAAATTTAGCGTAATGCCTTCAGTGCGTATATATTGTAGTGAATTTTGGTAGGTACTCACTATAAAATATCACATTTTGTATTATGTGCGTATACTACGCGATAAAGAAAGACAAATATCCATTATTATATATTGTGGCAAATATAAATAAAGACGATGCTTAAATGTTGAAATAGTTGGTGCACAACGATGTCTTCGGGAAGGGAATTCCATGACGTGTTGAATATTCTGTTGCTGATATAGTTAGTATCAGTAGTAGTATGGTTAAGGACATACAGCTTGCAAGCTAACAATGAATCTGGGTCTGTAAAAGTTTTTTTAAGAAGATTCATCACAGAATTAGCTTTGTTTACAATAATAGAAACATGGAAGGATTAACTTAAATCTCTTGTAACTGTCTAGATCTTGTAACACCTAGGTGTGTCTACGAACTCACCACGGAAAGTTCTGTATTGCTTATATGATAAGAAATGTAGGGATTGTTTTTCCCATAGGAAGTACCAAACACATATCACTGTTCATTGGAATGAACTAATCTTGACACTAGCTGCAGACAAGTTGAAGGTCATGCTCAAGAGATGCAGAATGGGTAAGAGGGTTCTCAAAAAGTTTGGTGTCATTAGCGCATACATGAGATCGAACAGCTTTTAAGAGGTCACTATTAAAATTGGTATATTGAAAATAGAACCGAACCCAGCACTGATAGTTTCGGAACTCCACTAGTGGAAATATTGAATTCAGAGGTATCAACTGTCAGATTCAAATCGGATAGAGAATTAGGATTTACAAATCCACTATAAAGTGGTAAAGATCCATCAGGTTCTTTTGGGAAAACATTATTAACATATTTGTCAAACTCACTAGAGCAGAGAGGGTGTCGCATACACTCCCTGTACTATTTCAAATAAGTGGTATCGATACTTTCGATGAGGTATGTTGACGAACATAAGAGTAAAAAGATTTCGTTCTGTTGAGAAGATTTAATTCATAATCTTGTTTAACATGTTTAATGTTAGAGCTAAGGTAATTTAAGAAGTGCCTATGAACTTCAAAATCCTATCGCTGTGCAGAGTTCTTGTATTTCTGCCATAGACTACTCTTATGAAGAATTTGATTCTGCAACTTAGTTCAGCCAGGGTTGAAGTGAATTTCTGTGAGATCTAAATACATTGGAATAAGAACTTCTTTGGTAATAGCACTAACAGATAGCGAGCAAGAATTATTGACGTTATCGCAAGATAGTAAGGGTGTCAAGTTGTGTTCAAATAATGCAGCAGCAAGTGTCTTATAGTCAATTCTTTTGGAAATATTGTTATCGGATTTAGGGTAGTGTAAATGTTAGTACTGAATGTGAAACATTTAAATAGCTAGGTATCTATTGAAAATAAAACATTTGTAATAAGGAAATCATTTTTGTGTAGACCATTTGCGCAGTTTCATCGTACATAATCAAGATAGTTGCATGTTTTTTGGATAACATCAATTCCAAAAAATTATTTCTTAAATCCTAGTTGTTGAAAATATATTATATAAAAGCTGTGCCTAAAGAAATTATTATCCAATATATACAATTTACCGCTTGAACTCTTCAAATATTGCCGACTCAGAAAATGTTCTGAAGACTACCAAAACACATTACTTTAATAAATCTTAATTATTATATAATAAAACAGAAATTTTACAAGGTCGTTCTCTACAAAATTAAGCCGCTCAATATCTTATTAAATTTAGCCTGTCTTGTGTGAAACAACATTACACTTTGTAACCAAACTTAACAGCTTCCATAAAAATTCAATCTAGTCTCCGTTCATAATATTTTTATGACAATAAAGTAATAAATTAATTATAGTATATAGCTGCGGCAATAAAAATGTCACTTTTTAACAATTAATCAATGTTATTGCGTAAATGAAATGAAACTTCATTTTTTAACCGGAAAGGTGGCATTCAAAATGTGTTTGTTTTTTAGATGAAAAATATGCGAGATTAATGTCTATAATTTTATTGCTTTTCTTTATCCTCGTAATTAAAACTGTCACAAACAGTTAAAATAGCCAAACTGCGTAGTATCTACGTTTATGTAATGAAATTGAAGAAGCTGATGAGGACATACCTGCAGATGAGATTATCTAAATTCGAAGTCTCTGAAAGCTTCTTAAGTTAAATGGGAAAATAAAAAAGTATACTCCCAGTGAATCTAAGAAAATCTTAAGGAATAAAAGAGGAAGATGAAAGGAATTGTTAAAATGCTGTTTACGTAATATATTATTGTTTGCTTGTATGTGAACTGGTTTATTTCAATATGAACTAGCCACTAACATTTTTCAGATCACACTGTCTCAAGAAACGATTGTAAGAGAACACATACTATTGCATTGACTTACTCGAAGTGGCTCAGCAACTTCTTCGATTTCCGCCGGGAGAAATTCATGTTCTTGATTAATTTCCATGTTATCAGGTCTGGAGTTACTTGTCAACAAATGATCGAATTTTCTTTACCTCAGAAGCAATAAACTTGGTGGACAGTTAAATTTCAAAATGATGTTTTATAAATTTAACAATGTAAGAAATGCATCGATTGGTACTTTTAATGGTATACGATATACCTATGTACTAAAAGGGATTTTATTTTGTTCGAAGGAACGGGACACCTAAATAAAATGTCTATTGTTGCACTTATAAATAATATCGTAAATAACTATTGTAAGATTTTCTGTCATGTTTTGTTAAGTAGTACTGTAAATATCTGACTTCATTGTTGAGCTATAAGCCAGAATTATTTATGACTATTAATCTACCCCTCATTCTAATCACGAGAATTAGCCCAGAAGTCGAAGACTTGTGCGGGAGATGGGGCGACATATTATTATTAAGCAGACCGCATTTGCGTCCAGGAACGACTTACGTTGGTAGGCCCTAACCACCATTCTGTGCAGGAATGAGGGAAACCTGGAAAACCTCATTAATTAGGGGGGGTCAAATGTCAACCGGTATCAATCTCTCACATTGACCCAAGCCAACATTTTTCCACCCTACCATACCCGCACTGAGGGTGCCAATCTCTCCACGAATATAGCTTATATACGGCCTACCGGCTGCGGGGATCGAACCCACAGCGATCCAGTCACCTCGATTCAAGTACTGACGCCTTAAACCGCGCGACCACTGACCGATCCAAGTTGAAGTTATACAATCACTTGTGGGTTTGCCTTTCCAGTAACTCAAAAAATAGTTTTAAAGTGCAAATCTAACACAGTTCAATGTGTTAATGTAATATATGTTGTTATATCGTCACCTCAATACTACAACTAGATAACTAGAATTAATACATTTGAAGAAAATCGAGTTTAAAAGTTCAAATAATAATTAAAAGTAAGGATCGATTTATATATTTTTATTATTTTCCCTTAATATATTACTACAAAATGAAACTTATATATCGACATATTTTGGAAAAAAATAAAAAACAGTATTTTAACATAGATTTCTTGAAGTTGTCTACTTGTTGCAAAAAATTAAACGGATATTTTTCAAGTATCTAGTTGTGACAACGCATGAAAAATGGGCAAAACAATACGTAAAACTAACTAAAGGAAACTATTATAAAAAAGAACATAGTCTATTAACCCTCAGATTCCTCTTCATCACTCGACATCAAGATAGTATCTTGCATATTTCCACTGTGGGCTAGGCTATAATAAAAAGGCTTATAAGCATCACTTAGTGCTGGTGGATTCATTGTGAATAAGGAGGTCAAGTTTTCATATTTTTGCTCTGAAATTGGAAATGGCCTTGGTATAATGCTTGCAAACAGGATGCTGGCTGGGATCGACGGCGATTCTTTTTATTGAAATTGAGAGGTCAAAAGCCTCCATCAAAAGTATCTTTAAATTCCATACTGAACGGCTTACATTTCTGGAAACGCAACCAGCACATTTTTTGCCAATTAACTGATGCACCATTCTCATCAGTTTTTCATACAACCATGTTCTGTTCAACAAATTTTTTGTAGTCATTAATTTCATTTGTGTGTAAATCGTGAATAATACCTTTGCGCCTTGAGCCTCGTGCTATGGTCTTCCAATCTTCTGGCCACAAAGACACTTTTTTGGTTGCAGTACTCGTTTTCTGGATTTTGATGTAGTTTCTGGAAATGTTTCCATGCCGTCTAGAGCATTATCTTGAGTTGTGCCAGTTAAAATTGTTGGATTGTCATCTGAGGAACTCAATTTTCATCAGGAATGTATTCTGAATGATCTGAGGAAAACGGAGATTCTGGACTCAGTGGAACTTGTTCAATATTTATTGGAACATCACAGTATATTTGGGAATTGCTACCATTTGTCATTATATTTTGATACTGGGCGTCGATTTGCTTATTATCGAGCAAAACATTGTTAAGTGTGTGGAAATCTTCATAATTTGTTGATACAATTTGGTTTTGAATTATATTTTGCGGATTGTCAGATAAAATGTAATCCTTCATGTGGTATTTTTGTTTTTGCCTTCATCATTATGGTTTTGAACTGCAATAAATTTTAAATAGGTACTCATAAGGTCTAACTGTGTAATTATACGTATAATAATTCAATATTATTCAATTAATTATTATATCCTATAACCATAAATTTTAAAATAAAAAAACAATGAAATTTAACAGTCACAGGAATATGCACAGTTATAGTAAAACAATAAAATGAGTTTGTACAACACAGCCTATGTAAACACTAGATATCTAAACAAAGCTACTGGAAATAACAATGCACCAAGTAGATATCTCAAGTTATCTACTTTTAGCAACGATCAGATCTTTCTTGCGAAATGATATACTATGGAACAAATAGATAATTCAAGTTGCCTTATTGTAGTATTAAATGGGTGCGTAATTTTAAACATATCTATTTTATGACAGGCTGTGAACATGCGCATGGAGACGCATATGGGTTACCTACTTGTAGCATTCGATAGATTATCCAAAATAGGGAACATGCATTGAGTTATCTGAAATTAGCAAATTTTCGAGTTATCAAGTTGTAGTATTGAGGTAGCGATATGTATATGTACACATACTGATGTGTGTAATGTGAAAATTATAATTCATGTCAAACGAATACCAACCTAGTTTTCTAAGAAAATATTTAACATAGTGTTAGTAGTAAATCTTAAACAACAAAACAATAAACATTAAGCACATATTCATTTAGTCACTACACAATAGAAGTTTATAAAAGTTAACTGGTAGTGAAATATAATTCTCTAAATTCACAAGAAAATATTTTAGTTATAGTCCTGATTAGCTTTAGCTTATACCAACCATCAATATTATAGGTAATAGGATGGTGATATTTTATGATATTAGTAGAAGCGCAGTATATAATACAAATTGTCTACGGCTGGCGTCATCTCTGTACCCAGTTCCGAATTTCTTCTGTCATAACACATATTTTTCTCAAAATTTCTTGATTCCATCGTTTCATATATACCCGTTTTCCAGCTTCTTGGTAGTCCTCTCTTTTCTCTCTAGTGATATCGATTATCATATTTTTGCATAGCCATCTTTCTACATGCATTCTCTTTGCATGGCCGAACCATCTCATTTGCTCCTTTTCAACTTCATTCGCAATGTCTAATAATTTAGTTTTTTAGTCTTTTGTGTCTGGACCATTTGTAGCTTCCTCTGAGGAGGTACATTTCTGTTGCCATTAATTTTCTTTTATTGATTTTGCTTAGATCCCATATTTCCGTAAATATGCATTTTAGTTGTTTTCCTTATGTAATTTTGCCATAAAACTGAATTTAGGTTTTCTGCCTTTATTTATTATCTATTGGGCCTCATCATTACTCGTCCCATGTTCGTGGAAGAACCCTCCCCAATATTTACATTTTTCGACGTTTTTTATCATTCCTTTATCCAAGGTTGAGTTGTTGCATTTGTCGCTTCTTATAATCAAGTCCTCGTATTTATAGAAGTTCATTGCCAGTTTAACCGTTTCATACTCTTCTAGTAGCTTTCCAGTCATATACCTCAGGATGAACAATCATCATTCACAATCACTTAGTCATCAGCAAAGTAGAGGTTATGAAGGGTGTCGTCACTCATGTGAAGTCTTATGCTTTTGCACTTACGTGCCCACTCTTTTAGGGCTTAGTCCAAATAGATTTTAAATAAGGTAGAAGACAACATCCCTATCTTAGTTCCTTTGTTATGTTAAAAGACTCAGTTACCAGTAGGTATACTTATTCTAAACGCTGCAGAATTGTGTTTATAATAAAGTAGGACGCTGGCATATACTTTTTCTATGTCTATAACGGCTATATGAATTTTTCTGTTTCGTTGGGTCCGCTTTTCTAATGCTATTTTAAGAGTTTGCCCACTGTGGATCTGCCTGCTCGAAAAGCTGGTTGCTCCTCTGGTTGTTTGCCTTCAACGTCATTTTTCATCTGGTTTCTAACCAATCTGAAGTAGATCCTTCCTATAGTCGGTATGACAGCTACACCACGGTTGTTTTTTGGATCGTTATGCTGTTGCTTTGTGAACTTGGTCAGTTTGGAGATTTATATGAGTCACATTAGGTATTTTGTGATGTTCTCGTAAGAAGTCTTTTTTTCACTTCAAATAGATGTTTTAAGTGGCGAACCCACTCTATTATATTCCCTAAATCAGATCCTTGTTTGTTCGATGTTCTTATGTAGTAGTTTATAACCCTCCCAGCCTCTGAGTTTCTCCTATCTGCTGTTCAATATATTCACACTTTTATCCAATACGCAATACTTATATATGTATAAAAACACAGTGTGTTAAACTATTAGCACGGAAAACTTGATTTTGAATTACATAGTAGAAAATCACATTTACACAACAATACCTACTTTTTACAGTATAACAACACCAATGCACGAAACTTTTCATAAATTCAAATAATTTCTAATAAAAATACTATTCAGCATTTGGTGTAAATGTTGTTGCTCCGCTCGCCCCTTATTTTACTCGTCGAAGCATTGTGTTAACCGTGGCAATGAGCAATTATTCAGAACGAAACTAATTTAGCCATCAAATGACCAGCTCGGCTTAACTCGGATTAGTAAAATAGGAATTAAACCTAAATTAATGCAAATTCTCCGGGATCAATATGCATCTACTTTCTGATTACTAATACAATACTTAACATTGTTCTATGCGTCATGAGAACCCCTACTAGCAAAAAGTAAATTAGGGATAGCACACAGATTCCCTTAATTACTTTTATGCATAATGGTATGTTTTGTCAACGGCCAAAACGAGTTTCGGATGTTTTAATGCAAATTGCCGTTTTGCGTGGATAGATAGTATTACAAAATTATTCAGAGCTAAAGGAAGCTATAATAATTTTGCAATATTTTATCTACTCTTCTCTCCCTAAAAAGTTAACAAATTAGTTATTGAAATATTTATTGGGCACTGACTTAGGTTATAAATACTGCTAACATATTAGCGTCGTTGTAAAAAGTAATTTTTCATAAAAATATTAATTCGCTTGTCAAAATAATTACCTTAAAATAAATAAATTTGGATTTTGATGTAGAGAATAAAAAAATTCAAACTTGTTGAAAAATTAATCGATTCAAAAAAATTTGAAATATAAACCATCATATTAACATACAAATCTTAATTTTATTATCAAATGATAATAATTGTTCAAACGTTGTCCCACCTACATACAGCTTTAACCATTTTCAAATTTTGTATCGTATTCAGTTAGCAATTATTCTATTTTAAAATTTGTTTTTCAATAATTTACGTAGTGAATTTCCGGGTTGTGCCGTGACCTCGGTAACTGGTCGCTGCCAGAAACAGAATTAAAGTGCACATCCTCGGATTCTTTTACCTGCCCTGGTCGTTTTTGGGCTAGGCTCTGTGGGGACAGACCCTCTACCAAAATCTCTGGGCCTGCCCATATATTCATTTCGTCTCCTATTCTTGGCATTATGACTGCTACGATCAGAACTGTTCCTCGGATAACGGTGGTTTTCCGAGGCGTCCCGTAGTCGCCAATAGGAAACTTAATGTTTGTCTTTAATTTGGAATGTACATCACAACATGTTGTATTTGCCCCATAATGTTGAAGGCTTCAAATCGGCGCATATTTTGGAAAAGTTCACATATTTTTCTTATTTGGGAGAAATATTGTCTTCACCAAATGCGTCTGTTTTAATACTGTTCAGTATTCAATGAACCACATCTACAGTAGTGAGAGAAAATTTAAAAGATATTATTATATCTTTATCTATCCTATTATTATTATAAAAGATTATTTGATCATCACATTTATTAGAAATATTTTGTAAAAATGAAGCAAAGTAGTTGTTAATCTTATCAGGGTCAGCCAAATCAAAAAGCAAATTCTTATTTTTATTTGCATGTATATTAAGTGTGTTGAGTGCCTTCCAGGTTTGCTTATAATTATTTTGAGAAGCTATGAATTCCAAGTACCCTTTCTTTTCTCGACGCACCATATCAACATAGTAATTACGAAGATCTTTATATTGTTCCCAATCAGTATGTACCTACTCGTGTACGTTTAAGTTTTTGAAGGGCCTTATCCCTTTGCTTCATAATTAATTTTAAATTTGGGGTTAACCAAGGAGCCCAAGGTTTTCTTACTTTTACATTTTTAATAGGAGCCTGCACATCAAATACTGTTAAGAATTTATTAAAAATTAATATCTTTTCATCAATATTATTTTCATAAATTCGCTCAAACCAAGAGAGATTATACAAATCATTTAAAAAATCATTCAAACTAAAGTGCTTATAACAGCGATACGGTATAAGTTTAGGTGTAGTCTTAATGCGAATAAATTTTAGATTGCAAAAAACCATTCTGTGATCCGATATACCATCAGCGGAAATGGTACCAAAATATTAAACAATATTAGTATTGATAATAAACACAGGATCAATCAATGTACTGGAAGTGCTAGTGATTCTAGTCGGTTCGTTAATAATCTGAGAAAAATTGTAAGAATTAAAACAAGGTCAAGAGTCAATTATTGTGGTTGAATTTCGAGTTCCCACTCCAGAGGTTAGTAAATATATTAAATTTTTTAGATAATTATTGAATAGAGTTTTGTCTGTGGGTGTTCATTAGCATACCTAGATGTTTGGTATCAGAGAACATACATATGACTTCATTGATAGGAATTGTAGGAGATTTGATACATATTAGCTTAAAATACCTTTCTTAAACAGTAAAAAAGGTCAAGAGGGTTGTAAACATTAAACAAGTCAATATTAAAATCACCAAGGCAAATAACCCCATCAGCTGTGGGGCAAACTGTAGATAATATATTATCAAAATCATTCAGAAAATCATTAAAATTAGTTTTAGATGGTCTGTAAAATGTTCCAAAAGCTAAAGTAAAAGAACGCACTTTTATTGAAACAAAGGTATTCCAGTTGTTCACTTATCGCAAAAATCAGAAACAATTTCTTGACAGTTGTATGTGTGTTTTACGTAAGCACCAACCTCAATATTCATAGACATATTAGACGTCAAACTGTTTATGGAGTAAACTTTCAACAACAATATTATTTTGCAGAAGGTAATTGTTATTACAAGATTTACATCTTATTGTTGGCTTCCACATAAACATATCCTAATTATGAATTGCGTATAGTTATATATAGGAAGAGAGGGATGATCGCATACAGATTATGCAACTTCAACCTACACAAACAAAACTACGAAAAACAAATAATTAATGTTGAGAGTTAAAAACACGTGGTAAGCTAAATATAACTTATGATCCTGATCTACCACAGTTACGTAATACGTAGCAAGTAATATACAGGGTCTAGGAATGATGTGGCCATATCCAGAGCGCCAATTTTGTATTTTCAAAAAATTTTGTAGGACATTGGTGGTGATGAAAAGGATCCGTCCAAATGTCGACATTATTGACGAATTTGACGGTCAACACGTACAGATCTGTATAAAAAGGAATCTCTTTCTTAACTGTCATCAAAGGTGCTGGTCCATTCAGAATCGCATCAAAACTACTATTAGAAATTATACTAGCAAACTTTAATATCATTGTGTACGTAAAAGAATTCTCTATCCAAGTATGTAAAAATATGCAGGGTGTTTTATTAATAATATAAATAATTAAATTAGAATGCATAGAGGAAAAACTGATACTTGATAACGTTACTGATGCTATTATTGAATGAGTTTAGAGCTTAACATCAGACAGGACATCAAAATAAGCTATAAATGATACTGCAGGAAACAACAACTCCGCGGGCTAATGCCCCGACCGGCATTGAATTGTACCTGCAGCATCTGTGTGAAACAGCCAAGAACTCTTGTCTGTCACTCCACCAGACAGAGACCGGTTTCGGGCTTGTTAGCCCTCATCAGTATGCCATAGGTGAGATGACCGACAATTGAACTGGCTGTTCCTTCATATGTAGTTTCACATATTAATCGAGTGCAGGTGAGATGTAACTGATCTGCAACTTTCTGCTCGGCCTAAGCGCCTCGACTTGCAGAAAGCGACCTACAATATCGTAGGTACTTAACAGCAGACCTCTCGCCCCGGGCGATGCGCCATTAAATCTATAAATAATACTGCACGAAACAACTACTCCGCGGGCTAATGACCCGACCGGCATTGAATTATACCTGCAGTATCTGTGTGAAACAGCCAAGAACTCTTGTCGGCCACTCCACCAGACATAGACCGGTGTCGGGCTTCTTAGTCCTCATCAGTATGCCATCATTTTCAAACATCGAAGAAGTTTCAAAATGACTCTAGATGATTTTAATAGGTACTATATGGTACTATATTTTCTTTCAATCAACAAGTGTATTCTAATGTGAGGATACTTCAAAAGAAAATTACACCACTTGTTTTAGCATTAGTTGCCAGAATTTTATGGACTGTATTATTTGGGTTAAATATCCAAACTATTATCCAGCAGAATATAGGATAGGAAAGAGGGAAATTCAGTTATTATTTCAATTATGTTTAATAACTGCCTTTTACTCTCGACTAATTACTTATACTATATTCAACGACTCTTTTCAAAATTTAGATACTGAAATATCAATCCTAAGTATCTACTAGCTCCACGCTGTGGTTAGTAATACTACTAAATATTTTAATAGTGAAAATTCTAACGGCGTAAACATCACTATTGCCATATTATTTGACGACAAATACTTTGCATTGACTTTTGCGCATTATACACAAAACAATTCAATCCGTTCTGATCTTGTTCTAAAAGGTCGTAAAAATTTTATATGAATAGCATGAACCTGGATTCAATCGTTCGTGACTCTTATACTACAATCCATCACAAGGATAAGGTATATCAGATTTAGTATTTACCTGAGCACTTGGTAAGCCTGGATGGGTTTTCTTAATTAGAAGCAGTACACTTGAGGATTATCTTAACGACCATCTCTAATTAAGATATCGCGCTTTATTGATTTCAGTTTGTTGCGAGCTTTCGTTGAACTGCATCTAATTCATCAAAACGTTCCGCTTAAATAGTTCTCTTTAGTATTAGTTACATTACTATTTATTTTCCATTATCGTTACAATAGTTGTAGATTATTAGTTATATATAAGAGCTATAAAATATGCATATATACTGCAACTGGTAAACCCCTTCCAAAATTAAAATATTCTTTATCTAGTAATCTTCATCCCATAAATATAATTCCAGCATTGTCAAAGGTACTTGAAAAAATTATATACAGTCAACTTCTTTCTTATGTAACTACAAATAATATTTTAACTACACAACAATCTGGTTTTAGAAAAGGATTTTAGTACTGTCACAGTATTGGCTAAGGTCACAGACGATATCTTTGGAAATTTGGATGTAGGTAGGTCATCTGCTACTATGCTATTAACGTTTGCAAAGGCCTTTGACACTATTGATCAGACCTTACTTTGTGAAATGTTATATTATTATGGGATTGATATTACATCTTTAAATTTCTTTAAATCATATCTTTACAATAGTCATCAAGTACTTACAATAAATGAAAAATTCTGTCAGGTTAGTTCTGTAACTTCCGGAGTACCGCAAGGTTCCGTCTTAGGTCCTGTTTTATTTCTTGTTTATACAGCTGACATTTTCAAATCAGTAAAACATTTCAGTATTATAGCTTATTGAAATTGCATATAATTAATCAACCCTTAAATTCTTTAAATGTTAAATGTCAAAAAAACTTGGCCTACTCCTTACCTCCAAACTTCGTTTTCGTGAACATGTGTCAGTGCTGGTTAATAAATGCTATCTTACTTTAAGGCTTCTTTATATTAATATTAATTTAATTAATTTTAAATTGAGAAAAATGTTAGTAGAATCATTGGTGTTATCGATTTTAAATTACTGTAGTATTGTATATTATCCCTGCATTGACAAAATCACACAATATCGCCTTCAAAGAATTCAAAATAGCTGCTCTAGATTTGTTTTTCCTTCGAGAAAATATGATAGAATTTCTGAAAAAATTTAGCAATTATATTGATTAAATATCAACGACACCTTTAAATTCCACTTTAGTAATTTCATTAATGGTATAATAAATTCATCCTCACCACTTTACTTAAGACAAAAACTAATAGGTCGTAATGCAATTCGTAATATAAACATAATAATAATAATAATAAATGGTCTTTATTAATTGCCAGTAAAGCGTACAATGAAAAGGCGAAGTATCAGCCGAGGCTGCTTTTCAACTTAACCTAAAATTATAACCATTAGATGTTCGTATAAGTTTTCTATTCCAAAATTTCATTCAGCCATATTCACACGTTCATTTTCTTATTCTTACACTATTTATAACTCAATTAATAGTGGATTTCAATTGGATTCACTAACTAGTTTTCGAAAAAAAGTCAAATTCTATTTATTTTTGATATCTACTTGAAATGCATTATTAGTTGCTTTCCACCATTTTTTGATTGTTTCATTTTTGGATTAGAGAGCCCGAGCCATATGTGAACCGGAACACTTGGATGAAGAGTTAAACCATCTAAGGACAGCCCTCAGATGCAACGGTTATACGTCCAGAAATATCGAACGCGCGACCAGGAGGAGGCCCACACCAAATGAGAACCCTTTGTGAAGGGTTGCACAGACAAGATAGGTCGCCTCTTGAAGAAGAGGAAAATCAACACTATTTTCAGCACAACAAGGAAGATAATGTCAGCCTTCCCCATGACACCTAGAAGTTGTGCTCCAAGGTCTCGGTGTATACAGTATACCTAGTACATGTGGCAAGGTGTACATAGGGCAAACGGGTATACACATCAGCACGAGATTGAAGGAGCACAAGAGCCATCTTAAGAATAACCACGTGGAGAAGTCAGCCGTTGTGGAACATAGAGCTGACACAGGACACAGGATAGCACTTGAAGAAACAAAAGTTTTGGTGAGGAAACGGCGATTCTGGCCCAGACTTTACAGGAAAGCCATCGAGATACACAAAAACCCCAGGAATTTCAACAGAAACAGGGGGAAAGAATTACCAGGAGTATGGAAACGAATCGTGGGAGCGGAACGCCAGACCACCGAACAAGCCAACCGTGAAAACCACCCATCGCAGCAGAACAGTCCAGTGAACACGACCTATATAAATACCGACTAGACATCATATTCTCTAGTTTCAGATCTTCTGAAGAAGAGAGCGACATGTCTCTCGAAACGTCAAGACTCCTAAACCGACGACGTGGCCAACAGCCCGGAAGCAGCCAAACCATTTCTATTTAATTATCTTTCTTCCATGTTATTTTTTTTTAATGTGTACATATACGTTTTCATATTTTAATTCCTCAACTTGTATAACATCTGTTACTTTAATATATTCCAATTAAGCGAGTAGCTTAAAGCTAAATTTCACCCTTGCCTATTGTATTGTTTTTATATTTTACAATACTTTTTTTTTCAATAAAGACCGTATTTTTATCAAAGATAATATACGGATGCCCCACTTTTTTTGTAGTTGGACTTTAACAGGCGATAGAGAATGCTATTCTAAGAAGAAAAGTTTATATCAATATAAGTCCGCAAAGGCTTCGATAGATATGGACCTACAGGGTGTTCAAAAGTGAAGAATTTTTTACTTTTTTCTTTCTAGCGCCTACAGTTTTTGAGATATTTTGTTCAAAATTTGCGGTTTAGTTATTTATTGGGGTTTACTTGGATATGTATGCCAAATCATTGTGCACGTCTACGTGATCATTTTTTCAAGATCGCGGCCACTTTTCCACCCCCAATTTTATTTGTGGTGTCCGTTAAAGAAAATCATTTCCCAGTTCTGTTTAGAAACTTTTTTATCCCCTGTATTTCTTTCGTATCTGCACCCATTGTTAAAGAAAAAATTGAAAAACTAATATCTGTACCTAATAGGTCAATTTAATGAGACTATTCAAATCAAGATCAGATAACGTGTTTCGGCGTTTAAAAAAAAATTCACTCATTCAAAAGATGAATTTTATTTCGTAGCTCAATGGAGGGCATTTTTCAGATTCATATTTATAATTTTTTGATATTAAAAATCTACACTTTAAATCTTTGGAGTGAAGTTTGAAACACCTTGTATAAATAAAAAATTAGAAATTATTAGTTTAACTTCAAAATTAAATATTATGACGGAAATTAATATATTATATTAATCCACAATTACAAAACTAAAAAAAGTTTAATCTGAACTGAATATCTAGAAATAACACTAATAATT
The DNA here is from genome assembly GCA_025584915.1 of Monochamus saltuarius. Lineage (NCBI taxonomy): Eukaryota > Metazoa > Arthropoda > Insecta > Coleoptera > Cerambycidae > Monochamus > Monochamus saltuarius. The sequence continues at coordinate 18,946,802 of CM046726.1, forward strand.
TGCATTCTACTGCCACCAGCACCACAAAAATAGTTTTTATTATTTTTACCGCTGGTATTAAAATTTCAGTTCTTTTATAATGATTGGCGCAGAAAGTAGTTGTCAAGACGTCACTGTTTCTAGTGGCCGTAATATGATTTTATTAGAATGAGCTGCAATAAAACTCCAGTATTACACACCATTAACTTTATAACATTTTTAACTCGAAGTCGACCAATACGTATTCAGACAATATTATGCCATATATTTTTTGCAATTGTGGAAATCATCGTAGTACTTAATGTCCGAACATAAAAGTTCTAAAAATGCAATCAACATGAAATAAACAGATGTCGTTTAAAATAAACGGCAAGTCGTTATAGCTATAGTTTCATTTAATTGAGAAGATTTCATTGAGATATCACCCTAGAAGTAACATTATTTAGATAGGTACACTTTTTTTGTGAAGGAGAAGGTTAGTTAAGTTTCATTTAAAATTTTAGCTTATAGAATTACAGTTTCTGTTTTATTACCAGCTTCTCTGTAATTCCTGTACTGAATTGTGAATGTATACGTGTTGTTTAAAATATTACAGAAACGAAGGGTGGGAAATATTATTTACGATGTCTTTCTGTAGGGATAGTATAATACATTTATTAAATTAAATACATTTAAAAAATGTTGTGCATTAAAAATCTTACCTATTGGAAAATTTTTAATTTAAATTTCTTCTACCTTTATAATTTCCTAAATAGGGAGCTAAAGAGTTATCATGTGAGAATTTTTAATATGCGGAAATAAGTGTAAAAAAAATTAGGTGATTATATACATAAAAATAATAATTCCATACGACACTGATGTTTCGAAAATTCAGTATTAACGGAGTCACCATAGCCTCAAATTAATGTTTTTCTTAATATTTTGCAATAAACTTTTTAGCAAATATTTCAAATTTGGCGCACTAACTTTTACCTAAAACTTATTAAAATTGTGAAACCCGATAGGGCATAAATGGCCGTTATTGAGCAGAGAATGTTTCAAGAACAAGAACAAATTTAATAACATTGAGGAAAAATATTCGGATAGATTATCTCCAAATATTGATTGTATGACTGACACAAATATTAAGTACACCTGAAAATAAATTTATAACGTACAGGGTAAATGTGTATTTTATAAAATTTTGAGCATATGGATTTTAAAGGGAGTTTATTAATGCTACGTTGTCGGATTTGCAATAAAAAAAACTAATATGGTATTGGAAAAAATCATAGCAGTCCCTGGAATAGTAACCTGACCGTTAGATTGGCTTCGATAAATATATCTGTAGGGCATCTAGTTACAAAAAAAGTAATAATGTATATAAACCGACATTTTCAATATTTTAAAAAATATATAATATTTTGGCAATTAGTCATTTCTTATAATGTAGAATATGAAGATATTAATTCTCTTAAGTTTATAGCTAGCTCTGGAGTCCCTCAGAGATTCATTCTTGGACTCTCTTTCTTTTTAATATTTATCAATGATACTTGTATCTACACAGATTTGTTCTAGATATAATTTGAGCACGACCTTTAAATATTTATAGATATAGAGACTATTTCGGACTAAGTGATACTTTTCATATTACATTGTGCCAATATTCACTTCTTAATAACATCCGTTTGTAGAAGTTTAGACAATTTTCCGTTTGATCTTATCCCCAAAATAAAATATATAATTTCTAATTTTTATTTACATTAGCCTAATGCTAATTTAAATATTATTTTATATATATTTGTATGTTTACACATTATCTGTGAAATTTACCATGCACTTCTATTTGTAAAGCTGCTGAATGTAGTTACTCAATAAATAAATATGAAAACTAACAACTTCCATGATGGACATTGTAGTTTCCAGAATACGTTCAGTATTTATTAATTAGAAAAAATGATAATTGGAAGGCCATAGATAGAAGTACTATCTATTAAAATCATAATTTTGTTTTGTTCAAAATAAACTATCAATAATAACACGGAAAATAAAAAGGTACCTGCAGCGAAATTAACACTTGTGACGTTACACTGTGGAATGGACAATGACTTAGCATATTCTACATTTACTTTCTACTCTTTTAACTTCAACATACCCAAAGGCTAAGTCTCTATAATTTTCTGTGAACTAAAATGTAGTAAAAGAAATGTTTTTAAGTAAATATAAGATGCAATTAAACCAGTCTACTGTTACAAATAAATAAAACAAAAATTAAATTACATAAATGAGTTTCAAATGGACTAAATGAAACATCCAAATAATATTAGTGATGTGGGAGCGTTTACAATAAAACTCGGTGGTCACATAAACGTTTTCTTTAAATCTGTAAGTAAATCGATGTATACTACTTTTTATATTTTGCATAATAAGCGTCTATTTCTACAGAATGGTATTGTTATATAGGGTAAAGTCGCCCATGTTGAACCTGCTCCCAAATTGAACCTTCACTAGATTGAGCTGTTGCAAAAAATTAGCGCCATCTTCATACCAGGTTTTAAAAGAACCCTTTTAGTGAACCTAAAATCGGTAGTACACTGCACCATGCCGATTTCCAAATTCTGTTTGTCGTGCATAGTTTTGGCAGACCTATTCGACTATAATATTTGTGTGTGTTTAGCTAAGGAATTCCACAGCTATTAAACAAGGTATAATAAGTTTGATGTTGCCATTAAAAAGTCCAATGTCTGCACTATTTATTACGCTAGGAGCAATACTTTATAAGTTTCTAGATTATTAGTTGAGAGACTATAATATGAACTTACTGTCAGTTGCCCAAATTGAACCCCTAAAAGTTGCCAAAATTGAACTGAAGTTCAATTTAGGCACCATCGCCACTAATTACCGTTTCAATCGAGATTGAAATGTGGAGGAAAAGAAAAATCCACTACCATCGCCAACAATCCAGAAACAAATAGTTGGTACTGTAAGGAATGCGGAGGTGGAAGAACAAAGTGACATGATCCAATGCCTGCGGTGTAAGGTGTGGATGCACTGCAAGTGCGTGGGTGTAGGTGCACGCCAAAAGAAATTGTTTTGTGCATTTTGTATTGAGTAGGTTATTGTGTAGTATTTGTGCTTTTGTGGTCATATTCAGATTTTGTTTTAGTTATTCACAGAATTTTATTGTTTTTTTTTTATAAATTTTATACGTTTTATTAAAAATAGTGTAATAACAGTTTTCCAATTCAAAACTACATTTTTACCCGTCATAAAGCATGGGTTCAATTTAGGATACCGCAGGTTCAATTTGAGCAACTGGTTTCCCAAATTGAACCATTTACATACTCCCAAAAACAAATCGCCCTTTGGACGAGAAGTTCTGTAAAGGCTGCAAAATGGGAAATGTGCTTCCCAATGTCAAACACATATTTTGCCTGGGTCGCATGGAACCGTTCATTAATTTTTCTCATGTTACAGTGATTTTTTAAAAATCGGTTCAATATAGGCAACTTTACCCTAATTATAAAGGACAAACGCGAAAATAATAATAAAATAGTCAATGAGGTACTAATATAATTTACTTTTTAGTATGATTTAGATAAATAAATATTAATTTTTAAATATCAAATTAGTGTTGTGTTAATGTTGCTACCTTGCAGACCGAGAAATTTTTATATATCTATAATACAAATATGTGTGATATAAGCCATTTATTTTTATTCCTTGTAACTCCTATGTTGGAAGAGGAATGAATTATTTTCTTGAAAATCGATTATATACTACGTGACAAACAATTTTGATATTTTTTGCTCGTTTACTTCTTTTTGTAAAAAATAAAGTAAAGAATGATAAAATTTCCAGGTTTCCCTATTTTTTTTTTGAGTTTGCATAAGTTGTACTTTGATAACATAGCTGTTTTAAAAATATCTGCTCACACTTGTACTGCAAGTGTTGTGAAGCTTGTTGCAACATTTTTACAGCTGATTATGCCTAGAGTACGTAGATTTGGGCTTAGTAACTTTGACAGAGGGCGGATTGTGGGTTGCTCAAAGCAGGTTTGTCGGTGAAAGAAATTTATAGAAAGACTAACAGATCCTTATGTACCATAGTACGGTATTACCAGCCGTGGCAACACCATCTAAAAGCCTTTTAGGTGGTGTTGACTCAGAAAGGCCGTGGACACAGAGCGGCAGACACCCGTCTCCTCCACTGCTTGATTAAAGTCTCTGTACATGGCTAAAACTTCTGACGTCATAGTAATTTCCACATTTCTCAGATTAGGTGAGTCTGCCCTTTGAATACCGTTCTTCGTTTTGTAATTTCCTTACTTTAATTACAATGTCCACTACAAAATGAAGAAGGACACAAAAGACACAACGGTACGTAAACGTTAGTAAAGGCTCTAACAGACTATTACATGAAAACCTAACCTAAACATCAATTTTCGCGCGCTTGCCTTTTTTGCTGTCTGATGTCACATGGCGTTTCATATGTTCAGATGAATATTGATATTTCTTTTGGGGTTTCCCATGCATAGTTATTTGGTTTTTATAAAAATTTGCAAACGTGAACATACATATTACATTGTTTATTATAACTTTAAGGGTTTTCAGTATTTCTAACTGTATGTTAAAGAAAATTATGTTATATTTTTTCATTGGTGTTATTTTGACGCTTTATAACACCCTGTGTAGTTAGAAACAACATTTTTGTAATAAAATATTCTAAGGATACCAATAGTGAAACACCTTGTATTTTTTTCGTATTCTGTTAGAATTTTGTACATAACAGTAGGTATATGATAATATGATATTTAAACATTACAAAGAAAGATAACTGACATCAGAATATGTAAAATATGAATTTTTTGGATAAGTAATTGTTAGTTAAAATCAATCAATCCATCACTTTCTATTTTTGTAATAACATCAGAGACACAAAATCAGGGTCTTCAAAAACATAGTTTTATTTACTACAATTTATTTATTAAAGATTGATTCAAATATAATAATGTATTTTCATACAAATGTATCTAGTTTTAAGAGAAATAAAAATTATGTAATGTATGTATGTACTTAGTTTTTTGTAATTCATTTATCAAAATCCATTATTTAATGTAGCACCCTATAAAAGGGCAGCAATAAAGAAAAGGTGAGAAATAAATGCGAGCCATTAAAAAATTCATTATATACGGGAAACGTTGGGGTATCGATTGTAAATGGAGCAGATGTGACCGGAATTTCCTTACTTAAACCATTCTTGAACACCAAAACTTTTATTAGGGACGTAATCGCATAACTTGGAATGTGATTTAGCAGTTGGTAGCACTGGCAGACGGTGTGGATGTTGGCTAGTAGTCAAGTTGCGCCTCTCCTTCCAACTTTCAAGCACTGTTAAATCTTCACAAAGTTCGGAGGTTAAGATATTGAACTATTTCTCTCAAACTGCCTTCAACACGAATCGAATAATCGAATATTCGCTTTTAGATATTAACCGTAAATAAGAAATAACTTTCAAGGTTCAGTTTCTCATAATTTGATTATTGAAGCATTGATATCTCGAAACAACAACGGTACGTACCCTATATTAGTCTAGTGTTTTTCAAAAAATACAACTTCATGTTTAGACTATATTGTTGAGTGGTTGACATCATGATCGTCATTGTTTGAGTAAACAAACCTAAAATAATAGAGAGTGATTATGTCACATAACTTAGATTAGCACGGGAAATAACGATTGCTGGGGACAAGATTCCATAGACGTGCCACTTGAAAAGAGTTTAAAGAACACGAAATTCCAAAAAATAATTTAACATTGAGTATATCTAGCACTTAAATAGTTCTTTCAAAAAATTATACGCACTCGCAGAATACCGTTCTCTTGGATGGCGATGGCCTACCACCACCCACTTACACTTACCTGATGTGCACTCTGCGGATATCACTCATTAACATCGACGGCTATTCAGCCTGTTCGTAGAACAGTTGGACAGAACGCACGCGCATTGTGTTTATAATGCCAACATAACTTTGAAAATACTCTGTTTTAGATGAAGTATGCATGCTCCTTACGGTTGGAAACAGATTCTGGTGTACTACGAACAAAGCTATTATAGCAATCTCACGACAGCATTAGGTTCCATACGTGCTAAAACAGTGTCACACTTTTGTCATCATTTATCCATGTTTCGTCAGTGTTTCTGCAATATATGAATATACAGGATGAGTCAGTTTTTTGTAGACAAACTTTAACAGAAGATAGAACACATATTTTTAAGAGAAAACGTTCCTATAAACATAATATGTCGTAGAAGGCTTCATTTCCGAGATACAGGATCTTGAATATAATTTTTTGTTCTAGAATTTTCATTATAACTTATAAAGGAATGCTTAGATTTTTTTCATATTTGGAGGATAATGCCTATTAACTAAATGGTATAAAACAAGCGCCTACACAAAGTCGGCACCTATGATAAGCATCGACTGAGATGGCTTAGATCCATAGATAAAGCTTACATCTGTCAACAATGTCAACTACCATGCGGTCGTCTTTTTGCATCGTTTCTAAATGCAGAAACGACAAGAATTAATATTCTTATTAGTAATAATACCTGATAGATAGGTTAACAGTTAATCCAGTTAGCTCCAGTATTTTGCATTCGTTCTTCATTATTTCGTTATAAACTGGCAAAACTACATTTTCACTCATTGTAACCACTCCACACCACATTTCCCGTATGCACAGTTAGATAAAATGCCTAGGTATTTTATTATAAGAGAATCAAACGAAATTAATGTAGTAATAGAAAACTTTTAATGCACCAGCGGCAGTCCTGTCCCATAACCTAGAAAAACAAACCGGCGAACTATATTGTGGGAAAATATCTGTACCCGATACATATTTCTTTACTTAACAACAACTATAAAACGTTTAAAATTAAAATAAGACAATAAAAACTGAAGAAGAACACAAAACTACAACGTAAATACAGTAATTGAATCATGACGTGACAGCGACCGTTGCTTGCTGGTTGCTTACTCTGATTCTCGCATTGGCGGCGTTAAATAAGGATTTAATATAATATCGAAAACAAATTTTTTTCGCTTTATAAATAAGTTTGGAATTTTTTTGAAAGACGATTCCCTTAATTCTTAATTTTCTCTATCTCCTCTTAAAATATTTGTCATGGTTAACCCTATATGTATATTGTTGTTAGATTGTGTCTACATTTAAATGCCTTTAAAAATCTTTCTACGGCAAACAATGCCCCTTTAAAAATATAAGTTTGTTGACCTATCACATAATTTAAAAAAAAAAAAAACAAACATTCTAAGCAAGTTATGAAAATTGTGCGGGATTTTATCTCCACTCGGTCTTATAGGTCTGATTGCATAATTGTAATTAGTATAATTACATAAACCTTCATCCACTACTTATTTTAAACATTTTCTTATTTTAAACAGTCACATCTAGCGATTTCCTCAACAAAATTAAAATGTAATTGTCATCATTCCTTTTAAATCACTAATACATTCATGTGGTATTTTTTTGTTTTTAACAAATACAATATATATTAATGTCTATAGCCTGGCTTAAACCTAAATAAAAAACAAAACCATCTTGGTATTGATATAAAATCATTTTATTTTGCCGGAACAAATCTTTTGAAATTGGTAAACAGTATATGTTTCCCATTTTATTGTGTTTAGAGAGTTCTAGCCTTAGGTGTATTAGGGACTAAGAGTTCATAAAATAAAGATGTGAGTTTATAAAGAATTTTTATTTTATGTTTTCTTTTCCTTCGTTGAGAAACTTTTAATACATTGGACTCAGGAAATCGTACATTTCTCAAATGCATATACATTATTTATACTCTTCCTATTTAGAAATTTATATTCCTTTCATATTTAAACGTCTCATAAATGTATAACTAAATTGTGTGAATAACTTTTTTAGTGGTTTTTAAGACATGGATTGTAGATACATATATAGCTTGTAAACAGTATTTCAACAAGTAATAATTTCAAAAAAGAAATCATATAGTTAAAAGTACCAACTATATACAGAGTACATCGCAGCTTTTGGTTACTGAAAAGAATATGAAGAAGGAACCCAAATTGAAATGTCAATATCATATTACTTCCGTGGCTCAGTGTTCCATTCTCGGCTCACTCTTACTCAGTTTCTACAAACTAACACAAATGTTTAAATGTTTCTGCTTCTTATCCGTTTTGAACTCGTAAGTTATAGCCAGCAACTATGATACGTTTGCTTAAATCATCAATAGTAGGTATCCACTTCGGTGCAATACATTTCATTTTTTAAATATGAAAAGAAGTACAAATGATTTAAAGTCAGGAGATCGTGGCGGCCATGGTACCAGTCCCCTTCGATCAATCTCTTGGTATTAGTGCTTGGATACGCTGTACACTTGCACTCACTGCATACCGCGGTAAAAGTAGCTGCATTTGGCACATGTTTACCGGTAAGATTCTCCTCTCATTTTCACATCTCCATAAATTAAAACGGTATCCATCAACTTCTAGTTGGTAAGCCATTTTTGACTCTTGAAAAACTAATGTAAAAGCTCCCATCACAAAAACATTTCACTTCAATATTCGGAATCGCCTGGTCAGAGACTACAGTTGCCCAGTGATGTAAAGGTTGAAATTATTACAACTTATTTTTTACTCGGAAACTATAAAGATTTTACGAAAAAATGTTTTTACGATATTGACATTTTTTATAACGCATCTGATTTCCAAATTTTTTTAAATAAGTTTAGATAAGTATGTGTATTTGATTAAAAAAAATTGAAATATTCAAGGATCTATGAAACTTCCCTTTACTTTTTGTACATGAACTGAAAATTTTTTTTATAGGTATGACATCATAAAATATTAAAAATGTATGTATAGCAACCTTCTTATACCATTAAGAAATTGGACGTCGACTGTAGAAGTAAATGTCATTTCTAATAAAAAATTTGTCTAGATCTCATTTTATATCTACAAAGGTTCACTTTCTATATTGTGTAGCAAGTAAAGTATACTGACAATCTTTAGAATAACGTGTCGTGAAAACACTGCATATACATTTTCAGATTTAAATTAGGTGTGACATATACTCGTATCTACTGTCAAGCAAAAGTCGTCATGACATACTCTATACAAAGTATATATCTCTTTCTTAAATCTAACGCCAAAATAAAAGTAATATATTCTTTTTTACTGTACTTCATTACTGACTTTGTGAAGTGCTCTAGATGCCTATGTTAAATAGGAATGTTAGTAAAATACTCAGTTGCAGTTCTGTTATATGATTTACTTGCCAGTATCAGGCATCGTTTTCTATTGTTGCTTCATAGTTTCCGATTAAATTTTGTATCAGTTGCAAAGTAACTTATATTAACTTTTTTCAATTTCAGTTTTAATTTTTGGTAAGCGAACATGGCCCTTCAGTTGCGAAAAGTCATTTCCAGTCCTGCTCTTGGTTTAAATTCCAACTTCAATTTCCAATTTGTGTTGCTTTTGTTAAGTAGCTGCAATTTCAATTTAATTTATAAGTAATCGCTTACTGAAATTGAACCCCATTATAAGCATGTTACATTAGGGGAAGCAATCGATTTTTGTCTTTGTTCATCTGGCTTTGTCTTACGATTCCAGAGATATATTATTTTGCATTTGTACAATACAATTAATTTGATTGTTAGTTAATTATAAAGTTGCTCCCGGTAATATCAAAATTTTCGTTATTGTAGGAAGTTTCAAGGAGGGTGAATATCGATAGGATTTTCTGAAGATGACATATAACTAATTAAAAGTGTAATGAGTATAACTATTATAATAGTCTATTTGTTGTTGTTAACAAAGAGTGAGTCACGTTGAATATTTAAGTAGGGTATTTTTCCATGGATTTTTTTGAGATTTGTCATATTTTGCTTGGTGACAATTGTATTTGGTCAAGCAATTTTGTTGTGAATAAATTATTTTACGTGTAATTCTTCCACCGTCGGTAACTTACAGCCACCATACCCCATCAATATTAAAACATCTTCTATTACATATGCAAGTATGTTTGTAGATATCTATACTATATTGCTCAAATCACGATATCTAGAAGTCTCGCTTGACTGGCATCATCGTCACCTTCGTCCTTTTCATTTTTGTCGTTATCTTTGTTCTGTTTATCCTGTTCATCTTCTTTGTCATTGTCCCGGACCTAGTCCTCGTTATCGTCGTCATCATTGTGCCTTGACATCAACCTTATCCCTGAAACAATCGATTTGCTTGTATTTTTAACGGAGCCATCGCACAGTAAATAGTTATTTACGCTAAAATGACATTTTATTTTGAAAAAAAGGAAAATCTGGAAAATTTTTCATTCCTTCGAACAAAATGAAATCGATTTTAGCACATGTATTATACACTACTTTTTCTACAAACTTCATTAAATGTACAAATCAACGGATTTTTTACGTCATAAAATACCATTTTGAAATCAAATTGTTCATGAAGTTTATTATTGCTAAGGTCATGAAAGATCAAAATCTCATGACACGGATAATGATCAAGAAAATGAATTTATTCCGGCGGAAATCGAAGAAGTTGCTAATAAAGCCACTTTATAGTTATTGCCTAGTAAGACAAAGCATTACTACGAATTTTCGTATAACCGTTTCATGGTGTGATCTGAAAAATTTTAGTGGTAAGTTCAAGTGATTATGATATATTTTGAAAAAAAGTTCAAAATATAGATATGATGTTGAAGGCTATGATGAATATAAAGAACCAGGATATAAGCAAATATTTACCAGCTTATTGCTTTTTTAAAGCGAAAGGGCAAAGACATCGACCGAAAAAGAAGAAATTATTGACCAGGCAACAATTCCACAAATATCTCGCAGAACGAATTTCATGTAGAAGGTTGCCGTAATTTTCGGTGTATTTGGAGCCTGTCGTTGCTAAAAACTCTGCTACTTGACATTCAATAATATAGAAGGTTTGGAAACTAGTTGTGCATATACCAGACCCAAAAACTAAAATGTGCAACGAATTTTCGTTATTAGTGGTATATTATATTTGAACTATTATAAAAAAGTACAAAGCCCTTCGTCCAGCGAACACTATTCATTCAATAATTTTTAATACATTAAGAATAAATGCTTCACAACTCTAATATTGCTCAATTCTTAAATTTACCTAATTCTCACCTTCATACTGGAAGACGGTCTTCGGCTAGTTTGTTGGCAAGGAAAACATCGCAGGTCAAATGCTGTTCAAAACTTCAGCGGATAATATTGCTCCCTACGCTGGAACAGTTTCACAGAATTGATTACTACTATATCAACTAATGAGATTGACCATTTAATTACTTATTCTAATTGCAGTTTTTCTAACTGTACATGTAAATAAATATTTTTTGATTTAAAATTTCTTTATTGTTTTCTATTTTTCTACCAGTGTTAAAAGTAAATGATTTTTAACATCAGTGCCTAAAAAATACATTTTAAATACTGACAACAGGCATTAATAATTATACTTTTACTGGCGTTTGTAGAAAAAAATATATGCTACGATTGTATTCCAAATGACAATTATTATTCTATTCTCAAAATGATTGGAAATTGGAAAAATGTCATAATGCGATTATCTCCTAAACCAGATTACGACTATGCTGAGGATTGCTGTACAGAAATTTTACCAAAGAAATGGACCATTAAAAACTGCGATGTACTGCTGAAAATCGATAGTAATTGCAAATGAGTGCAGTAATTACGGGTCTCGCGCGTTCTGGTTACATAATGCATGAGAGGATGCATGGACGCATGCGACTACTAAAATAATTAATATAGAAACTTCCATGCACTGCGCCGCTCATGGGAGGTCTATTTATGATTTCCCCAGAAAAGTTAAATTGTTAACTGGCTAAATTTATGGAATAATCTGGATTTGGAAAGAATAGTAGATGACCAATCACAACTGTCAATACAGTATATATTGCTTGACCTTAATAATTTACTAAATTCTGAATCGTTGTCCTATTTTTTTTAGATTGATTCTTTTAAATAAAAACCAGAAGATAACCACGAGTTACGAGGAAGATGGAATATTTTAAAATAATGTACATATAAATGGAATACCATAAAAATAAACAAAATAATTAATATATATTAATTATAATTAAAACTACATCGTTTGAAGATTCCTATACTCGTATTATATTAAAAGTTGGAGATACTCTCGCTCTCACTCTCGGCATCGAAAAGTGACAGATCTGATGCTTCAAGACCATAGACCTTATAAATCATGGACGCGCCCAAAACCGTTTTCTCCCTATACAAATCGTTGATGCTCAGATATGTGCGACAGAGATAGAGCTACTCCGGGCAAAAACCCACAGATC